>JAANYP010000036.1:0-59752 GCA_020465985.1 Centrapalus pauciflorus
ACGATCTCTATCCAATGGCGTAAGTAACACGAGAATCCAACGGTTCGATTTCAAGAAAAGCTAGAGAGAAGGAGGAGAGTGTAGAGAGAGGGAGGAGGGTAAACTTTCTAAACTTTAAAAGTGAGGAGTATAACTCCTATTTATAGGGAAATAGGGAAAATCAGGTATTCTACTGAATTTTCCGTAATTGTCCAACTTTATTCCCAATTGCTCCGATTTGCATTTCAGATACAAATATTAGCAAAGAAGGTCTAGATCTGCAACGATTGTCTTTTAGTAAATTTTAACTCATTTTAGTCAGTTTCGCTATTTTCAGTCATTAAATTATCATTTAGCTGAATTTTAATTATTAACTTAATTTCAACTAAATTTTTGGGCAACTTATCATAATTAATTATAACTTAATATAATTAATTATTTCAGATTCACATTATCAGCTATTTACTAATAATTTGATAAAATTTACTTTATTATCCAAAGACTTATGCTAAAATATATACTTATTAAATTTCGGGCCGTTACAATCTTCCCCCGTTAAATTAATTCCGTCCTCGGAATTAACTAAGGCAGAAATAACTTCGGATACTTTTGTCTAATCTCGTCTTCTCGTTCCCAAGTTTGCGCAGATCCCTTATGATATTTCCATTGAACTAACACCATTGGGATTTCCTTGCTACGCAATTTCGAAACTTTATGGTCGATAATGCGCTCGGGCTCTTCTTCGTACCGCAACTGCTCATCTAATTGCACGTCTTTCCAAGGAATCACAGCTTCAGCGTCAGCCAAACACTTTCGAAGATTACTCACATGGAATACATCATGAATCCCAATCATTTCGGCAGGCAGCTTTAGTCTGTAGGCTTGCAACCCTATACGTTCGAGAATTTCAAAAGGACCCACAAATCGAGGGCTCAACTTCCCCCGTTTGCCGAACCTTACTATTCCTTTTCTTGGCGAAACTTTCAGCAACACTTTATCTCCAACTTCAAATGCAATCGGCTTACGTCTTCTATCATGATACTTCTTTTGTCTGTCTTGAGAAGTCTGTATCCGTTGCCGAATTAATTGTAACTGATCATGGGCTTCTTGCAGAATTGCTGGTTCAGAGATTGGGCGTTCACCTGTTTCCCTCCAACAGGTTGGAGTTCTGCATCGACGTCCGTACAAAAGCTGATAGGGAGGCATACCAATAGTCGAATGATAACTATTGTTATAAGCAAACTCCACAAACGGCAGGTGAGCATCCCAACTTCCCCCGAGATCAATTACACAGGCACGAAGCATATCTTCTAGGGTCAAAATTGTCCTCTCACTTTGCCCGTCAGTTTCTGGATGATAAGCGGTGCTCATCTTGAGTTCAGATCCTTGTCCAGTCTGAAAAGCCTTCCAAAAACGTGAAGTAAATCTGCTGTCACGGTCAGATACTATAGACAATGGCACACCATGTCTAGTCACAATTTCTTTTACGTACAATTCAGCTAACTTTTCGAGGCGTTCATCTTCACGTATGGGTAGGAAATGGGCTGACTTAGTAAGTCGATCCACAATTACCCATATAGAGTCATGATTCCGCTTTGTCCTTGGCAGCTTCGTCACAAAGTCCATGGTTATGTGGTCCCACTTCCATTCCGGAATTGGCAATGGTTGTAGTTCCCCATACGGCTTCTGATGTTCAGATTTGACTTGTAAGCAAGTCATACAATTTTCTACATAATGCCCCACGTCCTTCTTCATTCCAGGCCACCAATATTCCGTCCTCAAATCTTGATACATTTTGGTAGAACCAGGGTGTATCGAGAATTTCGACATATGAGCTTCCGACAGAATTCGATCCCGAATACCTCCTAATCTGGGAACCCATATTCTATCCAAAAACCGTCTAAGACCACGATTATCAAGAGTCAGCTGGGTCACATAAGTAACCATGCGTTCAGATTTCAAGTTCTCATCCCGAATGGCTTCGGTTTGAGCGGCAATAATCGATTCAGACAAAGCAGACTCCAATACAACAGGAGTCAAGGCATAACATCGGGAATAATGGTCTTGTCCGGTTTTGCGGCTTAGGGCGTCTGCTACAATGTTTGCTTTACCTGGATGGTAAAGAATCTCACAGTCGTAGTCTTTAATCAATTCCATGGATCGCCTTTGTCGCATATTCAGCTCTTTCTGGTCGAATATATACTTCAGACTTTTGTGATCAGTATATAACTTGCACCTAGTCCCATACAAATAATGCCGCCAAATCTTCAGTGCGAAAGTCACGGCTGCAAGCTCCAAGTCATGCGTCGGATAATTCTTCTCGTGTGTCTTTAGCTGCCTTGATGCGTAGGCAATTACTTTATCCCTTTGCATCAGTACACAGCCTAATCCCATCCTTGAAGCATCACTATAAACTACAAAATCATCATTTCCCTCGGGTAAAGCCAAAATCGGTGCTTCAATTAGCTTACGCTTCAGGGTCTCAAAAGCTCGATCTTGTGATTCATTCCATTCAAACTTAACTTCCTTTTTCGTCAGACTGGTTAAAGGCACCGCAATCTTGGAGAAATCACGGATAAATCTTCGGTAATAGCCTGCTAAACCCAAGAAACTTCGAACTTCAGATACATTTTTCGGCGCTTCCCACTTCTGAACCGCATCAACCTTTGATGGATCTACGGCTATCCCCTCACCCGAGATAATATGTCCTAAAAATTGTACCTGGCGTAACCAGAATTCACATTTGGAGAATTTTGCATAGAGTCGTTCTTTTCGTAACAATTCTAGCAATTCTCGCAAATGCATCGCATGATCAGATTCAGATTTGGAGTAAATCAAGATGTCATCAATGAAGACTATCACTGATTTATCCAGCATTGGTCTACATACCCTATTCATGAGGTCCATAAATGCTGCCGGGGCATTTGTGAGACCAAACGGCATTACTAGGAATTCGAAATGACCGTAACGAGTACGAAATGCAGTCTTCGGTACGTCAGACTCGAATACTTTGAGTTGATGGTAACCAGATCGGAGATCGATCTTTGAGAAGTAGCTAGCCCCTTGCAGTTGATCAAACAAGTCGTCAATTCTTGGCAGAGGGTATCGGTTCTTGATTGTTACTTTATTCAGCTCCCGATAATCTATACACATGCGAAAGGTACCGTCCTTCTTCTTAACGAAAAGAACCGGAGCACCCCAAGGAGAAGTACTCGGACGAATAAACCCTTTATCCAGTAATTCCTGCAACTGACTCATCATTTCCTTCATTTCATTCGGAGCGAGACGGTAAGGGGCTTTCGCGATGGGAGCAGCACCCGGTACAAGGTCAATATGAAATTCGATTTGACGATCTGGTGGCAAACCAGAGATGTCATCCGGGAACACGTCAGGGAAATCTCGAACTACAGGTACATCGGACACGGTCTTTTTAACTTCTCTAGCATCTATGGCATATGCTAAATAGGCGGAACAACCTTTGGTTAGGCACTTTCGGGCTTTCAGTACAGAGATGAGACCTAAATCTCGAGTCTTTCTATCGCCATAAACATAACGTTCATTTCCTTCGGGGGTTCTAATTCTAATTATCCTTTTTGCACAAAGGATTTCAGCATTTCTCATCATTAGCCAGTCCATTCCTATAATAACATCGAACTCCCTAATCCACATCGGTATCAGGTCAACGTCCGAGGAGAAGTCATCAATCACTAGCTTACAGGAACGAAAGACTTTATTCACAGTCACAAATTTCGAGCTAGCAGTTTCTATGTCTAAGGGCACAGGCAACATTTCAGGGGCAAAATCAAACTGTTTAGCAAACTTTTCAGACACATACGACAGATTAGAGCCAGAGTCAAATAGGATCAAAGCAGGCATATCATTAACAAGAAATGTACCAGTGACGACATCAGCAGTCTCTTTTGCCTCTTCGGCTGTCATCTGGAAGGCTCTCGGTTGATTTCTCGGAGCAGAGGAACCCTTGACTGATTGTTGAGGTGAAGATGCAGGCGGTGGAACAAATCGGGGTCGGGTACAGTCTTTAGCATGGTGTCCCAACGTAATGCAGTTTCGGCAAGCTTCACTGCGCTTGGGACATTCCGATCGGTCGTGACCATTCTGCCTACAGCAATAGCACTTAACGAATGCAGGATCGCACTTTCCTTCATGAATCTGCTTGCAGCGAGGACAAGCAGGCTTTGGCGCCGAGGTCACAGCATATGACTTTGCTTTCTTAGAAGACTGCTTATCTCCCTTCTTCGAACTTTCATACTTCCTTTCAGCTTTCTCAGATTTCTCCTTCTTATTAGATTTGGCAATGAAAGGACATGCGCGCTCAGGATAGATTTCAAGCTCACCTACCCTAGCAATTTCCACTGCCTCAATATAACTTTTCGGTCTGCCGGACTTCACAAACTTCCGGATTTCTCGATCCAGACCATCCACAAACAAATCCCTTCTCCTTTCGTCGGTATCAACAGGGTGATCAGATAATAGCGAGAGCCTGGTAAATTCCAGCTCATAATCTGTTACGGACTTTGTACCTTGCTGAAACGATAGCAGGGTTTTCTCCATCTGGCGCTTAACATCCTGGGGGCAGTATTTCTCCTTCAAATGAATCTTAAATTGTTCCCAAGTAATGGATTTCTCCATTGCTTCAGACATGGGATTCGTAATCGACTTCCACCAACGGCCAGCTCCATCTTCCAACATTCCTGTTGCAAACGTCACCTTGTCTTCCTCATTACACTTGGAGAGTTTGAACGCTTTCTCCACATTCGCGACCCAGTCCATAGCCTTAACAGGATCAGATGACCCCGCAAACGTACGAGCTCCACACTTTTTGAAATCAACAAACGTACACTCACGTCCTACCTTAACGTGATGGTCAGAAGAGTCAGTTTCACTTTCATCAGAGGACACATGTCTATGCTTCCTCTTCCTGTCTTTCTTTGGCTTTGCTAACATTTCTTCCTTATGCTTCAGTTCTAATTCTTGTAACTTAAGTTCCCGCAACCTAAGTTCTTCTTCACGGCGCTTAAATTCCATTTCACGCTGGTTAACTTCATCAGTCTGCATCACTGCTTTACCCTTGGTCAACAGATCCTTAATCTCCCTAAATCTGTCTTCAACTGTCATATCAGTCTGCAGTCGGTTCCTATCCATCATAAGCTGCATTTGCCTACGGTTATCCTCATTCAACTTATGAACGAGGTCAATCAATTGAGCCTGCTGGGGAGGCACAGGTGTGGCAGTACTGCTTGAGTCATTAGCAGTGTTCTCAGGGTCAGTGCCTAAGTCCTCTACGTGAACAGATTCTTTGTGTTGATCAGCTGCAGCATCAGCAGCTTTATCAACCCTTGAGGAACCGGCATCAGTCGGATTCTTATCAGCCATTGGCTGAAAAATATAAAGGAAATAGTTATTATTTCCTGATTCAATAAGCACAATTCAAGTCATAATTCCTACATCAGATAATCATATCTAAATTCATAGATATGAAGGCAGTCAGTCAATCAGACAGATACAAAGTCAAGTCAAAGTCAAGTCAATCAATTAAGCAGTCAATCCCTTCCCAATCCTATCAGTCATCAATTGCCTATCTTAGGTCAAGTTGTGTGGGTAGTCCTTTACTAATTAGGTTACCCTAGGCCTCGGTGACTTGTTCGGGAATTCAGAGTCACATAGTCCATATCATACCAGTAGTTTAAGTATCGGGTGGCCAATCCGATGATTAAACCGCTGCTCTGATACCAACTTTGTAACATCCAATTTTCCACAAACAGTACACGACAAAATATTTCATTTCATAATAATATTAATTGTTTGAATACCACAGGCCCATCAGCAAAATACTTAATTACAACATTAATTTAAAGATCAATGGTGGTCCAACTAGCTTCTAAATCTTCAATCAAAGTGCGGAAGACTGAACAAGCTACCCGAGACCGCACCGTCTTTACAAAATAGGCATCATCAAAAGTCCATGGTCTGCTATTCATCATAAGCCAGATTCACTTAGCCTGGGATGAACTACCTGCTACGATCTTGCCTTTATCTGCTTTTCCTGAAAAGGAGTTGTCATGACAGAGTAAGCTAACAAAGCTTAGTGAGATAACAGAATTCCACCAAACACCACACACATATATCATACTATCAGATCCTGTCGGTCAACACGTCAGAGACGGCAATTAGGTTGGGAGACAACCTGGTCAGTATTCCCATATGTAAGGCCGAAGCCCTACGGGAAGTGTATGGAAACAAGTCAGATAGGAAAGGAATCTGCAGAATTCCCTCCTGTGAATGGAGATCTCACATTCGGTCCGGTCGGATGATGCAATATGCAATGGCAAGTATATAAACAGTCAAGTAAGCAGTAAGCATGATGCGTATTTACATAAAATGTAAAAGTGAACATGCAATCAAGGCATTTCAAATGTCTAGTTCAGAAATGGCAACATACGTTTCTATGATACAATATAGTATTAAAGAAGCATGCAGTAATCAATCAGTAGTTTCCATACAGTCAGTACGTTCACCAATAAGTATCAAAATATATGTAAGTAATTAATGAAATCTGTCACTCACAGTAGTCCGTAGTCAGATAGTGCTTAACGAGTTAAGCGGTTCAGTTTACTCTGTCAAACGACGGGTTCCTGCATTTCAGTTTCAAGTCTGAGTCATAATCTATATAACCCTAGTTATTTATTCAGGTCATTGTCAATTCTGATTATCGAGTCTGAGGTAGTTCCTATTGTCCCAAGGTGAATCTATTCTTATCAGATTATTACGATTCATCTTATTACAGATGTATGGCTTTGAACAAGCCAATCGTATTGCTTGACAAGGTGAATAGGATATACATATTCTAAAGGTTCATACAGTGTCAGTTAATTTATTTGTGCATAAATTAATTATGCAACTTTGACACTTATGATTTTTAACATAATCAAAGGATACTTTCAATTACATAAGGTTGATTAATCATTTAATCTGATTTAGGAATTAACCTTAGACTTGGAACAACAACAACCAGATTC
The DNA here is from genome assembly GCA_020465985.1 of Centrapalus pauciflorus. Lineage (NCBI taxonomy): Eukaryota > Viridiplantae > Streptophyta > Magnoliopsida > Asterales > Asteraceae > Centrapalus > Centrapalus pauciflorus. The sequence goes on from JAANYP010000036.1 coordinate 7,017, forward strand.
GAATTAGGAATGCTAGATTCGAACCATAGCCATTTCGAATCTATAGATTCGAATCAAGGGACTAGATTCGAATGGCTTATTAGACTCGAAGGCAAGCACTAGATTCGAAGGCAAGCATTAGATTCGAAGGCAAGCACTAGATTCGAACAAGGGACTTAGACTCGAATGGCTAATAGATTCGAATGGCTAAATTAGATTCTAAGGGAGGATAGATTCGAATCATATACATTTCGAATCTAATAGCTTAGATTCGAATTCAACACCCTATTGAATGTCTCGAATCTGCTCTATATGTTCATCAACTTTCCAGGTTTTAACTACGAATTTAAACAAAAAGTGAGGGAGAAATAGTTACTAACCTTCGTCCAAGCTATATCTTTCGACTATGAATGATTCCCAAGCAAGAACAGGTCCTAAACGAGGGCAAATCAGCTTCTAATGAAGGAAAAATGAACAGATTCGAAATTGCCCTTTAACACCGAGCCAAAAGTCAGAAAAACGGTCGATCTTACCTCAAATTCGGACGAAAACAAACACGAGATGGTAGATTCGCGAAGAACTCAACGATCTCTATCCAATGGCGTATGAAACACGAGAATCCAACGGTTCGATTTGAAGAAAAGCTAGAGAGAAGGAGGAGAGTGTAGAGAGAGAAGGAGAAGCAACTTTCCAAACAACAAAAAGTGAGGAGTGTAGCTCCTATTTATAGGGAAATAGGGAAAATCAGATATTCTACTGAATTTTCCGAAATTGTCCAACTTTTATTCCCAATACTCCGATTTGCATTTCAGATACAAATATTAGCACAGAAGTTCTAGATCTGCAACAATTGTCTTTTAGTAAATTTTAACTCATTTTAGTCAGTTTCGCTATTTTCAGTCATTAAATTGTCATTTAGCTGAATTTTAATTATTAACTTAATTTCAACTAAATTTTTGGGCAACTTATCATAATTAATTATAACTTAATATAATTAATTATTTCAGATTCACATTATCAGTTATTTACTAATAATTTGATAAAATTTACTTTATTATCCAAAGACTTATGCTAAAATATATACTTATTAAATTTTGGGCCGTTACACAAATGAATTATCAGACTCTGTACGAACCCTTAGAATGTGTATGACCTGTTCAACTTGCTAAGTAATACGATTGGCTTTGTTTCAAGGCCACACATCTGTAATTAGGTGAATCGTATTAATCTGATAAGAATAGACTCACCTTGGGACGATAGGAACTACCTCAGACTCGATAACCAGAATTGACAATAACCTAATTATGTAACTAGGGTTATATAGATTATGTCACAGACTTGAAACTGAAATGCCAGACTTGAAACTGAACTGCAGGAACCCACCGATTTGACAGAGTAAACTGAACAGCTTAACTCGTTAAGCATTATCTGACTACGGACCACTGTGAGTGACAGATTTCATTAATTACTTGCATATATTTCGATACTTATTGGTGAATGTATTGACTGTATGGAAACTTCTGATTGTTGCTGCATGTTTCTTTAATACTATATTGTATCATAGAAACGTACTTTTGACATTACTGAAGCTAGACACTTGAATTGCCTTGATTGCATGTTCACTTTTACATTTTATGTAAATACGTATCATGCTTATTGCTTACTTGACTGTATAAATATTTGCCGCTGCATATTGCATTATCCGACCGGACCGAATGTGAGATCTCCATTCACAGGAGGGAATTCTGCAGATTCCTTTCCTATTTGACTTGTTTCCATACACTTTCCCGTAGGGCTTCGGCCTTACACATGGGAATACCGACTGGGTTGTCTCCCAACCTTTTTGCCGTCTCTGACGTATTGCCGACAGGATCTGATAGTATGTTATATGTGTGTGGTAACTAATGGAACTCTGTTAACTCACTAAGCATTGTTAGCTTACTCTGTCATGACAACTCTTTTACAGGAAAAGTTGATAAAGGCAAGACCCTAGCAGGTAGTTCGTCCCAGGCTAAGTGATTCTGGACATTTGATGAATAGCAGACTTTTGGACTTTTGATGACGCCTATTTTGAAAAGATGATGCGGTCTCGGGTAGCTTGTTCAGTCTTCCGCACTCTGATTGAAGATTTAGAAGCTAGTTAGACCACCACTTGATTTTAATATATTATTGTAATTAAGTATTCATGCTGATGGACCTGTGGTATCAAACAATTAGTAATATTTATTACTTAATCAAATGAAATATTATGACGTGTACTGTTTGTGGAAACTTGGATGTTACAGCTCAGGACCGCTGTGAGTGACAGATTGTATTACTTAGTTGCATATGTTACGGTACTTATTGGTGATTGCAACTGACTTGTATGGAAACATCTGCTGCTGTTGTTCATTGGTTACTTAATTGTATGTTAGGAACATATGATAGACACTGCTGAAAATGGACAACTGCTGCTGCATTTTCCTTGATTACTTGCATTGCTCAGGACCGCTGTGAGTGACAAGATTGCATTACTCACTTGCATATGTTTCGGTACATATTGGTGATTGTGACTGGATTGTATGGAAACATGTGTTGCTGCTTGTTCCTTGATTACTTAATTGTATGTTAGGAACGTAGGATAGACACTGTTAAAACTAGACAACTGCTGCGACAGGTTCCTTGATTACTTGCACTGCTCAGGACCGCTGTGAGTGACAGATTGCATTACTTACTTGCATATGTTTCGGTACTTATTGGTGATTGCAACTGACTTGTATAAAAACATCTGTTGCTGCTCGTTCATTGGTTACTTAATTGTATATTAGGAACTTATGATAGACACTGCTGAAACTGGACAGCTTCTGCATGTTCCTTGATTACTTGCATTGCTCAGGACTGCTGTGAGTGACAGATTGCATTACTTACTTGCATATGTTTCGGTACTTATTGGTGATTGTTACTGACTTGTATGGAAATATCCGCTGCTGCTTGTTCCTTGATTTCTTAATTTTATGCTAGGAACGTAAGATAGACACTGCTGAAACTGGACTACTGCTGCTGCATTTACCTTGATTACTTGCATCGCTCAGGATGGCTGTGAGTGACAGATTGCATTACTTACTTGCATATGTTTCGGTACTTATCTGTAACAGCCCGTAATTTATTAAATATAAATTACAGCAGCAGACTTTGGATAATAAAGCAATTTTAATCCAGATATTAGTAATTAACCGAAAATATGAATCTGTAATAATTAATTATATTAAGTTATAATTAATTATGAAAAGTTGCCCAAAATTAGCTGAAATAAAGTTAAAAATTAAAATTCAGCTAAATGACAAATTAAAGACTGAAAATGACGAAACGAACTAAAATGAATAAAAATGGGACTAAAAGACAATTATAACAAATCTAGAAATTCTTTGCTATTAATTTCATCTGAAATGCAAATCAGATTGATGGGAATAAAAGTTGGACAATTCTAGAAAATTCAGTAGAAAATCTGATTTTCCCTATTTTCCTATAAATAGGGCATTCCTTCTCATTTCATGAGTTTGGAAACCTTGAACTCTCTCACCTTCTCTCTCTAAGACTTCTCCTTCTCTCTAGAATTTCTCCCAAACGATCCGTCGGATTCTCGTGATTTATACGCCATCGGTTAGAGATCGTCGAGCTCTACACGAATCTATCATTGCATGTTAGATTTCGTCCGGATTTAAGGTAAAATCGACCATTTTTCTGACTTTTATTTCGGTTTTTGTTGAGCAAATTCGAGTTTGCTCATATTCCCTTCATTTGAAGCTGATTTGCTCCCGTTTAGGACCTGTTTTTGCTTGGAAATCGTCTATAGTCGAAGGATACAGCTTGGACGAAGGTTAGTGACTATTACTCCCTTATTTTTGCTCAATTTCGTAGTTAAAAACCTGGAAAATTGTTGAACAAATAGAACAAACTCTAGATATTCAAGTGCCTCGAATCTATATGAATTTCGAATCTATGCCACTAGATTCGAATTGTGTAGTGTCCTTCGAATCTAGTATGGCCTTGAATCTGTTGTGTGCTTCGAATCTATAGGCATGTTCGAGTCTATGTATCTGTTTCGAGTCTAAGTTCCCATTTCGAGTCTATATGCTTCGATTCTAAGAGTATGCTTCGAGTCTATGGGTGTGGTTGCAATGTAATAAGGATTTCGAATCTAATCCATTAGATTCGACTTGTACTATTTCGAACCTATAGATTCGAATGAGGTGTACTTCGAATCTGTCCCTCTATATTCGTATTTGGTTTTGTTTTAAGCCTAAGATTAATTCCTAAATCAGATTAAGTTATTAAGCAACCTATTGTAATTAAAAGTATCTTTTGATTATGATAAAAACTCATAAGTTCAAGATGCATAGCTATTATATGCACAAATAAAGTAACAGACTCTGTATGAATTGTATGTCGTGTATCACCTAGCTAGTAATACGATTGGCTTTATTTCAAGGCCACACATCTATAATTAGATGAATCGTATTAATCTGATAAGAATAGACTCACCTTGGGACGATAGGAACTACCTCAGACTCGACAGCCAGAATTGACAATAACCTAATTATATAACTAGGGTTATATAGATCATGTTACAGACTTGACATTAATATGCCAGACTTCAAACTGAACTGCAGGAAACCGCCGATTTGACAGAGTAAACTGAACCGCTTAATTCGTTAAGCATTATCTGACTACGGACCACTGTGAGTGACAGATTTCATTGATTACTTGCATATGTTTCGATACTTATTGGTGAATGTCATTGACTGTATGGAAACTTCCGATTGTTGCTGCATGTTTCTTTAATACTATATTGTATCATAGAAACGTACTTTTGACATTACTGAAGCTAGACACTTGAATTGCCTTGATTGCATGTTCACTTTTACATTTTATGTAAATACTTATCATGCTTACTGCTTACTTGACTGTTGATATACTTGCCGCTGCATACTGCATTATCCGACAGGACCGAATGTGAGATCTCCATTCACAGGAGGGAATTCTGCAGATTCCTTTCCTATATGACTTGTTTCCATACACTTCCCGTAGGGCTTCGGCCTTACACATGGGAATACTGACTGGGTTGCCTCCCAACCTTTTGCCGTCTCTGACGTATTGACTTGCCGACAGGAGCTGATAGTATGTTATATATGTGTGGTAACTAATGGAACTCTGTTAACTCACTAAGCAATGTTAGCTTACTCTGTCATGACAACTCTTTTTCAGGAAAAGCTGATAAGGGCAAGACCATAGCAGGTAGTCCGTCCCAGGCTAAGTGAATCTGGACATTGATGAATAGCAGACTTTTGGACTTTTGTTGACGCCTATTTTGAAAAGATGATGCGGTCTCGGGTAGCTTGTTCAGTCTTCCGCACTCTGATTGAAGATTTAGAAGCTAGTTTAGACCACCATTTGATCTTTAATTTATTGTTGTAATTAAGTATTCAGGCTGATGGACCTGTGGTATCAAACAATTAGAATATTTATTACTTAATGAAATGAAATTTTATGACGTGTACTGTTTGTGGTAACTTGGATGTTACAAAGTTGGTATCAGAGCAGCAGTTTAATCATCGGATTGGCCACCCGATACTTAAACTACTGGTATGGTATGGACTATGTGACTCTGAATTTCCGAACAAGTCACCGAGGCCTAGGGTAACTTAATTAGTAAAGGACTACCCACACAACTTGACCTAAGATAGGCAAATGATGACTGATAGGATGGGGGAGGGATTGACTGCTTGATACTGACTTGACTTTGACTTGACTTTGTGCCAGCCTGAATGACTGCCTTCATATCTATGAACTTAGATGTGATTATCTGACGTAGGTATTATGACTCGATCTATGCTTAATTGAATCAGGAAATAATAGTTATTTCCTTTATATTTTCAGCCAATGGCTGATAAGAATCCAAATGTTGCTGGTACCTCGACTGTTGGTAAAGCTGCTGATGCTGCAGCTGATCAACACAAAGAATCTGTTCATATAGAGGACTTAGGCACTGACCCTGAAAATACTGCTAATGACTCAAGCAGTACTGCCACGCCTGTGCCTCCCCAGCAGGCTCAATTGATTGATCTCGTTCATAAGTTGAATGAGGATAACCGTAGGCAAATGCAGCTTATGATGGATAGGAACCGACTACAGACTGATATGGCGGTTGAAGATCGATTTAAGGAAATTAAGGACTTGCTGACTAAGGGTAAAGCGGTGATGCAGACCGACGAGGAAAAACAGCGTGAAATTGACTTTAAGCGCCGTGAAGAAGAACTTAGGTTGCGAGAACTTAAGTTACAGGAGTTAGAGTTGAAGTATAGGGAAGAGATGTTGGCAAAGCCCAAGAAGGATCGGAAGAGGAAGCATAGTCATGAGCCCTCTGATGACAGTGAGACTGATTCCTCTGACCATCACGTTAAGGTGGGACGAGAGTGTACGTTTGTTGATTTCAAGAAGTGTGGAGCTCGTACGTTTGCGGGGTCATCGGATCCGGTTAAAGCTATGGACTGGGTCGCGAATGTGGAGAAAGCGTTTAAACTCTCCAAGTGTGGTGAAAAAGACAAGGTCACATTTGCGACGGGAATGTTGGAAGATGGAGCTGGCCGTTGGTGGAAGTCTATTACAAATCCCATGTCTGATGCAATGGAGATAACCATTACTTGGGATCAATTCAAGATTCATCTGAAGGAGAAATACTGCCCTCAGGATGTTAAGCGCCAGATGGAGAAAACCCTGCTATCGTTTCAGCAAGGTACAAGATCTGTAACAGACTATGAGCTGGAATTTACCAGGCTCTCGCTGTTATCTGATCATCCTGTGGACACTGATGAAAGGAGAAGGGATTTGTTTGTGGATGGTTTGGATCGAGAAATTAGGAAGTTTGTGAAGTCTGGCAGACCAAGAAGTTATATAGAAGCAGTTGAAATTGCTAGGGTAGGTGAGCTTGAAATCTATCCTGAGCGAGCGTGCCCTTTTATTGCTAAATCTAGTAAGAAGGAAAAATCTGAGAAAGCTGGGAAGGAGAAAAAGAATGAAAGTTCAAGGAAAGGAGATAAGCAGTCTTCTAAGAAGGCTAAATCGTATGCTGTGACCTCGGCACCAAAGCCTGCTTGTCCTCGCTGCAAGAAAATTCATGAAGGGAAATGCGATCCTGCGTTCGTTAAGTGTTACTGCTGCAGACAGAACGGTCACGATAGGTCAGAATGTCCCAAGCGCAGTGAGGCTTGTCGTAACTGCATCACGTTGGGGCACCATGCTAAAGACTGTACCCGACCTCGATTTGTTCCTCCGCCTGCATCTTCACCTCAGCAATCAGTCAAAGGTTCTTCTGCCCCGAGGAATCAACCAAGATCTTTCCAGATGACAGCCGAAGAGGCAAAAGAGACTGCTGATGTCGTCACGGGTACATTTCTTGTTAATGATATACCTGCTTTAATCCTATTTGACTCTGGCTCTAATCTGTCATATGTGTCTGAAAAGTTTGCTAAACAGTTTGATTTTGCCCCTGTAATGTTACCTGCACCCTTAGACATAGAAACTGCTAGCTCGAATTTTGTGACTGTGAATAGAGTCTTTCGTTCCTGTAAGCTAGTGATTGATGATCTCTCCTCGGACGTTGACCTGATACCGATGTGGATTAGAGAATTCGATGTTATTATAGGAATGGACTGGCTTATGACGAATAATGCTGAAATCCTTTGTGCTAAAAGGATAATTAGAATTAGAACCCCCGAAGGAAGTGAACGTTATGTTTATGGCGATAGAAAGACTCGAAATTTAGGTCTCATCTCTGTAATGAAAGCCCGAAAGTGCCTAACCAAAGGTTGTTCCGCCTATTTAGCCTATGCCATAGATGCTAAAGAAGTTAAAAAGACCGTATCTGAAGTACCTGTAGTCCAAGAATTCCCTGATGTATTCCCGGATGACATCTCTGGTTTGCCACCAGATCCTCAAATCGAATTCCATATTGACCTTGTACCGGGTGCTGCTCCTATCGCGAAAGCTCCTTACCGGCTTGCTCCGAATGAAATGAAGGAAATGATGAGTCAGTTGCAGGAATTATTGGAAAAAGGGTTTATTCGTCCGAGTACTTCTCCTTGGGGTGCTCCGGTTCTTTTTGTTAAGAAGAAGGATGGTACCTTTCGCATGTGTATAGATTATCGGGAGCTAAATAAAGTAACTATCAAGAACCGATACCCTCTGCCAAGAATTGACGACTTGTTTGATCAACTGCAAGGGGCTAGCTACTTCTCAAAGATTGATCTCCGATCTGGATATCATCAACTCAAAGTATTTGAGTCTGACGTACCGAAGACTGCATTTCGTACTCGATATGGCCATTTTGAATTCCTAGTAATGCCGTTCGGTCTCACAAATTCCCCGGCAGCATTTATGGACCTCATGAATAGGGTATGTAGACCAATGCTGGATAGTCTTTATTGATGACATCTTGATTTACTCTAAGTCTGAATCTGACCATGCGATGCATTTGCGAGAATTGCTAGACTTGTTACGAAAGGAGCGACTCTATGCAAAATTCTCCAAATGTGAATTCTGGTTACGCCAGGTGCAATTTTTAGGACATATTGTCTCCGGTGAGGGAATAGCCGTAGATCCATCAAAGGTTGATGTGGTTCAGAAGTGGGAAGCGCCGAAAAACGTATCTGAAGTTCGGAGTTTCTTGGGTTTAGCGGGCTATTACAGAAGATTTATTCGTGATTTCTCCAAGATTGCGGTGCCTTTAACCAGTCTGACGAAGAAGGAGGTTAAGTTTGAATGGAATGAATCCCAAGATCGAGCCTTTGAGACTCTGAAGCGTAAGCTAATTGAAGCACCGATTCTGGCCTTACCTGAGGGTAATGATGATTTTGTAGTCTATAGTGATGCTTCTAAGATGGGATTAGGCTGTGTGTTGATGCAAAGGGATAAAGTAATTGCCTACGCATCAAGGCAGCTAAAGGCGCATGTAAAGAATTACCCGACGCATGACTTGGAGCTTGCAGCCGTGACCTTTGCATTGAAAATTTGGCGACATTATCTGTATGGGACTAGATGCAAGTTATATACCGATCACAAAAGTCTGAAGTATATATTTGACTAGAAAGAGCTGAATCTGCGACAAAGGCGATCTATGGAATTGATTAAAGACTATGACTGTGAGATCCTTTACCATCCAGGTAAAGCAAACATTGTAGCAGATGCCCTAAGCCGCAAAACCGGACAAGACCATTATACCCGATGTTATGCATTGACTTCTGTCGTTTTGAAGTCTGCCTTGCCTGAGTCGATTATTGCCGCTCAAACCGAAGCCATTCGGGATGAGAACTTGAAAACTGAACGTATGGTTACATATGTGACCCAGCTGACCCTTGATAATCGTGGTCTTAGACGGTTCATGGATAGAATATGGGTACCCAGACTAGGAGGTATTCGTGATCAAATTCTGTCGGAAGCTCATAAGTCGAAATTTTCGATACATCCTGGTTCTACTAAAATGTATCAAGACTTGAGGACGGAATATTGGTGGCCTGGAATGAAGAAGGACGTGGGACGATATGTGGAAAATTGCATGACTTGTTTACAAGTCAAATCTGAACATCAGAAGCCGTATGGGGAACTACAACCATTGCCAATCCCGGAATGGAAGTGGGACCACATAACTATGGACTTTGTGACAAAGCTGCCCAGGACTAAGCGGAATCATGACTCTATATGGGTAATAGTGGATCGACTTACTAAGTCAGCCCATTTCCTACCCATACGTGAAGATGAACGCCTCGAAAAGTTAGCTGAATTGTACATGAAGGAAATCGTGACTAGACATGGTGTGCCATTGTCTATAGTATCTGACCGTGACAGCAGATTTACTTCTCGCTTTTGGAAGGCCTTTCAGAGTGGACGAGGTACTGAACTTAAGATGAGCACCGCTTATCATCCTGAAACTGACGGGCAAAGTGAGAGGACGATTTTGACCTTAGAAGATATGTTACGTGCCTGTGTGATTGATCTCGGTGGAAGTTGGGATACTCACCTGCCGTTTGTGGAGTTTGCTTATAACAATAGTTATCACTCGACTATTGGTATGCCTCCCTATCAGCTTTTGTACGGACGTCGATGCCGAACTCCAACCTGTTGGAGGGAAACAGGTGAACGCCCGATCTCAGGACCAGCCATTTTGCAAGAAGCCCATGATCAGCTACAATTGATTCGACAGCGGATACTGACTTCTCAAGACAGACAAAAGAAATATCATGATCGAAGACGTAAGCCAATTGTGTTCGAGGTGGGTGATAAATTGTCGTTGAAGGTCTCGCCAAGAAAAGGGATAGTAAGGTTCGGCAAACGGGGGAAGTTGAGCCCTCGATTTGTGGGTCCTTTTGAAATTCTCGAGCGTATAGGATTGCAAGCCTACAGATTAAAGCTGCCTGCCGAAATGACTGGGATTCATGATGTATTTCATGTGAGTAATCTTCGAAAGTGTTTAGCTGACGCTGAAGCTGTGATTCCTTGGAAAGACGTGCAAATTGATGAGCAGTTGCGATACGAAGAAGAGCCCGAGCGTATAATCGATCATAAGGTTTCGAAATTGCGCAGCAAGGAAATTCCAATGGTGTTAGTTCAATGGAAATACCATAAGGGATCTGCGCAAACTTGGGAACGAGAAGACGAGATTAGGCAGAAGTATCCGAAGTTATTCCTGTTTTAGTCGATTCCGAGGACGGAATCAATTTAACGGGGGAAGATTGTAACAGCCCGTAATTTATTAAATATAAATTACAGCAGCAGACTTTGGATAATAAAGCAATTTTAATCCAAATATTAGTAATTAACCGAAAATATGAATCTGTAATAATTAATTATATTAAGTTATAATTAATTATGAAAAGTTGCCCAAAATTAGCTGAAATAAAGTTAATAATTAAAATTCAGCTAAATGACAAATTAAAGACTGAAAATGACGAAACGAACTAAAATGAATAAAAATGGGACTAAAAGACAATTATAACAAATCTAGAAATTCTTTGCTATTAATTTCATCTGAAATGCAAATCAGATTGATGGGAATAAAAGTTGGACAATTCTGGAAAATTCAGTAGAAAATCTGATTTTCCCTATTTTCCTATAAATAGGGCATTCCTTCTCATTTCATGAGTTTGGAAACCTTGAACTCTCTCACCTTCTCTCTCTAAGACTTCTCCTTCTCTCTAGAATTTCTCCCAAACTATCCGTCGGATTCTCGTGATTTATACGCCATCAGTTAGAGATCGTCGAGCTCTACACGAATCTATCATTGCATGTTAGATTTCGTCCGGATTTAAGGTAAAATCGACCATTTTTCTAACTTTTATTTCGGTTTTTGTTGAGCAAATTCGAGTTTGCTCATATTCCCTTCATTTGAAGCTGATTTGCTCCCGTTTAGGACCTGTTTTTGCTTGGAAATCGTCTATAGTCGAAGGATACAGCTTGGACGAAGGTTAGTGACTATTACTCCCTTATTATTGCTCAATTTCGTAGTTAAAAACCTGGAAAATTGTTGAACAAATAGAACAAACTCGAGATATTCAAGTGCCTCGAATCTATATGAATTTCGAATCTATGCCACTAGATTCGAATTGTGTAGTGTCCTTCGAATCTAGTATGGCCTTGAATCTGTTGTGTGCTTCGAATCTATAGGCATGTTCGAGTCTATGTATCTGTTTCGAGTCTAAGTTCCCATTTCGAGTCTATATGCTTCGATTCTAAGAGTATGCTTCGAGTCTATGGGTGTGGTTGCAATGTAATAAGGATTTCGAATCTAATCCATTAGATTCGACTTGTACTATTTCGAACCTATAGATTCGAATGAGGTGTACATCGAATCTGTCCCTCTATATTCGTATTTGGTTTTGTTTTAAGCCTAAGATTAATTCCTAAATCAGATTAAGTTATTAAGCAACCCATTGTAGTTAAAAGTATCTTTTGATTATGATAAAAACTCACAAGTTCAAGATGCATAGCTATTATATGCTCAAATAAAGTAACAGACTCTGTATGAATTGTATGTCGTGTATCACCTAGCTAGTAATACGATTGGCTTTATTTCAAGGCCACACATCTATAATTAGATGAATCGTATTAATCTAATAAGAATAGACTCACCTTGGGACGATAGGAACTACCTCAGACTCGACAGCCAGAATTGACAATAACCTAATTATATAACTAGGGTTATATGGATAGATCATGTTACAGACTTGACATTAATATGCCAGACTTGAAACTGAACTGCAGGAAACCGCCGATTTGACAGAGTAAACTGAACCGCTTAATTCGTTAAGCATTATCTGACTACGGACCACTGTGAGTGACAGATTTCATTGATTACTGCATATGTTTCGATACTTATTGGTGAATGTCATTGACTGTATGGAAACTTCCGATTGTTGCTGCATGTTTCTTTAATACTATATTGCATCATAGAAACGTACTTTTGACATTACTGAAGCTAGACACTTGAATTGCCTTGATTGCATGTTCACTTTTACATTTTATGTAAATACTTATCATGCATACTGCTTACTTGACTGTTGATATACTTGCCGCTGCATACTGCATTATCCGACAGGACCGAATGTGAGATCTCCATTCACAGGAGGGAATTCTGCAGATTCCTTTCCTATATGACTTGTTTCCATACACTTCCCGCAGGGCTTCGGCCTTACACATGGGAATACTGATTGGGTTGCCTCCCAACCTTTTGCCGTCTCTGACGTATTGACTTGCCGACAGGAGCTGATAGTATGTTATATATGTGTGGTAGCTAATGGAACTCTGTTAACTCACTAAGCAATGTTAGCTTACTCTGTCATGACAACTCTTTTTCAGGAAAAGCTGATAAGGGCAAGACCATAGCAGGTAGTCCGTCCCAGGCTAAGTGAATCTGGACATTGATGAATAGCAGACTTTTGGACTTTTGTTGACGCCTATTTTGAAATGATGATGCGGTCTCGGGAAGCTTGTTCAATCTTCCGCACTCTGATTGAAGATTTAGAAGCTAGTTTAGACCACCATTTGATCTTTAATTTATTGTTGTAATTAAGTATTCAGGCTGATGGACCTGTGGTATCAAACAATTAGAATATTTATTACTTAATGAAATGAAATTTTATGACGTGTACTATTTGTGGTAACTTGGATGTTACATTATCGGTGATTGCTACTGACTTGTATGGAAACATCTGCTGCTACTTGTTCCTTGATTACTTAATTGTATGTTAGGAACTTATGATAGACACTGCTGAAACTGGACAACTGCTGCATGTTCCTTGATTACTTGCATTGCTAAGGACCGCTGTGAGTGACAGATTGCATTACTTACTAGCATAAGTTTCGGTACATATTGGTGATTGTTACTGACTTGTATGGAAACATCTGCTGCTGCTTGTTCCTAGATTACTTAATTGTATGTTAGGAACGTAGGATAGACACTGTTAAAACTAGACAACTGCTGCTGCAAGTTCCTTGATTACTTGCACTGCTCAGGACCGCTGTGAGTGACAGATTGCATTACTTACTTGCATATGTTTTGGTACTTATTGGTGATTGCAACTGACTTGTATGGAAACATCTGCTGCTGCTTGTTCCTTGATTACTTAATTGTAGACACTGCTGAAACTGGACAACTGCTGCTGCGTGTTCCTTGATTACTAGCATTGCTCAGGACCGCAATGAGTGACAGATTGCATTACTTACTTGCATATGTTACGGTACATATTGGTGATTGCAACTGACTTGCATGGAAAAATCTGTTGCTGCTTGTTCATTGGTTACTTAATTGTATGTTAGGAACTTATGATAGACACTGCTGAAACTGGACAACTGCTGCTGCATTTTCCTTGATTACTTGCATTGCTCAGGACCGCTGTGAGTGACAAGATTGCATTACTTACTTGCATATGTTTCGGTACATATTGGTGATTGTTACTGGCTTGTATGGAAACATGTGTTGCTGCTTGTTCCTTGATTACTTAATTGTATGTTAGGAACGTAGGATAGACACTGTTAAAACTAGACAACTGCTGCTGCAGGTTCCTTGATTACTTGCACTGCTCAGGACCGCTGTGAGTGACAGATTGCATTACTTACTTGCATATGTTCGGTACTTATTGGTGATTGCAATTGACTTGTATGGAAACATCTGCTGCTGCTTGTTCATTGGTTACTTAATTGTATGTTAGGAACTTATGATAGACACTGCTGAAACCGGACAACTGCTTCTGCATGTTCCTTGATTACTTGCATTGCTCAGGACTGCTGTGAGTGACAGATTGCATTACTTACTTGCATATGTTTCAGTACTTATTGGTGATTGTTACTGGCTTGTATGGAAATATCTGCTGCTGCTTGTTCCTTGATTTCTTAATTTTATGCTAGGAACGTAAGATAGACACTGCTGAAACTGGACTACTGCTGCTGCATTTACCTTGATTACTTGTATTGCTCAGGACCGCTGTGAGTGACAGATTGCATTACTTAGTTGCTTATGTTTTGGTACTTATTGCTGATTGCAACTGACTTGTATGGAAACATCTGCTGCTGCATGTTCATTGGTTACTTAATTGTATGTTAGGAACTTATGATAGACACTGCTGAAAATGGACAACTGCTGCTGCATTTTCCTTGATTACTTGCATTGCTCAGGACCGCTGTGAGTGACAAGATTGCATTACTTACTTGTATATGTTTCGTTACATATTGGTGATTGTTACTGGCTTGTATGGAAACATGTGTTGCTGCTTGTTCCTTGATTACTTAATTGTATGTTAGGAACATAGGATAGACACTGTTAAAACTAGACAACTGCTGCTGCAGGTTCCTTGATTACTTGCACTGCTCAGGACCGCTGTTAGTGACAGATTGCATTACTTACTTACATATGTTTCGGTACTTATTGGTGATTGCAACTGACTTGTATGGAAAAATCTGCTGCTGCTTGTTCATTGGTTACTTAATTTTATGTTAGGAACTTATGATAGACACTGCTGAAACCGGACAAGTGCTTCTGCATGTTCCTTGATTACTTGCATTGCTCAGGACTGCGGTGAGTGACAGATTGCATTACTTACTTGCATATGTTTCGGTACTTATTGGTGATTGTTACTGACTTGTATGGAAATATATGCTGCTGCTTGTTCCTTGATTTCTTAATTTTATGCTAGGAACGTAAGATAGCTGTAACAGCCCGTAATTTATTAAATATAAATTGCAACATCAGACTATGGATAATTAAGCAATTTTGTCCAATTATTAGTAATTAACCGAAAACAAGAATTTTAAATAGTTAATTATATTAAGTTATAATTAATTATGAAAATTGCCCCAAATTAGCTGAAATAAATTAAATAATTAAATTTAGCTATTTGACAAATTAAAGACGTGAAAAATTGACTAAAATGAATAAAAGTTGGTCAGTTCCAGAAATTCAGTAGAAAATCTGATTTTTCTCTATTTTCTATAAATAGAGCCTTCCCTCCTCATTTTCATGGTTTAGCAAATTGAAACTCTCTCTCTCTCTCTCTCTCTCTCTCTCTACAACCTCACCTTCTCTCTAGCTTTTCTCCTAATCGGTTCATCGGATTCTCGTGATTTATACGTCAACGGATAGAGATCGTCGAGCTCTACAAGAATCTATCATTGCATGTTTGATTTCGTCCTGATTTAAGGTAAGATCGAACCCTTTTCTTCCTTTTGGTTTGGTTTTGAAAGAGCAAACTCGAAATTGCTCAAATCCTCTTCGTTCGAAGCTGATTTGCTCACGTTTAGGACCTGTTTTGGCTTGGAATCACCTATAGTCGAAAGATATAGCTTGGACGAAGGTTAGTAACTATTTCTCCCTCATTTATGTTCATGTTTAAGTTGATAAAACCTGGAAAAACGTTGAACAAGAAGAACAAATTCGAGAAATTCATGAATAGATTCGAAGGTGTTGATTTCGAATCTGATCCCCCTAGACTCGAAATTGTTGTTCTCGAATCTGATTAGCTAGATTCGAACCTGTTGACTTCGAATCTATCTTCCCTAGTTTAGAATCTATTGATTTCGAATCTGATCCCCCTAGATTCGAGAATGATGTTTGAATCTATTGATGTTCGAATCTAATGGGGCTATTCGAATCTGTACCCTATTCGAATCTGTTGCCTTTAATTCGAATCTGTCTAAATCTGATGTTGTTCGAATCTGGTTTTGTTCCAAGCCTAAGATTAATTCCTAAATCGGATTAAGTTATTAAACAACTTTAGGTAATTGAAAGTATCTTTTGAATATGATAAAAAAAGCAATGTTTCATGATGCATAACTATTTTATGCATAACTAAATTATCAGACCTTGTATGAACTCTTAAAAATCGTATGTCATGATTCACCTTGCTAATAATGCGATCGGCTTTGTTTCAAGGCCATATATCCGTAATTATATGGATCGTATTAAACTGATAAGAATAGACTCACTCTGGGACGTTAGGAACTACCTCAGACTCGGCTTCAAGAAATGACAATAACCTGATTATATAACTAGGGTTATATAGATCATGTTACAACTTGACATTAATATACCAGACTTGAAACTGAACTGCAGGAACCCGCTGATTTGACAGAGTAAATTGAACAACTTAATACGTTAAGCACTATCTGACTAAGGACTACTGTGAGTGACAGATTTCATTAATTACTTGCATATGTTATGATACTTATTGGTGACTGTTACTGAACTGTATGGAAACTTTTGTTATTGCTGCATGTTTCTTGAATACTTTGTTGTATCATAGAGACTTACTTTTGATATTACTTAAGTTAGACACTTGAATTGCCTTGATTTGCATGTTCACTTTTACATTTTATGTAAATACTTATCCTGCTTACTGCTTACTTGACTGTTGATACATTTGCCTCTGTAAACTGCATAATCTGATCGGACCGAATGCGAGATCTCCATTCACAGGAAGGAATTCTGCAGATTCCTTTCCTATTTGACTCGTTTCCATACAACTTCCCGTAGGGCTTCGGCCCTACACACGGGAATACAGTTTGGGTTGACTCCCAAATCTTTTGCCGTCTCTGACGTGTTGACTTGCTGACATGAGCTGATAGTATGTTATATATGTATGGTAGCTAATGGTACTCTGTTAACTCACTAAGCTACGTTAGCTTACTCTGTCATGACATCTTTCTTTTCAGGAAAAGCTGATAAGGCTAAGACCATAGCAGGTAGTTCGTCCCAAGCTAAGTGAACATTGATACTTGTGGATTGCAGATTTTTGGACTTTTGCTGATGCCTAATTTTGAAAAGATATTTGAGGTCTCGGGTAGCTTGTTCAGTCTTCCGCACTCTAATTGAAGATTTTAGAAGCTATTCTAGACCACCATTTAATCTTTATATACTTTGTAATTAAGTATCTTTTAGCCTCTATTTGAATCAGGTAAGTGGACCTGTGGTATCAGACAATAGTAATATTTATTACTTAATGAAATGTATTTTTATGACGTGTACTGTTTGTGGTAACTCGGTGTTACAAAGTTGGTATCAGAGCAGCAGTTTAATCATCGGACTGGCCACCCGATACTTAAACTACTGGTATGGTATGGACTATGTGACTCTGAATTCCCGAACAAGTCACCGAGGCCTAGGGTAACCTAATTAGTAAAGGACTACCCACACCATTTGACCTAAGATAGGCAATTGATGACTGATAGGACGGGGGAAGGACTGTCTGCTTGATACTGACTTGACTTGGTGTCAGCCTGACTGACTGCATTCATAATAATGAATTTAGATGTGATTATCTGATGTAAGTATTATGACTCGAACTGTGCTTATTTGAATCAGGAAATAATAGTTATTTCCTTTATATTTTCAGCCAATGGCTGATAAGAATCCGACTGTTGCCGGTTCCTCAAGGGTTGATAAAGCTGCTGATGCTGCGGCTGATCAACATAAGGAGTCTGTTCATGTAGAAGACTTAGGCACTGACCCTGAAAATACTGCTAATGACTCAAGCAGTACTGCCACCCCTGTGCCTCCTCAGCAGGCTCAGTTAATAGATCTCGTTCATAAGTTGAATGAGGAAAATCGTAGACAGATGCAGCTGAAGATGGATAGAAACCGACTGCAGACTGATATGGCGGTTGAAGACCGATTTAAGGAAATTAGAGACTTGCTTATTAAGGGTAAAGCGGTGATGCAATCTGGTGAGGAAAACCAGCGAGAAATTGACTTTAAGCGCCGTGAAGAAGAACTTAGGTTGCGAGAACTTAAGTTACAGGAGTTAGAACTGAAGCATAAGGAGGAGATGTTAGCGAAGCCCAAGAAAGACCGAAAGAGGAAACATAGGCATGTGTCCTCTGATGAAAGTGAGACTGACTCCTCCGACCATCACGTTAAGGTGGGACGAGAGTGTTCGTTCGTAGACTTTAAGAAATGTGGGGCTCGTACATTTGCTGGGTCATCAGGTCCTGTAAAAGCTATGGACTGGGTTGCTAATGTAGAGAAAGTGTTTAAACTCTCCAAGTGTAATGAAGAAGACAAGGTGACGTTTGCAACGGGAATGTTAGAGGATGGAGCTGGTCGATGGTGGAAGTCAATTACAAATCCCATGTCTGATGCAATGGACAAATCCATTACTTGGGATCAATTTAAAATTCATCTGAAAGAAAAAATACTGTCCCCAAGATGTTAAGCGCCAAATGGAGAAAACTCTGCTATCTTTTCAGCAAGGTACAAAGTCCGTAACAGATTATGAGCTGGAATTTACCAGGCTCTCGCTATTATCTAATCACCCTGTCGATACTGATGAAAGCCGAAGGGATCTTTTTGTGGATGGTTTGGATAGAGAAATTCGGAAGTTTGTGAAGTCTGGCAGACCAAGAAGTTATATAGAAGCAGTTGAAATTGCTAGGGTAGGTGAGCTTGAAATCTATCCTGAGCGAGCGTGCCCTTTTATTGCTAAATCTAGTAAGAAGGAAAAATCTGAGAAAGCTGGGAAGGAGAAGAAGAATGAAAGTTCAAGGAAAGGAGATAAGCAGTCTTCTAAGAAGGCTAAATCGTATGCTGTGACCTCGGCGCCAAAGCCTGCTTGTCCTCGCTGCAAGCAAATTCATGAAGGAAAGTGCGATCCTGCGTTCGTTAAGTGCTACTGCTGCAGACAGAATGGTCATGATAGGTCAGAATGTCCCAAGCGCAGTGAGGCTTGCCGTAACTGCATCACTTTGGGGCACCATGCTAAAGATTGTACCCGGCCCCGATTTGTTCCTCCGCCTGCATCTTCACCTCAGCAATCAGTCAAGGGTTCTTCAGCTCCGAGAAATCAACCAAGATCCTTTCAGATGACAGCCGAAGAGGCAAAAGAGACTGCTGATGTCGTCACGGGTACCTTTATTGTTAATGATATACCTGCTTTAATTCTATTTGACTCTGGCTCTAATCTGTCGTATGTGTCTGAAAAGTTTGCTAAACAATTTGATTTTGCCCCTGTAATGTTACCTGTACCCTTAGACATAGAAACTGCTAGTTCAAGCTTTGTGACTGTAAATAGGGTCTTTCACTCTTGTAAGCTAGTAATCGATGACCTCTCCTCGGACATTGACCTGATACCGATGTGGATTAGAGAGTTCGATGTTATTATAGGAATGGACTGGCTAATGATGAATGATGCTGAAATCCTTTGTGCCAAAAGGATAATTAGAATTAGAACCCCTGAAGGAAGTGAACGTTTCGTTTATGGTGATAGAAAGACTCGAGATTTAGGTCTCATTTCTGTAATGAAAGCCCGAAAATGCCTAACCAAAGGTTGTTCCGCCTATTTAGCATATGCCATAGATGCTAAGGAAGTTAAAAAGACTGTGTCTGAAGTACCTGTAGTTCAAGAATTCCCGGATGTATTCCCGGTTGACATCTCTGGATTGCCACCAGATCGTCAAATTGAATTTCACATTGACCTTGTACCGGGTGCTGCTCCTATCGCAAAAGCTCCTTACCGTCTTGCTCCGAATGAAATGAAGGAAATGATGAGTCAGTTGCAGGAATTATTGGAAAAAGGGTTTATTCGTCCGAGTACTTCTCCTTGGGGTGCTCCGGTTCTTTTTGTTAAGAAGAAGGATGGAACCTTTCGCATGTGTATCGATTATCGGGAGCTAAATAAAGTAACTATTAAGAACCCATACCCTCTGCCTAGAATTGATGACTTGTTTGATCAACTGCAAGGGGCTAGCTATTTTTCGAAGATTGATCTTCGATCTGGATATCATCAACTCAAGGTATTTGAGTCTGACGTACCGAAGACTGCATTTCGTACTCGATATGGCCATTTTGAATTCCTAGTAATGCCGTTCGGTCTCACAAATGCCCCGGCCGCATTTATGGACCTCATGAATAGAGTATGTAGACTGATGCTGGATAAATCAGTGATAGTCTTTATTGATGACATCTTGATTTACTCTAAGTCTGAATCTGACCATGCGATGCATTTGTGAGAATTGCTAAAATTGTTACGAAAGGAGCGACTCTACGCAAAATTCTCCAAATGTGAATTCTGGTTACGCCAGGTGCAATTTTTAGGACATATTGTCTCGGGTGAGGGAATAGCCGTGGATCCATCGAAAGTAGATGCGGTTCAGAAGTGGGAAGCACCGAAAAACGTATCTGAAGTTCGAAGTTTCTTGGGTTTAGCGGGCTATTACCGAAGATTTATCCGTGATTTTTTCAAGATTGCGATGCCTTTAACTAACTTGACAAAGAAAGAAGTTAAGTTTGAATGGAATGAATCTCAAGATCGAGCCTTTGAGACTTTGAAGCGTAAGCTAATTGAAGCACCGGTTTTGGCCTTACCTGAGGGTAATGATGATTTTGTAGTCTATAGTGATGCTTCTAAGATGGGATTAGGCTGTGTGTTGATGCAAAGGGATAAAGTAATCGCCTACGCATCAAGGCAGCTAAAGGCGCATGAGAAGAATTATCCGACGCATGACTTGGAGCTTGCAGCCGTAACCTTTGCATTGAAGATTTGGCGGCATTATCTGTATGGGACTAGATGCAAGTTATATACAGATCACAAAAGTCTGAAATACATATTTGACCAAAAAGAGCTGAATATGCGTCAAAGGCGATCCATGGAATTGATTAAAGACTATGACTGTGAGATCCTTTACCATCCAGGTAAAGCAAACATAGTAGCAGATGCCTTAAGCCGCAAATCCGGACAGAACCATTATATCCGGTGTTATGCTTTGACTTCTGTCGTTATGGAGTCTGCCCTGCCTAAGTTGTTAATGGCCGCTCAATCTGAAGCCATTCGGGATGAGAACTTGAAATCCGAGCGTATGGTTACTTATGTGACCAAGCTGACCCTTGACAATCGTGGTCTTAGACGATTCATGAATAGAATATGGGTTCCCAGATTAGGAGGTGTTCGTGATCGGATTCTGTCAGAGGCTCATATGTCGAAATTTGCGATACATCCTGGTTCTACTAAAATGTATCAAGATTTAAGAACGGAATATTGGTGGCCTGGAATGAAGAAAGACGTAGGTCGATATGTAGAGAATTGCATGACATG
This sequence comes from Centrapalus pauciflorus, assembly GCA_020465985.1. NCBI lineage: Eukaryota > Viridiplantae > Streptophyta > Magnoliopsida > Asterales > Asteraceae > Centrapalus > Centrapalus pauciflorus. Next base: position 28,601 of record JAANYP010000036.1, read on the forward strand.
CTTACAAGTCAAATCTGAACATCAGAAGCCGTATGGGGAACTACAACCATTGCTGATCCCGGAATGGAAGTGGGACCATATAACCATGGATTTTGTGACAAAGCTGCCCAGGACTAAGCGGAATCATGACTCTATATGGGTAATAGTGGATCGACTCACTAAGTCAGCCCATTTCCTACCCATACGTGAAGATGAACGCCTCGAAAAGTTAGCTGAATTGTACATAAAAGAAATCGTGACTAGTCATGGTGTTCCATTGTCTATAGTATCCGACCGTGACAGTAGATTTACTTCTCGCTTCTGGAAGGCCTTTCAGAATGGACTAGGTACTGAACTCAAGATGAGCACCGCTTATCATCCAGAAACCGACGGGCAAAGTGAGAGAACGATTTTAACCTTGGAAGATATGCTATGTGCCTGTGTGATTGATCTCGGTGGAAATTGGGATACTCATCTTCCGTTTGTAGAATTTGCTTACAACAATAGTTATCACTCGACTATTGGTATGCCTCCATATCAGCTTTTGTACGGACGTCGATGTCGAACTCCAACCTGTTGGAGGGAAACAGGTGAACGCCCGATCTCTGGACCAGCTATTTTGCAAGAAGCCCATGATCAGCTACAGTTGATTCGACAGCGAATTCAGACCTCTCAAGACAGACAAAAGAAGTATCATGATCGAAGACGTAAACCAATTGTATTTGAGATTGGTGATAGAGTACTGTTGAAAGTTTCGCCAAGAAAAGGGATAGTAAGGTTCGGCAAATGGGGGAAGTTGAGTCCTCGATTTGTTGGTCCTTTCGAAATTCTCGAGCGTGTGGGACTGCAAGCCTACAGATTGAAGTTGCCTGCCGAAATGTCTGGGATTCATGATGTATTTCACGTTAGTAATCTTCGAAAGTGTTTGATTGACGCTGAAGCTGCAATTCCTTGGAAAGACGTACAAATTGACGAGCAGTTGCGATACGAAGAAGAGCCCGAGCGTATAATCGATCATAAGGTTTCGAAATTGCGAAGCAAGGAAATCCCAATGGTGTTAGTGCAATGGAAATATCATAAGGGATCTGCGCAAACTTGGGAGCGAGAAGACGAGATTAGGCAAAAGTATCCGAAGTTATTTCTGTCTTAGTCGATTCCGAGGATGGAATCAATTTAACGGGGGAAGATTGTAACAGCCCGTAATTTATTAAATATAAATTACAACATCAAACTATGGATAATTAAGCAATTTTGTCCAATTATTAGTAATTAACCGAAAACAAGAATTTTAAATAGTTAATTATAAGTTATAATTAATTATGAAAATTGCCCAAAATTAGCTGAAATAAATTAAATAACTAAATTTAGCTATTTGACAAATTAAAGACGTGAAAAATTGGCTAAAATGAAAAAGTTGGTCAGTTCCAGAAATTCAGTAGAAAATCTGATTTTTCTCTATTTTCTATAAATAGAGCCTTCCCTCCTCATTTTCATGGTTTAGCAAATTGAAACTCTCTCTCTCTCTCTCTACAACCTCACCTTCTCTCTAGCTTTTCTCCTAATCGGTTCATCGGATTCTCGTGATTTATACGTCAACGGATAGAGATCGTCGAGCTCTACAAGAATCTATCATTGCATGTTTGATTTCGTCCTGATTTAAGGTAAGATCGACCCCTTTTCTTCCTTTTGGTTCGGTTTTGAAAGAGCAAACTCGAAATTGCTCAAATCCTCTTCGTTCGAAGCTGATTTGCTCACGTTTAGGACCTGTTTTGGCTTGGAAATCACCTATAGTCGAAAAATATAGCTTGAACGAAGGTTAGTAACTATTTCTCCCTCATTTATGTTCATGTTTAAGTTATAAAACCTGGAAAAACGATGAACAAGAAGAACAAATTCGAGAAATTCATGAATAGATTCGAAGGTGTTGATTTCGAATCTGATCCCCCTAGACTCGAAATTGTTGTTCTCGAATCTGATTAGCTAGATTCGAACCTGTTGACTTCGAATCTATCTTTCCTAGTTTAGAATCTATTGATTTCGAATCTGATCCCCCTAGATTCGAGAATGATGTTTGAATCTATTGATGTTCGAATCTAATGCTATTCGAATCTGTACCCTATTCGAATCTGTTGCCTTTAATTCGAATCCGTCTAAATCTGATGTTGTTCGAATCTGGTTTTGTTCCAAGCCTAAGATTAATTCCTAAATCGGATTAAGTTATTAAACAACTTTAGGTAATTGAAAGTATCTTTTGAATATGATAAAAATTGCAATGTTTCATGATGCATAACTATTTTATGCATAACTAAATTATCAGACCTTGTATGAACTCTTAAAAATCGTATGTCATGATTCACCTTGCTAATAATGCGATCGGCTTTGTTTCAAGGCCATATATCCGTAATTATATGGATCGTATTAAACTAATAAGAATAGACTCACTCTGGGACGTTAGGAACTACCTCAGACTCGGCTTCAAGAAATGACAATAACCTGATTATATAACTAGGGTTATATAGATCATGTTACAACTTGACATTAATATATCAGACTTGAAACTGAACTGCAGGAACCCGCTGATTTGATAGAGTAAATTGAACAGCTTAATTCGTTAAGCACTATCTGACTAAGGACTACTGTGAGTGACAGATTTCATTAATTACTTGCATATGTTATGATACTTATTGGTGACTGTTACTGAACTGTATGGAAACTTTTGTTATTGCTGCATGTTTCTTGAATACTTTGTTGTATCATAGAGACTTACTTTTGATATTACTGAAGTTAGACACTTGAATTGCCTTGATTTGCATGTTCACTTTTACATTTTATGTAAATACTTATCCTGGTTACTGCTTACTTGACTGTTGATACATTTGCCTCTGTATACTGCATAATCTGATCGGACCGAATGCGAGATCTCCATTCACAGGAAGGAATTCTGTAGATTCCTTTCCTATTTGACTCGTTTCCATACAACTTCCCGTAGGGCTTCGGCCTTACACACGGGAATACAGTTTGGCTTGACTCCCAAATCTTTTGCCGTCTCTGACGTGTTCACTTGCTGACATGAGCTGATAGTATGTTATATATGTATCGTAGCTAATGGTACTCTGTTAACTCACTAAGCTACGTTAGCTTACTCTGTCATGACATCTTTCTTTTCAGGAAAAGCTGATAAGGCTAAGACCATAGCAGGTAGTTCGTCCCAAGCTAAGTGAACATTGATACTTGTGGATTGCAGATTTTTGGACTTTTCCTGATGCCTAATTTTGAAAAGATATTTGAGGTCTCGGGTAGCTTGTTCAGTCTTCCGCACTCTGATTGAAGATTTTAGAAGCTAGTCTAGACCACCATTTAATCTTTATATACTTTGTAATTAAGTATCTTTTAGCCTCTATTTGAATCAGGTAAGTGGACCTGTGGTATCAGACAATAGTAATATTTATTACTTAATGAACTGTATTTTTATGACGTGTACTGTTTGTGGTAACTCGGGTGTTACAATAGTGTAACATCCAATTTCCACTAACAGTACACGCCATAATATTTCATTTCATAAATAATATTAATTGTTTGATACCACAGGTCCCACAGCAAGAATACTTAATTACAACAATATTAAAATCAAATGGTGGTCTAACTAGCTTCTAAATCTTCAATCAGAGTGCGGAAGACTGAACAAGCTACCCGAGACCGCAACATCATACAAAATAGGCATCATCAAAAGTCCAAAGGTCTGCTATTCATCAAAATCCAGATTCACTTAGCCTGGGACGAACTACCTGCTATGATCTTGCCTTTGTCAGCTTTTCCTGAAAAAGAATTGTCATGACAGAGTAAGCTAACAAAGCTTAGTGAGTAAACAGAATTCCATTAGTTACCACACACATGCCATACTATCAGCTCCTGCCGGCAAGTCACTACGGTTGAGAGACAACCCAGTTTGTTTTCCCCTATGTAAAGCCGAAGCTTTACGGGAAGTGTATGGAAACAAGTCATATAGGAAAGGAATCTGCAGAATTCCCTCCTGTGAATGGAGATCTCGCATTCGGTCCTATCGGATGATGCAGTATGCAGCGGCAATTATATAAACAGTCAAGTAAGCAGTAAGCATGATACTTATTTACATGAAATGTAAAAGTGAACATGCAATCAAGGCAATTCAAGTGTCTAGCTTCAGTAAATCAAAAGTACGCTTCTATGATACAATAAAGTATAAAAGAAAACAAGCAGCAACAAACGGAAGTTTCCATACAGTCGATGACATTCACCAATAAGTATCGAAACATATGCATGTAATTAATGAAATCTGTCACTCACAGTGGTCCGTAGTCAGATAATGCTTAACGAATTAAGCGGTTCAGTTTACTCTGTCAAATCGACGGTCTCCTGCAGTTCAGTTTCAAGTCTGGCATATTAATGTCAAGTCTGAGTCATAATCTATATAACCCTAGTTATATATTCCGGTCATTGTCAATTACTGGTTATCGAGTCTGAGGTTGTTCCTATCGTCCCAAGGTGAGTCTATTCTTATCAGATTAATACTTTTAATTACAATAGGTTAATTAATCTCTTAACCTGATTTTAGGAATTTAACTTTAGCTAGAACCAAATACAGATTCGAATTAAGGACAACAGATTCGAATTAAGGACAACAGATTCGAATAGGGAGTAGGTTCGAAGCAATACCATTCGAATCTAGATGGTTAGACTCGAAATTCACATCACCTTGAAACCATACCCATAGACTCGAAGCATGCTCTTAGAATCGAAGCATATAGATTCGAAATAGGGACTTAGTCTCGAACACATACATAGATTCGAACCTACACAAAGATTTGAAGCTTACTAGACTCGAACCTACTTAGATTCGAAGGCATAGACTCGAACCTACTTAGATTCGAAGGCATAGACTCGAACCTACTTAGATTCGAGACACACACAATTCGAGTCTAGGCATGAATCTCTCGAATCTGGTCATCTTGTTCATCGGTTTTCCAGGCTTTAACTACGAAACTTGAACAAAAATGAGGGAAAAATAGTCACTAACCTTCGTCCAAGCTATAGCCTTCGTTTATGGATGATTTCCAAGCAAGAACAGGTCCTAAACGGGGGCAAATCAGCTTCAAATGAAGGAAAAATGAGCAAACTCGAAAATGCTCATTCAAAACCGAACCAAAAGTCAGAAAAATGGTCGATCTTACCTCAAATCCGGATGAAATCAAACAAGAAATGGTAGATTCGTGAAGAGCTCGACGATCTCTATCCGATGGCGTATGAATCACGAGAATCCGACGGTTCGATTTGGAGAAAAGCTAGAGAGAAGAAGTATCTTAGAGAGAGAGGGAGGAGAATCAAATTTCCAAACTTAAGAAGTGAGGAGAGGAGCTCCTATTTATAGGGAAATAGGGAAAATCAGATCTTCTACTGAATTTTCCGGAAATTGACCAACTTTTATTTCCCGACAATCCGATTTGCATTTCAAATGCAAATAATAGCAAAGAAGTTCTAGATTGCTATAATCGTCTTTTAGTCATATTTTTATTCATTTTAGTCCGTTTCGTCATTTTCAGTCTTTAATTGTCAAGTAGCTGAATTTTAATTATTAAATTAATTTTAGTTAATTTTAGGCAACTTTTCATAATTAATTATAACTTAATATAATTAATTATTACAGATTCACATTATCAGCTATTTACTAATAATTGGATAAAATTGCTTTATTATCCAAAGTCTGATGCTGAAATTTATATTTAATAAATTACGGGCTGTTACAATCTTCCCCCGTTAAATTGATTCCGTCCTCGGAATCGACTAAGACAGAAATAACTTCGGATACTTCTGCCTAATCTCGTCTTCTCGTTCCCAAGTTTGCGCAGATCCCTTATGGTATTTCCATTGGACTAACACCATTGGAATTTCCTTGTTGCGCAATTTCGAAACCTTATGATCGATTATACGCTCGGGCTCTTCTTCGTATCGTAACTGCTCATCTATTTGCACGTCTTTCCAAGGAATCACGGCTTCAGCGTCAGCCAAACACTTTCGAAGATTACTCACATGGAATACATCATGAATCCCAATCATTTCGGCAGGCAGCTTTAGTCTGTAGGCTTGCAATCCTATACGCTCGAGAATTTCAAAAGGACCCACAAATCGAGGGCTCAACTTCCCCCGTTTGCCGAACCTTACTATTCCTTTTCTTGGCGAAACCTTCAGCAACACTTTATCTCCAACTTCAAACGCAATCGGCTTACGTCTTCTATCATGATACTTCTTTTGTCTGTCTTGAGAAGTCTGTATCCGCTGCCGAATCAATTGTAGCTGATCATGGGCTTCTTGCAGAATCGCTGGTCCAGAGATCGGGCGTTCTCCTGTTTCCCTCCAACAGGTTGGAGTTCGGCATCGACGTCCGTACAAAAGCTGATATGGAGGCATACCAATAGTCGAGTGATAACTATTGTTATAAGCAAACTCCACAAACGGCAGGTGAGTATCCCAACTTCCACCGAGATCAATCACACAAGCACGTAACATATCTTCTAAGGTCAAAATCGTTCTCTCACTTTGCCCGTCAGTTTCTGGATGATAAGCGGTGCTCATCTTAAGTTCAGTTCCTAGTCCGTTCTGAAAAGCCTTCCAAAAACGAGAAGTAAATCTGCTGTCACGGTCCGATACTATAGACAATGGCACACCATGTCTAGTCACGATTTCCTTTACGTACAACTCAGCTAACTTTTCGAGGCGTTCATCTTCACGTATGGGTAGGAAATGGGCTGACTTAGTAAGTCGATCCACTATTACCCATATAGAGTCATGATTCCGCTTAGTCCTGGGCAGCTTCGTCACAAAGTCCATGGTTATGTGGTCCCACTTCCATTCCGGGATTGGCAATGGTTGTAGTTCCCCATACGGCTTCTGATGTTCAGATTTGACTTGTAAACAAGTCATGCAATTTTCTACATATCGCCCCACGTCCTTCTTCATTCCAGGCCACCAATAATCCGACCTCAAGTCTTGATACATTTTGGTAGATCCAGGGTGTATCGAAAATTTCGACATATGAGCTTCCGACAGAATTTGATCCCGAATACCTCCTAGTCTGGGAACCCATATTCTATCCAAGAACCGTCTAAGACCACTATTATCAAGAGTCAGCTGGGTCACATAAGTAACCATGCGTTCAGATTTCAAGTTCTCATCCCGAATGGCTTCGGTTTGAGCGGCAATAATCGACTCAGTCAAGGCAGACTCCAAAACAACAGAAGTCAAAGCATAACATCGGGTATAATGGTCTTGTCCGGTTTTGCGGCTTAAGGCATCTGCTACAACGTTTGCTTTACCTGGATGGTAAAGGATTTCACAGTCATAGTCTTTAATCAATTCCATAGATCGCCTTTGTCGCATATTCAGCTCTTTCTGGTCAAATATATACTTCAGACTTTTGTGATCGGTATATAACTTGCATCTAGTCCCATACAGATAATGCCGCCAAATCTTCAGTGCGAAAGTCACGGCTGCAAGCTCCAAGTCATGCGTCGGGTAATTCTTTTCATGCGCCTTTAGCTGCCTTGATGCGTAGGCAATTACTTTATCCCTTTGCATCAACACACAGCCTAAACCCATCTTAGAAGCATCACTATAGACTACAAAATCATCATTACCCTCAGGTAAAGCCAGAATCGGTGCTTCTACTAGCTTACGCTTCAAAGTCTCAAAGGCTCGATCTTGAGATTCATTCCATTCAAACTTAACTTCTTTCTTCGTCAGACTGGTTAAAGGCACCGCAATCTTGGAGAAATCACGGATAAATCTTCTGTAATAACCCGCTAGACCCAAGAAACTCCGAACTTCAGATACGCTTTTCGGCGCTTCCCACTTCCGAACCGCATCAACCTTTGATGGATCTACGGCTATTCCCTCACCGGAGATAATATGTCCTAAAAAACTGCACTTGACGTAACCAAAATTCACATTTGGAGAATTTTGCATAGAGTCGCTCCTTTCGTAACAATTCTAGCAATTCTCGCAAATGCATCGCATGATCAGATTCAGACTTGGAGTAAATCAAGATGTCATCAATGAAGACTATCACTGATTTATCCAGCATTGGTCTACATACCCTATTCATGAGGTTCATAAATGCGGCCGGGGCATTTGTGAGACCGAACGGCATTACTAGAAACTCAAAATGACCGTAACGAGTACGAAATGCAGTCTTCGGTACGTCAGACTCAAATACTTTGAGTTGATGATAACCAGATCGGAGATCGATCTTTGAGAAGTAACTAGCCCCTTGCAGTTGATCAAACAAGTCGTCAATTCTAGGCAAAGGGTATCGGTTCTTGATAGTTACCTTATTTAACTCCCGATAATCAATACACATACGAAAGGTACCATCCTTCTTCTTAACAAAAAGAACCGGAGCACCCCAGGGAGAAGTACTCGGACGAATAAACCCTTTTTCCAATAATTCCTGCAACTGACTCATCATTTCCTTCATTTCATTCGGAGCAAGACGGTAAGGGGCTTTCGCGATAGGAGCAGCACCCGGTACAAGGTCAATATGGAATTCAATTTGACGATCTGGTGGCAAACCAGAAATGTCATCCGGGAACACGTCAGGGAAATCTTGAACTACAGGAACATCAGACACGGTCTTTTTAACTTCCTTATCATCTAAGGCATATGCTAAAAAGGCGGCACAACCTTTGGTTAGGCACTTCCGGGCTTTCATTACAGAGATGAGACCTAAATCTCGAGTCTTTCTATCGCCATAAACATAACGTTCACTTCCTTCGGGGGTTCTAATTCTAATTATCCTTTTTGCACAAAGGATTTCAGCATTATTTGTCATAAGCCAGTCCATTCCTATAATAACATCGAATTCTCTAATCCACAACGGTATCAGGTCAACGTCCGAGGAGAGGTCATCAATCACTAGCTTACAGGAACGAAAGACTCTATTCACAGTCACAAAATTCGAGCTAGCAGTTTCTATGTCTAAGGGTGCAGGTAACATCACAGGGGCAAAATCAAACTGTCTAGCAAACTTTTCAGACACGTACGACAGATTAGAGCCAGAGTCAAATAAGATTAAGGCAGGCATATCATTAACAAGAAATGTACCCGTGACGACGTCAGCAGTCTCTTTTGCCTCTTCGGCTGTCATCTGGAAAGATCTTGGCTGATTCCTCGGGGCAGAAGAACCTTTGACTGATTGCTGAGGTGAAGATGCAGGCGGAGGAACAAATCGAGGTCGGGTACAGTCTCTAGCATGGTGCCCCAACGTAATGCAGTTTCGGCAAGCCTCACTGCGCCTGGGACATTCTGACCTATCATGACCATTCTGCCTACAGCAATAGCACTTAACGAACGCAGGATCGCACTTTCCTTCATGAATCTGCTTGCAGCGAGGACAAGCAGGCTTTGGTGTCGAGGTCACAGCATACGACTTAGCTTTCTTGGAAGACTGCTTATCTCCCTTCTTCGAACTTTCACTCTTCCTTTCCATTCTCTCCTTCCCAGCTTTCTCAGATTTTTCCTTCTTACTAGATTTAGCAATAAAAGGACACGCTCGCTCAGGATAGATTTCAAGCTCACCTACCCTAGCAATTTCCACTTCCTCAATATAACTTCTCGGTCTGCTGGACTTCACAAACTTCCGGATTTCTCGATCCAGACCATCCACAAACAAATCTCTTCTCCTTTCGTCGGTATCAACGGGGTGATCAGATAATAGCGAGAGCCTGGTGAATTCCAGCTCATAGTCCGTCACGGATCTTGTACCTTGCTGAAAAGATAGCAGGGTTTTCTCCATCTGGCGCTTAACATCCTGGGGGCAGTACTTTTCCTTCAGGTGAATCTTAAATTGTTCCCAAGTAATGGATTTCTCCATTGCTTCAGACATGGGGTTCGTAATCGACTTCCACCAACGGCCAGCTCCATCTTCCAACATTCCTGTTGCAAACGTCACCTTGTCTTCCTCATTACACTTGGAGAGTTTGAACGCTTTCTCCACATTCGCGACCCAGTCCATAGCCTTAACAGGATCAGATGACCCCGCAAACGTACGAGCTCCACACTTCTTGAAATCAACAAACGTACACTCACGTCCTACCTTAACGTGATGGTCAGAAGAGTCAGTCTCACTTTCATCAGAGGACACATGTCTATGTTTCCTCTTCCTGTCCTTCTTCGGCTTCGCTAACATTTCTTCCCTATGCTTCAGTTCTAATTCCTGTAACTTAAGTTCTCGCAACCTAAGTTCTTCTTCACGGCGCTTAAATTCCATTTCACGCTGGTTAACTTCGTCAGTCTGCATCACTGCTTTACCCTTGGTCAACAAATCCTTAATCTCCCTAAATCGGTCTTCAACTGCCATATCAGTCTGTAATCGATTTCTATCCATCATAAGCTGCATCTGCCTACGGTTATCCTCATTCAACTTATGAACGAGGTCAATCAATTGAGCCTGCTGGGGAGGCACAGGGGTAGCAATACTGCTTGAGTCATTAGCAGTATTCTCAGGGTCAGTGCCTAAGTCCTCTACGTGAACAGATTCTTTGTGTTGATCAGCTGCAGCATCAGCAGCTTTATCAACCCTTGAGGAACCGGCAACAGTCGGATTCTTATCAGCCATTGGCTGAAAATATAAAGGAAATAGCTATTATTTCCTGATTCAAATAAGCACAGTTCAAGGCATAATTCCTACGTCAGATAATCATATCTAAATTCATAGATATGAAGGCAGTTAATCATACTTACAAAGTCAAGTTAAAGTCAAGTCAGTATCAAGCAGTCAATCCCTCCCCCATCCTATCAGTCATCATTTGCCTATCTTAGGTCAAGTTGTGTGGGTAGTCCTTTACTAATTAGGTTACCCTAGGCCTCGGTGACTTGTTCGGGAATTCAGAGTCACATAGTCCATACCATACCAGTAGTTTAAGTATCGGGTGGCCAATCCGATGATTAAACCGCTGCTCTGATACCAACTTTGTAACATCCAATTTCCACTAACAGTACACGCCATAATATTTCATTTCATAAATAATATTAATTGTTTGATACCACAGGTCCCACAGCAAGAATACTTAATTACAACAATATTAAAATCAAATGGTGGTCTAACTAGCTTCTAAATCTTCAATCAGAGTGCGGAAGACTGAACAAGCTACCCGAGACCGCAACATCATACAAAATAGGCATCATCAAAAGTCCAAAGGTCTGCTATTCATCAAAATCCAGATTCACTTAGCCTGGGACGAACTACCTGCTATGATCTTGCCTTTGTCAGCTTTTCCTGAAAAAGAATTGTCATGACAGAGTAAGCTAACAAAGCTTAGTGAGTAAACAGAATTCCATTAGTTACCACACACATGCCATACTATCAGCTCCTGCTGGCAAGTCACTACGGTTGAGAGACAACCCAGTTTGTTTTCCCCTATGTAAAGCCGAAGCCCTACGGGAAGTGTATGGAAACAAGTCATATAGGAAAGGAATCTGCAGAATTCCCTCCTGTGAATGGAGATCTCGCATTCGGTCCTATCGGATGATGCAGTATGCAACGGCAAGTATATAAACGGTCAAGTAAGCAGTAAGCATGATACATATTTACATGAAATGTAAAAGTGAACATGCAATCAAGGCAATTCAAGTGTCTAGCTTCAGTAATGTCAAAAGTACGCTTCTATGATACAATAAAGTATAAAAGAAAACATGCAGCAACAAACGGAAGTTTCCATACAGTCGATGACATTCACCAATAAGTATCGAAACATATGCATGTAATTAATGAAATCTGTCACTCACAGTGGTCCGTAGTCAGATAATGCTTAACGAATTAAGCGGTTCAGTTTACTCTGTCAAATCGACGGTCTCCTGCAGTTCAGTTTCAAGTCTGGCATATTAATGTCAAGTCTGAGTCATAATCTATATAACCCTAGTTATATATTCCGGTCATTGTCAATTACTGGTTATCGAGTCTGAGGTAGTTCCTATCATCCCAAGGTGAGTCTATTCTTATCAGATTAATACTTTTAATTACAATTGGTTAATTAATCTCTTAACCTGATTTTAGGAATTTAACTTTGGCTAGAAACAAATACAGATTCGAATTAAGGACAACAGATTCGAATTAAGGACAACAGATTCGAATAGGGAGCAGATTCGAAGCAATACCATTCGAATCTAGATGGTTAGACTCGAAATTCACATCACCTTGAAACCATACTCATAGACTCGAAGCATGCTCTTAGAATCGAAGCATATAGATTCGAAATAGGGACTTAGACTCGAACACATACATAGATTCGAACCTACACAAAGATTTGAAGCTTACTAGACTCGAACCTACTTAGATTCAAAGGCATAGACTCGAACCTACTTAGATTCGAGACACACACAATTCGAGTCTAGGCATGAATCTCTCGAATCTGATCATCTTGTTCATCGGTTTTCCAGGCTTTAACTACGAAACTTGAACAAAAATGAGGGAAAAATAGTCACTAACCTTCGTCCAAGCTATAGCCTTCGTTTATGGATGATTTCCAAGCAAGAACAGGTCCTAAACGGGGGCAAATCAGCTTCAAATGAAGGAAAAATGAGCAAACTCGAAAATGCTCATTCAAAACTGAACCAAAAGTCAGAAAAATGGTCGATCTTACCTCAAATCCGGACGAAATCAAACAAGAAATGGTAGATTCGTGAAGAGCTCGACGATCTCTATCCGATGGCGTATGAATCACGAGAATCCGACGGTTCGATTTGGAGAAAAGCTAGAGAGAAGAAGTATCTTAGAGAGAGAGGGAGGAGAATCAAATTTCCAAACTTAAGAAGTGAGGAGAGGAGCTCCTATTTATAGGGAAATAGGGAAAATCAGATCTTCTACTGAATTTTCCGGAAATTGACCAACTTTTATTTCCCGACAATCCGATTTGCATTTCAAATGCAAATAATAGCAAAGAAGTTCTAGAATGCTATAATTGTCTTTTAGTCATATTTTTCATTCATTTTAGCCCGTTTCGTCATTTTCAGTCTTTAATTGTCAAGTAGCTGAATTTTAATTATTAACTTAATTTTAGTTAATTTTAGGCAACTTTTCATAATTAATTATAACTTAATATAATTAATTATTACAGATTCACATTATCAGCTAATTACTAAAAATTGGATAAAATTGCTTTATTATCCAAAGTCTGATGCTGAAATTTATATTTAATAAATTACGGGCTGTTACAAATAGCCACTGCTGAAACTGGACTACTGTTGCTGCATTTACCTTGATTACTTGTATTGCTCAGGACCGCTGTGAGTGACAGATTGCATTACTTAGTTGCATATGTTTCGGTACTTATTGTTGATTGCAACTGACTTGTATGGAAACATCTGCTGCAGCTTTGTAACATCCAAGTTACCACAAACAGTACACGTCATAAAATTTCATTTCATTAAGTAATAAATATTACTAATTGTTTGATACCACAGGTCCATCTGCCTGAATACTTAATTACAAAAGTATATTAAGATCAAATGGTGGTCTAATCTAGCTTCTAAATCTTCAATCAGAGTGCGGAAGACTGAACAAGCTACCCGAGACCGCAATCGTCTTTCAAAATAGGCATCAGCAAAAGTCCAACAATCTGCTAGTCATCAAATATCCAAATTCATATAGCCTGGGACGAACTACCTGCTATGGTCTTGTCCTTATCAGCTTTTCCTGAAAAAGAGTTGTCATGACAGAGTAAGCTAACATTGCTTAGTGAGTTAACAGAGTTCCATTAGTTACCACACATATATAACATACTATCAGCTCCTGCCGGCAAGTCACTACGTCCTGAGACAGCAAAAAGGTTGGGAGACAACCCAGTTTGTATTCCCCTATGTAAGGCCGAAGCCCTACGGGAAGTGTATGGAAACAAGTCATATAGGAAAGGAATCTGCAGAATTCCCTCCTGTGAATGGAGATCTCACATTCGGTCCTATCAGATAATGCAGTATGCAGCGGCAAATATATAAACAGTCAAGTAAGCAGTAAGCATGATAAGTGTTTGCATAAAATGTAAAAATGAACATGCAATCAAGGCAATTCAAGTGTCAAGCTTCAGAAATGTCAAAATACGTTTCTATGATACAATATAGTATTAAAGAAACATGCAGCATCAATCGGAAGTTTCCATACAGTCGATGACATTCACCAATAAGTATCGAAACATATGCAAGTAATTAATGAAATCTGTCACTCACAGTAGTCCGTAGTCAGATAATGCTTAACGAATTAAGCTGTTCAGTTTACTCTGTCAAATCGGCGGTTTCCTGCAGTTCAGTTTCAAGTCTGACATATTAATGTCGAGATTGTAACATGACCTATATAATTCTCAATTATAAGATCAGGTTATTGTCATTTCTTTAAGCCGAGTCTGGGGTAGTTCCTAACGTCCCAAAGTGAGTCTATTCTTATCAGATTAATATGATCCATATAATTACATTTATATGGCCTTGAAACAAAGCCGATCGCATTATTAGCAAGGTGAATCATGACATACGATTTTTAAGAGTTCATACAAGGTCTGATAATTTAGTTATGCATAAAATAGTTATGCACTTGAAACTTGTGATTTTTATCATAATCAAAAGATACTTTCAATTATATAAGGTTATTTAATAACTTAATCTGATTTAGGAATAAGTCTTAGGCTTGGAACAAAATCAGATTCGAACAGCATCAGTTTTAGACAGATTCGAAATTTAGGCAACAGATTCGAATAAGTATAGATTCGAATGGCTTAGATTCGAATGAGCATAATTCGAGTTTAGGATATTAGATTCGAAACACACACATATTAGATTCTAGGGGATAGATTCGAAATCAACAGATTCTAAACTAGGGAAGATAGATTCGAAGTCAACAGGTTCGAATCTAGCTAATCAGATTCGAGAACAACAATTTCGAGTCTAGGGGAATCAGATTCGAAATCAACACCTTCGAATCTATTCATGAATTTCTCGAATTTGTTCTTCTTGTTCATCGTTTTTTTCCAGGTTTTATCAACTTAAACATGAACATAAATGAGGGAGAAATGGTTACTAACCTTCGTCAAAGCTATATCTTTCGACTATAGGTGATTTCCAAGCCAAAACAGGTCCTAAACGTGAGCAAATCAGCTTCGAATGAAGGGAATATGAGCAAACTCAAATTTGCTCTTCAAAACCGAACTAAAAGTCAGAAAAAGGGGGCGATTATACCTTAAATCCGGACGAAATCAAACATGCAATGGTAGATTCGTGTAGAGCTCGACGATCTCTAACCGATGACGTATAAATCACGAGAATCCGACGGTTCGTTTAGGAGAAATTCTAGAAAGAAGGTGAGGGTGTAGAGAGAGAAGGAGAGAGAGTTCAAGCTTCCAAACTCAAGAAATGAGGAGGAGTGCTCTATTTATAGGAAAATAGGGAAAAATCAGATTTTCTACTGAATTTCCGGAATCGACCAACTTTTATTCCCATCAATCTGATTTGCATTTCAGATGCAAATAATAGCAAAGGAGTTCTAGATTTGCTATAATTGTCTTTTAGTCATATTTTTATTCATTTTAGTCCGTTTCGTCATTTTCAGTCTTTAATTTGTCATTTAGCTGAATTTTAATTATCAACTTTATTTCAGCTAATTTTGAGGCAACTTCTCATAATTAATTATAACTTAATATAATTAACTATTTAAGATTCATGTTTTCGGTTAATTACTAATATTTGGATAAAATTGCTTTATTATCCAAAGTCTGATGCTGTAATTTATATTTAATAAATTACGGGCTGTTACAATCTTCCCCCGTTAAAATTGATTCCGTCCTCGGAATCGACTAAGACAGGAATAACTTCGGATACTTTTGCCTAATCTCGTCTTCTCGTTCCCAAGTATGCGCAGATCCCTTATGGTATTTCCATTGAACTAACACCATTGGAATTTCCTTGCTGCGCAATTTCGAAACCTTATGGTCGATTATACGCTCGGGCTCTTCTTCGTATCGCAACTGCTCGTCAATTTGCACTTCTTTCCAAGGAATCGCAGCTTCAGCGTCAACTAAACACTTGCGAAGATTACTAACGTGAAATACATCATGAATCCCAGACATTTCGGCAGGCAACTTCAATCTGTAGGCTTGCAATCCTACACGCTCGAGAATTTCAAAAGGACCCACAAATCGAGGGCTCAACTTCCCCCGTTTGCCGAACCTTACTATTCCTTTTCTTGGCGAGACCTTCAGCAACACTTTATCTCTAACTTCAAACGCAATTGGTTTCCGTCTTCTATCATGATACTTCTTTTGTCTGTCTTGAGAGGTCTGAATCCACTGTCGAATCAACTGTAGTTGGTCGTGTGCTTCTTGCAAAATCGCTGGTCCAGAGATCGGGCATTCACCTGATTCCCTCCAACAGGTTGGAGTTCGGCATCGACGTCCGTACAAAAACTGATAGGGAGGCATACCAATAGTCGAGTGATAACTATTGTTATAAGCAAACTCCACAAACGGCAGGTGAGTATCCCAACTTCCACCGAGATCAATCACACAGCCTAATCCCATCTTAGAAGCATCACTATAAACTATAAAATCATCATTACCCTCAGGTAAGGCCAAAATCGGTGCTTCAATTAGCTTACGCTTCAGAGTCTCAAAAGCTCGATCTTGGGATTCATTCCATTCAAACTTAACCTCCTTCTTCGTCAGACTGGTTAAAGGCACCGCAATCTTGGAGAAATCACGGATAAATCTTCGGTAATAACCCGCTAAACCCAAGAAACTCCGAACTTCAGATACGTTTTTCAGCGCTTCCCACTTCTGAACCGCATCAACTTTTGATGGATCCACGGCTATTCCCTCACCCGAGACAATATGTCCTAAAAATTGCACCTGGCGTAACCAGAATTCACATTTGGAGAACTTTGCGTAGAGTCGCTCCTTTCGTAACAAGTCTAGCAATTCTCGCAAATGCATCGCATGGTCAGATTCAGACTTAGAGTAAATCAAGATGTCATCAATGAAGACTATCACTGATTTATCCAGCATTGGTCTACATACCCTATTCATGAGGTCCATAAATGCGGCCGGGGCATTTGTGAGACCGAACGGCATTACTAGGAATTCAAAATGGCCATATCGAGTACGAAATGCAGTCTTCGGTACGAGGTCAATGTGGAATTCGATTTGGCGATCTGGTGGCAATCCAGAGATGTCATCCGGGAATACATCAGGGAAATCTCGAACTACAGGTACATCAGACACGGTCTTTTTAACTTCTTTAGCATCTATGGCATATGCTAAATAGGCGGAACAACCTTTGGCTAGGCACTTTCGGGCTTTCATTACAGAAATGAGACCTAATTCTCGAGTCTTTCTATCGTCATAAACATAACGTTCACTTCCTTCGGGGTTCTAATTCTAATTATCCTTTTGGCACAAAGGATTTCAGCATTGTTCGTTATGAGCCTGTCCATTCCTATAATAACATCGAAATCTCTAATCCACATCGGTATCAGGTCAAGGTCTGAGGAGGGGTCATCAATCACTAGCTTACAGGAATGAAAGATTCTATTTACAGTCACAAAACTCGAACTCGCAGTTTCTATATCTATCGGTACAGGTAGCATTATTGGGGCAAAGTCAAACAGTTTAGCAAACTTTTCAGACACATATGACAGATTAGAATAGGCATTGAGTTAACAAGAAATGTACCCATGACGATATCAGCAGTCTCTTTTGCCTCATCGGCTGTCTTCTGGAAAGATCTTGGTTGATTCCTCGGAGCAGAAGAACCCTTGACTGATTGCCGGGGTGAAAATGCAGGCGGAGGAACAAATCGGGGCCGAGTACAGTCTTTAGCATGGTGCCCCAACGTGATGCAGTTACGGCAAGCCTCATTGCGCTTGGGACATTCCGACCTGTCA
The DNA here is from genome assembly GCA_020465985.1 of Centrapalus pauciflorus. NCBI lineage: Eukaryota > Viridiplantae > Streptophyta > Magnoliopsida > Asterales > Asteraceae > Centrapalus > Centrapalus pauciflorus. Next base: position 46,524 of record JAANYP010000036.1, read on the forward strand.
TGACCTTTCTGCCTACAACAGTAGCACCTCACGAACTCAGGATCACATTTTCCTTCATGAATCTGCTTGCAGCGAGGACAAGCAGACCTTGGCGTAGCGGTCACAACATAAGATTTAGCCTTTTTAAAAGACTGCTTATCTCCCTGCCTTAAACTTTCACTCTCCTTTTCCGATTTCTCAGATTTTTCTTTCTTGCTAGACTTGGCAATAAAAAGACTCGCTCGCTCCGGATAGATTTCAAGTTCCCCTACCTTAGCAACTTCAACTACTTCCATATCACTTCTCGGTCTGCCAGAATTCACAAACTTCCGAATTTCTCTATCCAGTCCATCCACAAAAAGATCCCTTCGTCGTCCCTCTGAGGGCTCATGCCTAAGTTTCCTTTTTCGATCCTTCTTGGGCTTTGCTAACATCTCTTCCCTATACTTCAATTCTAACTCCCGTAACTTAAGTTCTTGCAACCTAAGTTCTTCTTCACGGCGCTTAAAGTCAATTTCACGCTGGATTTCTTCGTCAGTTTGCACAACCGCTTTACCCTTAGTCAGCAAGTCCTTAATTTCCTTAAATCGGTCCTCAACCAACATATCAGTCTGCAGTCGATTCCTATCCATCATAAGCTGCATTTGCCTACGATTATCCTCATTCAGCTTGTGAATGAGATCAAATAATTGAGCCTGCTGGGGAGGCACAAGCGTGGCAGTACTGCTTGAGTCATTAGCAGTATTTTCAGGGTCAGTGCCTAAATCCTCTACATGAACAGATTCTTTGTGTTGATCAGCTGCAGCATCAGCAGCTTTACCAACAGTCGAGGTACCAGCAACATTTGGATTCTTATCAGCCATTGGCTGAAAATATAAAGGAAATAACTATTATTTCCTAATTCAAATAAGCACGATTCGAGTCATAATTCCTATGTCAAATAATCACATCTAAGTTCATAGATATGAAGGCAGTCAGTCAGGCTGGCACAAAGTCAAGTCAAAGTCAAGTCAGTATCAAGCAGACAGTCCTTCCCCCGTCCTATCAGTCATCAATTGCCTATCTTAGGTCAAATGGTGTGGGTAGTCCTTTACTAATTAGGTTACCCTAGGCCTCGGTGACTTGTTCGGGAATTCAGAGTCACATAGTCCATACCATACCAGTAGTTTAAGTATCGGGTGGCCAATCCGATAATTAAACTGCTGCTCTGATACCAACTTTGTAACATCCAAGTTACCACAAACAGTACACGTCATAAAATTTCATTTCATTAAGTAATAAATATTACTAATTGTTTGATACCACAGGTCCATCTGCCTGAATACTTAATTACAAAAATATATTAAGATCAAATGGTGGTCTAAACTAGCTTATAAATCTTCAATCAGAGTGCGGAAGACTGAACAAGCTACCCGAGACCGCAATCGTCTTTCAAAATAGGCATCAGCAAAAGTCCAACAATCTGCTAGTCATCAAATATCCAAATTCATATAGCTTGGGACGAACTACCTGCTATGGTCTTGTCCTTATCAGCTTTTCCTGAAAAAGATTTGTCATGACAGAGTAAGCTAACATTGCTTAGTGAGTTAACAGAGTTCTATTAGTTACCACACATATATAACATACTATCAGCTCCTGCCGGCAAGTCACTACGTCCTGAGACAGCAAAAAGGTTGGGAGACAACCCAGTTTGTATTCCCCTATGTAAGGCCGAAGCCCTACGGGAAGTGTATGGAAACAAGTCATATAGGAAAGGAATCTGCAGAATTCCCTCCTGTGAATGGAGATCTCACATTCGGTTCTATCGGATAATGCAGTATGCAGCGGCAAATATATAAACAGTCAAGTAAGCAGTAAGCATGATAAGTGTTTACATAAAATGTAAAAATGAACATGCAATCAAGGCAATTCAAGTGTCAAGCTTCAGAAATGTCAAAATACGTTTCTATGATACAATATAGTATTAAAGAAACATGCAGCATCAATCGGAAGTTTCCATACAGTCGATGACATTCACCAATAAGTATCGAAACATATGCAAGTAATTAATGAAATCGGTCACTCACAGTAGTCCGTAGTCAGATAATGCTTAACGAATTAAGCTGTTCAGTTTACTCTGTCAAATCGGCGGTTTCCTGCAGTTCAGTTTCAAGTCTGACATATTAATGTCGAGATTGTAACATGACCTATATAATCCTCAATTATATGATCAGGTTATTGTCATTTCTTTAAGCCGAGTCTGGGGTAGTTCCTAACGTCCCAAAGTGAGTCTATTCTTATCAGATTAATATGATCCATATAATTACAGATATATGGCCTTGAAACAAAGCCGATCGCATTATTAGCAAGGTGAATCATGACATACGATTTTTAAGAGTTCATACAAGGTCTGATAATTTAGTTATGCATAAAATAGTTATGCACTTGAAACTTGTGATTTTTATCATAATCAAAAGATACTTTCAATTATATAAGGTTATTTAATAACTTAATCTGATTTAGGAATAAGTCTTAGGCTTGGAACAAAATCAGATTCGAACAGCATCAGTTTTAGACAGATTCGAAATTTAGGCAACAGATTCGAATAAGTATAGATTCGAATGGCTTAGATTCGAATGAGCATAATTCGAGTTTAGGATATTAGATTCGAAACACACACATATTAGATTCTAGGGGATAGATTCGAAATCAACAGATTCTAAACTAGGGAAGATAGATTCGAAGTCAACAGGTTCGAATCTAGCTAATCAGATTCGAGAACAACAATTTCGAGTCTAGGGGAATCAGATTCGAAATCAACACCTTCGAATCTATTCATGAATTTCTCGAATTTGTTCTTCTTGTTCATCGTTTTTTTCCAGGTTTTATCAACTTAAACATGAACATAAATGAGGGAGAAATGGTTACTAACCTTCGTCAAAGCTATATCTTTCGACTATAGGTGATTTCCAAGCCAAAACAGGTCCTAAACGTGAGCAAATCAGCTTCGAATGAAGGGAATATGAGCAAACTCAAATTTGCTCTTCAAAACCGAACTAAAAGTCAGAAAAAGGGGGCGATTATACCTTAAATCCGGACGAAATCAAACATGCAATGGTAGATTCGTGTAGAGCTCGACGATCTCTAACCGATGACGTATAAATCACGAGAATCCGACGGTTCGTTTAGGAGAAATTCTAGAAAGAAGGTGAGGGTGTAGAGAGAGAAGGAGAGAGAGTTCAAGCTTCCAAACTCAAGAAATGAGGAGGAGTGCTCTATTTATAGGAAAATAGGGAAAAATCAGATTTTCTACTGAATTTCCGGAATCGACCAACTTTTATTCCCATCAATCTGATTTGCATTTCAGATGCAAATAATAGCAAAGGAGTTCTAGATTTGCTATAATTGTCTTTAGTCATATTTTTATTCATTTTAGTCCGTTTCGTCATTTTCAGTCTTTAATTTGTCATTTAGCTGAATTTTAATTATCAACTTTATTTCAGCTAATTTTGGGGCAACTTTTCATAATTAATTATAACTTAATATAATTAACTATTTAAGATTCATGTTTTCGGTTAATTACTAATATTTGGATAAAATTGCTTTATTATCCAAAGTCTGATGCTGTAATTTATATTTAATAAATTACGGGCTGTTACAATCTTCCCCCGTTAAAATTGATTCCGTCCTCGGAATCGACTAAGACAGGAATAACTTCGGATACTTTTGCCTAATCTCGTCTTCTCGTTCCCAAGTATGCGCAGATCCCTTATGGTATTTCCATTGAACTAACACCATTGGAATTTCCTTGCTGCGCAATTTCGAAACCTTATGGTCGATTATACGCTCGGGCTCTTCTTCGTATCGCAACTGCTCGTCAATTTGCACTTCTTTCCAAGGAATCGCAGCTTCAGCGTCAACTAAACACTTGCGAAGATTACTAATGTGAAATACATCATGAATCCCAGACATTTCGGCAGGCAACTTCAATCTGTAGGCTTGCAATCCTACACGCTCGAGAATTTCAAAAGGACCCACAAATCGAGGGCTCAACTTCCCCCGTTTGCCGAACCTTACTATTCCTTTTCTTGGCGAGACCTTCAGCAACACTTTATCTCTAACTTCAAACGCAATTGGTTTCCGTCTTCTATCATGATACTTCTTTTGTCTGTCTTGAGAGGTCTGAATCCACTGTCGAATCAACTGTAGTTGGTCGTGTGCTTCTTGCAAAATCGCTGGTCCAGAGATCGGGCATTCACCTGATTCCCTCCAACAGGTTGGAGTTCGGCATCGACGTCCGTACAAAAACTGATAGGGAGGCATACCAATAGTCGAGTGATAACTATTGTTATAAGCAAACTCCACAAACGGCAGGTGAGTATCCCAACTTCCACCGAGATCAATCACACAGCCTAATCCCATCTTAGAAGCATCACTATAAACTATAAAATCATCATTACCCTCAGGTAAGGCCAAAATTGGTGCTTCAATTAGCTTACGCTTCAGAGTCTCAAAAGCTCGATCTTGGGATTCATTCCATTCAAACTTAACCTCCTTCTTCGTCAGACTGGTTAAAGGCACCGCAATCTTGGAGAAATCACGGATAAATCTTCGGTAATAACCCGCTAAACCCAAGAAACTCCGAACTTCAGATACGTTTTTCAGCGCTTCCCACTTCTGAACCGCATCAACTTTTGATGGATCCACGGCTATTCCCTCACCCGAGACAATATGTCCTAAAAATTGCACCTGGCGTAACCAGAATTCACATTTGGAGAACTTTGCGTAGAGTCGCTCCTTTCGTAACAAGTCTAGCAATTCTCGCAAATGCATCGCATGGTCAGATTCAGACTTAGAGTAAATCAAGATGTCATCAATGAAGACTATCACTGATTTATCCAGCATTGGTCTACATACCCTATTCATGAGGTCCATAAATGCGGCCGGGGCATTTGTGAGACCGAACGGCATTACTAGGAATTCAAAATGGCCATATCGAGTATGAAATGCAGTCTTCGGTACGAGGTCAATGTGGAATTCGATTTGGCGATCTGGTGGCAATCCAGAGATGTCATCCGGGAATACATCAGGGAAATCTCGAACTACAGGTACATCAGACACGGTCTTTTTAACTTCTTTAGCATCTATGGCATATGCTAAATAGGCGGAACAACCTTTGGCTAGGCACTTTCGGGCTTTCATTACAGAAATGAGACCTAATTCTCGAGTCTTTCTATCGTCATAAACATAACGTTCACTTCCTTCGGGGTTCTAATTCTAATTATCCTTTTGGCACAAAGGATTTCAGCATTGTTCGTTATGAGCCTGTCCATTCCTATAATAACATCGAATTCTCTAATCCACATCGGTATCAGGTCAAGGTCTGAGGAGGGGTCATCAATCAATGGTAGATTCGTGTAGAGCTCGACGATCTCTAACCGATGACGTATAAATCACGAGAATCCGACGGTTCGTTTAGGAGAAATTCTAGAAAGAAGGTGAGGGTGTTGTAACGGCCCGAAATTATTATATATATATTTCAGCATCAGACTTTGGATAATAAAGCAAATTTTATCCAATTATTGGTAAATAACTGATAATGTGAATCTGAAATAATTAATTATATTAAGTTATAATTAATTATGATAAATTGCCCAAAATTTAGTTGAATTAAGTTAATAATTAAAATTCAGCTAAAATGACAATTTAATGACTGAAAATATCGAAACTGACTAAAATGGGTTAAAAATTTATTAAAAGACAATTGTTGCAGATTTAGAATTTCTTTGCTAATATTTGTATCTGAAATGCAAATCGGAGTATTGGGAATAAAAGTTGGACAATTCCGGAAAATTCAGTAGAATATCTGAATTTCCCTATTTCCCTATAAATAGGAGTTACACTCCTCACTTTTAAAGTTTAGAAAATTTACTCTCCTCCTTCTCTCTAGCTTTTCTTCAAATCGAACCGTTGGAATCTCGTGTTCTATACGCCATTGGATAGAGATCGTCGAGTGCTTCGCGAATCTACCATCTAGTGTTTGATTTCGTCCGAATTTGAGGTAAGATCGACCGTTTTTCTGACTTTTGGCTCGGTTTTGAAGAGCATTTTCGAATCTGTTCTTCTTTCCTTCATTTGAAGTTGATTTGCCCTCGTTTAGGACCTGTACTTGCGTGGAAATCATCCATAAACGAAGGCTATAGCTTGGACGAAGGTTAGTGACAAATTTTCCCTCATTTTTGGCTCATTTTCGTAGTTAAAAACCTGGAAAGTTGATGAAACATATAGAACAGATTCGAGACATTCAAGAGAGTGTTGAATTCGAATCTAAGCTATTAGATTCGAAATATATATGTTCGAATCTAGTGTTGTTCGAATCTATTAAGCCTGAGTTCGAGTCTAATGATCCCATGATCCCCATGTTCGAATCTAGCTTGCCTTCGAATCTATTGTCCATTCGACTCTAAGTCCCTTGATTCGAATCTATAGATTCGAAATGGCTATGGTTCGAATCTAGCACTCCTAATTCGAATCTGGTTGTTGTTGTTCCAAGTCTAAGGTTAATTCCTAAATCAGATTAAGTGATTAAACAACCTATTGTATTAAAGGTATCTTTTAATATTGAATGAACTCTTAGAAAATGAATGACATTATTCACCTAGTTAGTAATATGATTGGCCTCGTTGCAAGGCCACATATATGAGTAATTAGGTATCATATTGATCTGTTAAGAATAAGACTCACTTTGGGACAAGAGGAACTACCTCAGACTCGATAATCAGAATTGACAATGACCTGAATAAATAACTAGGGTTATATAGATTATGACTCAGACTTGAAACTGAAATGCAGGAACCCGTCGTCTTGACAGAGTAATCTGAACTGCTTAACTCGTTAAGCATTAACTGACTTCGGACCACTGTGAGTGACAGATTTCATTAATTACTTACATATATTTCGATACTTATTGGTGAATGTACTGACTGTATGGAAACTACTGATTGATTGCTGCATATTTCTTTAATACTATATTGTATCATAGAAACGCATGTTGCCATTACTGAACTAGACACTTGAAATGACTTGATTGCATGTTCACTTTTACAATCTATGTAAATACGCATCATGCTTACTGCTTACTTGACTGTTTATATACTTGCCATTGCATATTGTATCATCTGACCGGACCGAATGTGAGATCTCCATTCACAGGAGGGAATTCTGCAGATTCCTTTCCTATCTGACTTGTTTCCATACACTTCCCGTAGGGCTTCGGCCGTACATATGGGAATACTGACCGGGTTGTCTCCCAACCTAATTACCGTCTCTGACGTGTTGACCGACAGGATCTGATAGTATGTTATATATGTGTGTGGTATTTAGTGGAACTCTGTTAACTCACTAAGCTTTGTTAGCTTACTCTGTCATGACAACTCCTTTTCAGGAAAAGCAGATAAAGGCAAGATCATAGCAGGTAGTTCATCCCAGGCTAAGTGAATCTGGATTTTGATGAATAGCAGACCTTGGACTTTTGATGATGCCTATTTTGTAAAGACGATGCGGTCTCGGGTAGCTTGTTCAGTCTTCCGCACTCTGATTGAAGATTTAGAAGCTAGTTGGACCACCATTGATCTTTAAATTAATGTTGTAATTAAGTATTTTTGCTGATGGGCCTGTGGTATTCAAACAATTAATATTATTATGAAATGAAATATTTTGTCGTGTATTGTTTGTGGAAAATTGGATGTTACAAAGTTGGTATCAGAGCAGCAGTTTAATCATCGGATTGGCCACCCGATACTTAAACTACTGGTATGATATGGACTATGTGACTCTGAATTCCCGAACAAGTCACCGAGGCCTAGGGTAACCTAATTAGTAAAGGACTACCCGCACAACTTGACCTAAGATAGGCAAATGATGACTGATAGGATGGGGAAGGGATTGACTGCTTGATACTGACTTGACCTTGATCTGACTTTGACTTGACTTTGTATCTGCCTGATTGACTGACTGCCTTCATATCTATGAATTTAGATATGATTATCTGATGTAGGAATTATGACTTGAATTGTGCTTATTGAATCAGGAAATAATAGCTATTTCCTTTATATTTTCAGCCAATGGCTGATAAAAATCCGACTGTTGCCGGTTCCTCAAGGGTTGATAAAGCTGCTGATGCTGCAGCTGATCAACACAAAGAATCTGTTCACGTAGAAGACTTAGGCACTGACCCTGAGAATACTGATAATGACTCAAGCAGTACTGCCACCCCTGTGCCTCCCCAACAGGCTCAATTGATTGACCTTGTTCATAAGTTGAATGAGGATAACCGTAGGCAAATGCAGCTTATGATGGATAGGAACCGACTGCAGACTGATATGGCAGTTGAAGACAGATTTAGGGAGATTAAAGATCTGTTGACCAAGGGTAAAGCAGTGATGCAGACTGATGAAGTTAACCAGCGCGAAATGGAATTTAAGCGCCGTGAGGAAGAACTTAGGTTGCGAGAACTTAAGTTACAGGAATTAGAACTGAAGCATAGGGAAGAAATGTTAGCAAAGCCGAAGAAAGACAGGAAGAGGAAGCGTAGACACGTGTCCTCTGATGAAAGTGAGACTGACTCTTCTGACCATCACGTTAAGGTAGGACGTGAGTGTACGTTTGTTGATTTCAAAAAGTGTGGAGCTCGTACTTTTGCGGGGTCATCTGATCCTGTTAAGGCTATCGACTGGGTCGCTAACGTGGAGAAGGCGTTTAAACTCTCCAAGTGTAATGAAGAAGATAAGGTGACTTTTGCAACGGGAATGTTAGAAGATGGAGCTGGCCGCTGGTGGAAGTCGATTACAAATCCCATGTCTGAAGCAATGGAGAAATCCATTACTTGGGAACAATTTAAGATTCATTTGAAGGAGAAATATTGCCCCCAGGATGTCAAGCGCCAGATGGAGAAAACTCTGCTATCTTTTCAGCAAGGTACGAAATCTGTAACGGATTATGAGCTGGAATTTACCAGGCTCTCACTATTATCTGATCACCCCGTTGATACTGACGAAAGAAGAAGGGATTTGTTTGTGGATGGTCTGGATCGAGAAATCCGGAAGTTTGTGAAGTCCGGCAGACCGAAAAGTTATATTGAGGCAGTGGAAATTGCTAGGGTAGGTGAGCTTGAAATCTATCCTGAGCGAGCGTGTCCTTTTATTGCTAAATCTAGCAAGAAGGAGAAATCTGAGAAAGCTGGGAAGGAGAGATCGGAAAGGAAGAGTGAAAGTTCAAAGAAGGGAGAAAGGCAGTCTTCCAAGAGAGCTAAGTCGTTCGCTGTATCCTCGACACCAAAGCCTGCTTGTCCTCGCTGCAAGCAAACTCATGAAGGGAAATGTGATCCTGCTTTTGTTAAGTGTTACTGCTGTAAACAGAATGGTCACGACAGGTCAGAATGTCCTAGACGCGAGGAGGCTTGTCGAAACTGCGTTACGTTGGGGCATCATGCTAAAGATTGTACTCGGCCTCGATATGTTCCTCCGCCTACATCATCACCTCAGCAATCAGTTAAGGGTTCCTCTGCTCCGAGGAATCAACCGAGAGCCTTTCAGATGACAGCCGAAGAGGCGAAAGAGACTGCTGACGTTGTCACGGGTACATTCCTTGTTAATGAATTGCCTGCCTTAATCTTATTTGACTCTGGCTCCAATCTGTCGTATGTGTCTGAAAAGTTTGCTAGGCAGTTTGATTTTGCCCCTGTGATGTTACCTGCACCCTTAGACATAGAAACTGCTAGCTCGAACTTTGTGACTGTGAATAGAGTCTTTCGTTCCTGTAAGCTAGTGATTGATGACTTTTCCTCGGACGTTGATTTGATACCGATGTGGATTAGGGAGTTCGATGTTATTATAGGAATGGACTGGCTAATGATAAACAACGCTGAAATCCTTTGTGCAAAAAGGATAATTAGAATTAAAACCCCCGAAGGAAGTGAATGTTATGTTTATGGCGATAGAAAGACTCGAGATTTAGGTCTCATTTCTGTAATGAAAGCCCGGAAGTGCCTAACCAAAGGTTGTGCCGCCTTTTTAGCATATGCCTTAGATAATAAGGAAATTAAAAAGACCGTGTCCGATGTGCCTGTAGTTCGAGATTTCCCTGACGTGTTCCCGGATGACATCTCTGGTTTGCCACCAGATCGTCAAATCGAATTCCATATTGACCTTGTACCGGGTGCTGCTCCCATCGCGAAAGCCCCTTACCGTCTCGCTCCGAATGAAATGAAGGAAATGATGAGTCAGTTGCAGGAATTACTGGAAAAAGGGTTTATTCGTCCGAGTACTTCTCCTTGGGGTGCTCCGGTTCTTTTCGTTAAGAAGAAGGATGGTACCTTTCGCATGTGTATAGATTATCGGGAGCTGAATAAAGTAACAATCAAGAACCGATACCCCCTGCCAAGAATTGACGACTTGTTTGATCAACTGCAAGGGGCTAGCTACTTCTCAAAGATCGATCTCCGATCTGGTTACCATCAACTCAAAGTATTTGAGTCTGACGTACCGAAGACTGCATTTCGTACTCGTTATGGTCATTTCGAATTCCTAGTAATGCCGTTTGGTCTCACAAATGCCCCGGCAGCATTTATGGACCTCATGAATAGGGTATGTAGACCAATGCTGGATAAATCAGTGATAGTCTTCATTGATGACATCTTGATTTACTCCAAATCTGAATCTGATCATGCGATGCATTTACGAGAATTGCTAGAATTGTTACGAAAGGAACGACTCTATGCAAAATTCTCCAAATGTGAATTCTGGTTACGTCAAGTGCAGTTTCTAGGGCATATTGTCTCCGGTGAGGGAATAGCCGTAGATCCGTCGAAGGTTGAGGCGGTTCAGAAGTGGGAAGCGCCGAAAAATGTATCTGAAGTTCGTAGTTTCTTGGGTCTAGCGGGTTATTACAGAAGATTTATCCGTGATTTCTCCAAGATTGCGGTACCTTTAACCAGCCTGACAAAGAAAGAAGTCAAGTTTGAATGGAATGAATCTCAAGATCGAGCCTTCGAGACTCTGAAACGTAAGCTAGTAGAAGCGCCGATTTTGGCCTTACCTGAGGGTAATGATGATTTTGTAGTTTATAGTGATGCATCTAAGATGGGATTAGGCTGTGTACTGATGCAAAGGGATAAAGTAATTGCCTACGCATCAAGGCAGCTAAAGGCGCATGAAAAGAATTACCCGACGCATGACTTAGAGCTTGCAGCCGTGACTTTCGCACTGAAGATTTGGCGGCATTATTTGTATGGGACTAGGTGCAAGTTATATACCGATCACAAAAGTCTGAAGTATATATTTGACCAGAAAGAGCTGAATATGCGTCAAAGGCGATCTATGGAATTGATTAAAGACTATGACTGTGAAATCCTTTACCATCCTGGTAAAGCAAACATTGTAGCAGACGCCCTAAGCCGTAAGACCAGACAAGACCAATATTCTCGATGTTATGCCTTGACTTCTGTTGTTATGGAGTCTGCCTGGCCTGAATCGATTATTGCCGCTCAAACCGAAGCCATTCGGGATGAGAACTTGAAATCTGAACGCATGGTTACTTATGTGACCCAGCTGACTCTTGATAATCGTGGTCTTAGACGGTTTTTGGATAGAATATGGGTTCCCAGACTAGGAGGTATTCGGGATCGAATTCTGTCGGAAGCTCATATGTCGAAATTCTCGATACACCCTGGTTCTACCAAAATGTATCAAGATTTGAGGACGGAATATTGGTGGCCTGGAATGAAGAAGGACGTGGGGCGATATGTAGAAAATTGCATGACTTGCTTACAAGTCAAATCTGAACATCAGAAGCCGTATGGGGAACTACAACCATTGCCAATCCCGGAATGGAAGTGGGACCACATAACCATGGACTTTGTGACGAAGCTGCCAAAGACAAAGCGGAATCATGACTCTATATGGGTAATAGTGGATCGACTTACTAAGTCAGCCCATTTCCTACCCATACGAGAAGATGAACGCCTCGAAAAGTTAGCTGAATTGTACGTAAAAGAAATTGTGACTAGACATGGTGTGCCATTGTCTATAGTATCCGACCGTGACAGCAGATTTACTTCACGTTTTTGGAAGGCTTTTCAGACTGGACTAGGAACTGAACTTAAGATGAGCACCGCTTACCATCCAGAAACTGATGGGCAAAGCGAGAGGACAATTTTGACATTAGAAGATATGTTGCGTGCCTGTGTGATTGATCTCGGTGGGAGTTGGGATACCCACTTGCCGTTTGTGGAGTTTGCATATAACAATAGTTATCACTCGACTATTGGTATGCCTCCATATCAGCTTTTGTACGGACGTCGATGCAGAACTCCAACCTGTTGGAGGGAAACAGGTGAACGCCCGATCTCTGGACCAGCAATTCTGCAAGAAGCCCATGATCAGCTACAATTGATCCGGCAGCGGATACAGACTTCTCAAGACAGACAAAAGAAGTATCATGATAGAAGACGTAAGCCGATTGCGTTTGAAGTTGGAGATAAAGTGTTGCTGAAAGTTTCGCCAAGAAAAGGAATAGTAAGGTTCGGCAAACGGGGGAAGTTGAGCCCTCTATTTGTGGGTCCTTTTGAAATTCTCGAACGTATAGGATTGCAAGCCTACAGACTAAAGCTGCCTGCCGAAATGATTGGGATTCATGATGTATTTCATGTGAGTAACCTTCGAAAGTGTTTAGCTGACGCTAAAGCCGTGATTCCTTGGAAAGACGTGCAATTAGATGAGCAGTTGCGGTATGAAGAAGAGCCTGAGCGTATAATCGACCATAAAGTTTCGAAATTGCGAAGCAAGGAAATCCCAATGGTGTTAGTTCAATGGAAATATCATAAGGGATCTGCGCAAACTTGGGAACGAGAAGACGAAATTAGGCAGAAGTATCCGAAGTTATTTTTGTCTTAGTAAATTCCGAGGACGGAATTAATTTAACGGGGGAAGATTGTAACGGCCCGAAATTATTATATATATATTTCAGCATCAGACTTTGGATAATAAAGCAAATTTTATCCAATTATTGGTAAATAACTGATAATGTGAATCTGAAATAATTAATTATATTAAGTTATAATTAATTATGATAAATTGCCCAAAAATTTAGTTGAATTAAGTTAATAATTAAAATTCAGCTAAAATGACAATTTAATGACTGAAAATATCGAAACTGACTAAAATGGGTTAAAAATTTATTAAAAGACAATTGTTGCAGATTTAGAATTTCTTTGC
>JAANYP010000037.1:0-38050 GCA_020465985.1 Centrapalus pauciflorus
GTTAGTAGGTTAGCTTAGTTTACTGCTTTTTGCTATGAAAAAACAAAAGAAAAAAGAGAGAAAATTACAAAAATACAAAAAAAAGAGAATATCAGAAAAGGAGTTAAGTCTTAGATACATAGGTTCAAAGTGACGAAAATTAGCACTGTCGTTACAGACTCTAAGTATTTAGGCTTTCACACATAATGCAACTAAATCCTAAGTGTTATACTTTATTTAGTTCGATGTGTTGGTAGGCATAATACACATAGGGAATCTCAAGGCTAATAAAATATTCTAGAAAAAGTCAAGCGTGCCTAACTTGATGTACGACCAAACGGTCTTAATTTTTTATGTACACAGACATACAACATTGAAAGTCCCCTAAATGAGGTATGCAAACTTTCTGGGGATGTATGGCAACATCAAATACATCTGAAAATGGAAAGAATAGAAATATCTTATAAAACTGAGAGTCGAAAACATGCAACTCTGTTGTACGTAAGTACAGACCTGTTGTCTCTGTTTAGATTCGGGTTAGCAGATATGTCGCTTTGTTGTACGTCAGTACAGACCTGTCACCGCTGTCTGCCAACTTTAAAAATAAACCTTAAGTCGAACTAAGACACTTTGTTGTATGAAAATACAGACCTGTGTCCGATGTTTGTCTTTTAAAGAAAGTTTGCAAATACCAACAAGTTAGAATCTTTGTCTGTGTGCCTTGATCATAAAAGTATGTCTATGTCTGAGTCACATAAGATAATTTCCTGATAAATAAAAAGGCCAAGGGATATTCCGAAATGTAGAATGTTTAACAGGGTAAAATACCAACAATTGGCTAAATAAGTGTGTCACGACAAACAATCAAAGGAATCAAAAATTCCTAACTGTGAAAGTTTAAGTACTGAAAGTTAGTATCAGACATCGCTATCTGATTGAACCTCTCTTAGACTATACTCATCAAAAATATGTTGTTTAGTATTTAGCTTAGCTTGTAAATTTTTTTTATATATAGCTTAAGTCTAGATTAAATTTTTTAGTCAAAATTTTATTTTCCTTTATTTTATTTTATTTTTACCTTAGTTTATTTTATTTCATTTTAGTTTAGTTTAATTTTTAACTTAGGTAAAAGGTCAAAAATTTACTGAGGGTGCATTCAAAGTTGGATAAAATAAACAATGCGTGAACTATCTTGAGCTTAGGGTAAAAGAATTGGCATAATTTATCTGGTTACACAATACCGTAGAAAAAAGTTGGAAAAGTTGAAACTATTTCAAAATTTTCGAAATTTTTCTAAGTGTTGGTGGTTTCGAATCTAAGACAGACTCGAATAAGGAGTAATTCGAATCTGTCAGTAGATTCGAATCTATGCTTAGACTCGAGGGTTGGTGGTATAAATAGGTTAACAGTAAAGGTCATTAACTCCATCTGTTTTCGAATCTACACTATCGAATCTATATTGGCGATTTCGAATCTGTTCTCGAGTCTATCGTAATCCTTCTAAACGACATTTTGTCGAGTCTCTCACTTGGTGTTTCGATTCTACAGATACATCTAGGTATAATCAACCGGATTGTACAAGAATTGTGTAGTTTTATACACTATTTTAGGATAAAACGTCAATTTTTGAAGTTTTATGGGTCAAAATAGGGTTTTGTTAAATAACTAAGTTTGGACCTATAAAAGATCAAATTAAAAACATAAATCAATGATTGGAACCTAGTTGAACGAATGTATGTGATTTACCAAGTTCAAATTGGTTAAAATCTTGGGTTTTTGTTGAAAAATCAACCGTCGGGGCTTCAAGTCTGTTCCTGGACCTTCGAATCTGTTCATGGGTTTCTCGAATCTATCATTAGATTCGAGATGACCATGATATTCGAATCTGTCCATTAGACTCGAATAGGGACTCTTCGAATCTGTCCATTACATTCAAATATGGACACTTCGAATCTATTACTTTCGAATCTGTACTTTATTTATTTTGTTTAATTTAAATTTTATTAAACTTGTGGAAATTTAATTGTGTTAGATTTTGTATTTAATCAAGTACAAAGTAAAACAAATTTGAATTTAAACAAGTTTATTGATTTTTAATGAGTCTAACAGTTTTATTTATTGTGCAGATATGGCGGTTCGCGCTTTTGTCCCGAAGCATAATATGGTCCTTAATCCAAATAATAATATCCCTGAGGCGCAGGGTTTTCGCGAAGTTTTGGACTTCCTAGCTGAGTCTAGGATTAGCTATGCTTTGTATCATAACATTCCAATTGTAATTTCGTATGTACGCCAGTTTTATGATCATTTACAGGTGGACTGTACTGTCACCCCGACAGTTATCAGAACCAGAATCGCTGGCCAGCCTCTAGTCTTCTCAGCAGATATGTTGCGCCAAGTGCTACAGTTGGGTTCTCAAGAACAGGAGGACGGGCCTATTGACTTCCCGTTAAGTATTAGGTAGACTGCATTTCTGAGAATGGGCTACAGTTTAGATGTGACAAAGTCGTCATACATGAAGAGTGGCCTGATTGGGCAATGGAGATTCTTGGTGCACGTATTCATGGTCTGTTTTGCGCCGAAGAAAGCTGGCTTTGATTACATAGTGTCAAAGATCCAATCTGGAGTTATTGCATTGGTATATAATCGGAAGTTCAGCTTTTCGCAGATGTTCTTCTCGGAGTTCGTTCATCAAATTACGGCTCCAGAAAGGGAAAGATTTTTGCTATATCCAAGATTTGTCATGATGTTGATAAGGCACTTTTTGCCAAATTTGCCACAATCAGATGACTCTTTGAGCGTGAATGTTATGGATAAACGCATCTTTGCTGACTGTTCCTCACATCGAGGAAGATTAGCTGTTCCGGTTGCGCGTCCATTGTTTGGAGCGATTGTGGATAGGGAATTTCACGCCCCGGAAGATGCCAACTGGGCAGGGGTCGTTGACATTCAACCACAGCAACAACAACAGCAACGTCAACAACAACAACAGCCGCGAGCTCAGCCGCGTGATCCAAGACGCCGACAAAGACCAGCCGCGAGTCAAATCCAGGCTTCCAGGCCTTCTACGAGCGAACAGCCCCAAGCACAGGAAGCAGGGCCTTCAAGTGCCATTCCTGAATCTGAGCAGATTGCTCACACCTTGGAGGAAATATGGGCATCTGGTCCACATGCCAATGAAGATGTTGCAGCAGCGTTAGTGGATGAGCTGCTTAGTCCCCCAGTAGATACAGATGATGTACTTAGAGATGTGGAGGAATACGAGCCAGAAGGGGCAGATGACGAATTAACATCTTCGGAATCCGACTCAGAATCAACGGAAGTTCCGGCAGCTGCAGTTCCTGATATTCAAATTGGAACTTATGGTTCGAGATTGATTATCAATGAAGGTGGTTCAAGGAGGCGCGTGAACAGGGAATTGGAGGAGTCTGATTTTGAAGAAGAGGATGTTCCTCAACTAGTGACAAGGCAACGAGCCAAATGTCACAGGTTCATGCAAGGATCATCTTCAGCTCCTGTAGATCAACCAGAAATTCCACAACATCAAGAACCTCAAACCACCAGTCCACCACCACCACCACCTCAAGATGAACCGTATATACCATCACCGTTCATTCCTACTCCTATACAGTCCATTCCATCTACCTCGACCACATACAATGACAACCAAAGGTTTCTGCAGCTTAAAGCTCGCGTTGACTTCCAGAATGTCCAAATCTTAAGACTAACAAAGGCGATCGGAGAAATTCAGACTCATAATGCAAATCTTGATAAAGAAAATGCCGATTTGAAGAAGATTGTGGAGCAAGTCCAGGAAGAGAACGTAGAAATGAAAACCTTTGTTTGCGATCAGGCAGCTGAGATAAGGTCGATGCGCTCCCTAATTGAGCAGTTAATGAAAAATTTACAGGCTCAGGGGGAGACATCGTGCCGAGATCAGGAGGTGCAGAGAAGAGATGATAATGAAGGCGATGATCCCGGTGCGAATAAAGAGATTGAGTCTGTAGATTTTCCTGCAGCTCAAGTTACACAAGTTCAGGGGGAGCCTAGTCAAGGCGAAGGAGAAAGGGGTGAGGCCAGTTCATCTAAACAGCCTACAGACTTTGAGATCAGCGATATGATTGAAGCGCTCATGGATCTCGATGATGATCCACTGGATGTAGGTTTTGATAATGAAGATGAAGAGCTGGAGGAAGGGGAGTTTGTGCCAGGGGAGATAGTGGACTGGCAGTCGGATGATGAAGTACTTGCTGATGAGGATGATGAAGCTGACGAGATAGTTGTGCAGCAGAATCCTATCACTGATACTTACATGATTGATGGAAATAAAATTGTCGATGCAGATATAGTCAATGTTGCATTGAATCCTCAGCCATCGACAGAGGAACCTGCAAGAGAGCTAACTAATGAAGAAAAACGAAAGCTATGGTTCAGGGCTGAAGAGAAGGAAGCAGCAATTAAAAAGACAATGAGAGTGCCAGGTACTGGGAAGCTGTCTGAGCGAATTTTAAGCTGGTTCTTTGACAGAGATCTGCAGCTATTTATAATAAAGAGAAAAGACGGGCTTCAGTACATGAGGCGAACTTTAAAAGCGTTCAACTCCCTGCCAAAAATCGAAATCACTGCGCTAGCTTGGAAAGATCTTATAAACATTGGCAATGATCCCTACGCGAGCGTAATCGAAAGAATCATAAGAAAGGAAGGGAGATCAAGGAAGTTTGAACGTTTGAATCCAAAGGTCGGGAGAAGAGTAGAGGATCCGTCACGTATTGATCCTCTAACTGGACGACCTTGGATGAGGATTCACTATAAGCCGGCTAGATGTCTTAGGAGGGTTCCTCTCAAGCCAATGCCACAAAATATTCTGAAGAATCTGAAGTGGTGGTATGCTGACACGGAAACTGGGGAAGCGGTTATGGAAGACTTAGAAGAAAATGTTATTCTTAGAGTCTATGACCCGCTTCACCTGGTAAACCTATCTAAAGAAGATCTGCAGATTTTATATAATTGTAAGATTTCCAGTGACGCACATATGGATACTGAGGCAAGTAAGTATGAAAATGTGGTCAAGGTATGCGTCGAGAAAGGTCTGTATGCTGGTAGTGTTTTGAATCAATAAATAAACCAAGTTCTTAAATCAAATGTGTGAATTATTAGAAGCTATCGTCAAGGGGGAGTCTGTTGGTACATCCCGTGTGACGATAGCAGTCTAAGTGGTCTTACATTGTGATTTAGCATGTGTTTGCTATATATATATTATATATGATTGATGCTTATTAGTGTTTGTATGTTTGAACTTGATGTAACGTATTACAAGAAGTTCAAACATAAAGTTCAAAGATAAAATCAATCATAAGGTAATATCATAAGTTTTATCACTTAAGAGTTTAAGTATTTTGGCTAGATTCGAATTACTTAAGGGAATACATTCGAATCTGAGATAGATTCGAATGAGACCTTAGATTCGAATGGGCTAGATTCGAGTCTGTCAATACGGACAGACTCGAATGGGCCTTGGGCCAGATTCGAGCTTGGCCCACAACAGACTCGAATCAGGGTCTATAATTAGGGATAGACTCGAATAATTAGATGACTTTTTGCAGAATTCGTGAGGAATTAAGCAAGAGGCGATCTCGAGTTTATCAGCTAGGTGAGTGCCGTTTCGGAGAGAATAGTACGTAGGATCGTTCGTGTGTCGTTCGTTCAGCGTCTAATAGTCTCCGTGTTCCGTTGGTTGAGAGTTGTCCGTCTAACCGTCAACGAGGATTCCGCACTCGTTCACGGATCCGCGTCTAGATAGATCTTGCAGTCGTAGACCTTACAGTTAGCCTTACCAGGATGGTACAATATTTCACAATCGTAGTCTTTGATAAGTTCCATAGATCGTCTTTGCCTCATGTTGAGTTCTTTCCGGCTGAAGATGTACTTCAAACTCTTATGATCTGTGTATAACTGGCACTTAGTCCCGTAGAGATAGTGCCTCCATAACTTCAAAGCAAATGTAACAGCTGTCAACTCAAGATCATGAGTTGAGTAGTTCTTTTCATGTTGCTTAAGTTGTCTCGAAGCATAAGCAATTACTTTCCCGTGCTGCATCAGTACAGCACCTAACCCCAACCTCGAAGCATCTGTGTAAACCACAAAATCCTCATTGCCCTCCGGTAGAGCAAGTATCGGTGCTTCGCTTAACGTCTTCTTCAAGATCTCAAACGCCTCTTGCTGTATGGTTTCCCAAACAAATGGGGCTTTCTTCTTTGTTAATGCCGTCAACGGTACTGCAATCATCGAAAAATGCTTTATAAACCTCCGATAGTATCCCGCCAATCCCAGAAAACTTCTGACTTCAGTAGCTGAACACGACGGTTCCCAATTTCTTATGGCTTCAACCTTAGCTGGATCTACAGAAATCCCAGCTCCCGAAATAACATGTCCTAGAAACTGTATCTATTGCAGCCAAAACTCACACTTCGAAAATTTGGCGTTCAACTTTTCTTTCCTCAATAGCTCTAACAGTTCCCTTAGATGTTCAGCATGCTCAGCCTCAAACTTAGAATATACCAAAATATCGTCAATGAACACAATCACCGACTTATCCAACATCGGTCTACAAACCCTATTCATCAAGTCCATAAAGACAGCCGGGGCATTGGTTAACCCGAAAGGCATAACCAAGAACTCGTAATGCCCATAACATGTCCTAAATGCTGTCTTAGGCACATCCTCTTCTCGAACTTTCAGCTGATGATATCCCGACCTTAAGTCGATCTTAGAAAACACACTCGCCCCATGTTATTGATCAAACAAGTCATCTATCCTCGGTAGTGGATACTTGTTCTTAATCGTCAACTTATTCATCTCCCGGTAATCAATGCACATTCGCATTGTGCCATCCTTCTTTTTCACAAACAAAACAGGGGCTCCCCACGGCGATGAACTCGGTCGAATGAAGCCCTTGTCCAACAACTCCTGGAGTTGTGTCATCATCTCTTTCATCTCGGTTGGGGCAAGGCGATATGGAGAGCGAGCTACCGGTGCAGCTCCGGGGATCAGATCAATTCGAAACTCAACTTGTCTCTCAGGCGGCACGCCAGACAAGTCTTCCGGAAACACATCCGGGAATTGTGATACAATAGGCACATCGGCCAACGTCTTCTTCTCAGCCTTAGCATCAATAACATATGCTAAGTAGGCGTCACATCCCTTTGCAACAAGCTTTCGGGCTTTTGCAATAGTCAATAAGCACAGATCCCCACTTCTCCTATCCCCGTAAATACAGATCTCACGCCCCTCCGGAGTAGTTATCTTTATCATCCGCTTCTTACATACTATGTGGGCTTCATTCTCTATCAACCAATCCATCCCGATTATCTCATCAAATTCACTGAATTCTATCGGTATCAGATCCAAATTGAAGACTACATCTTCAATCACTAACGTGCAGTTACGGTATACGTGATCTACTTTTACTAGAGTGTTGCTAGCAGTTTCTATGTCAAGTATAGTAGACAACTTAGACAGTGGCATCGACAATAGTTGAGCAAAAGCAGTAGACACAAAGGACCGGTTGGCACCCGAATCGAAAAGAACTCGTGCAGGTAAAGAGTTTACTATAAACGTACCCGTAACCACCTCCGGGTTTTCCTTAGCCTCCTCTGCCGTTATCTGAAAAGCACGAGCTGGTGCCCTTTGTGGCTGGTTCCGGCGGTTGACTGAACCACCACTAGATCCTCCAGATGATCGGGTCGATGATGGAGCAGCAGCTGTTGGAGCATTCTTTCTACAATTCCTACTATAGTGACCCCACACCCCACACTTATAGCAAGCATCACCCTTCCTTGGGCAATCATTCTGAAAATGTCCCAGTTCCCCACAGCAAAAGCAAGCACGTCCGTTAGTGCACTTGCCAAAATGTTCCAGGTGACACTTGTTGCAGTATTGTGGCTCGGTGTTGATAGAGTATGCACGAGCACGACCACGATCAGATGTACCAGACGGTCGGCGATACGACTGCTGAGATGAGTACTGTGAAGACCGGGAAGATCCCGAGTATCCTCCCTCCCGTTGGCGCTTCGGCGGTGACGGCTGTGTTGGGTTGGTGGAAGCAGCAGCGGACCCAATCGAGTATCCCGACATAATTAGAATCTGCTCTACATTTCTGGCAGCCTCAAGTAAACCAGCAAATGTAGGGTAGCGAACGTTGCTCATGACCCTCCTAATCTCAATATCCAGACTAGCCTCGAACCTGGTCACTTTCCTTTCTTCTGTATCCACCTGATGAGGCGCAAACAGACTCAACCTCGTGAATTCCACAGCATATTGGGACACAGTCTTAGTCCCCTGCATCAGTGCCATAAACTTCGCCTCCAGTCTTCGGCGTTCATCAACCGGACAATACTGCTGAGTAAATAAATTCGTAAACTCAGCTCAAGTCATCACAGAGACCTTCTCCAGTGTCAAAGCATTCACCATAGTGTTCCACCACATAATCGCATCATTTGTGAACATAGCGGTAGCATACCGAACCATGTCCTTCTCAGCACAGTCGCTGATTCGGAATGTCCGTTCGGTTGCCGTTATCCATTCCAGTGCAGCAACGGCATCACCCAATCCATTAAATTCCACGGCCCCGTTTCCCTTAAAGTCCTTAAAACGACAACCCCTGGGTTTGTTAGATGACCCAGTATTGTCATCTTGTTCCTCATTGTTGACCCCTTCCTTCTCCTTGTTCTTTCTCTTATCCTCTCTTCTCTTAGCATCGGCCTCATCTCGAGCCCGAAACTGATCCTGAATCATTTTGTTCTGTTCAGCCATCATGGCTAGCATCATCTCTCTGGCTTCTTCAGGTTTCATTCCTCCTCCAGACATGTTCTGTAATATAAACATATAATTTGTTTAGTAACATGTCATAAAATTAAGGACACCACCCATTTTTCCCGTATGATAGTCAATCTCTTATAGTTACTAGATCGTAACCTATCTTAGTTCAGATCATTACTTAAACCACTACATATCATTACCTAATGTTTGAGATCAAGACCTCACGGACACTTGAATCTCAAACTACTGCTCTGATACCATCTCGTGTGGCACCCTTACCACAATAAACCCAATTACAAATGCACCCAGGATTATACACCACATAATTGATTACATAATGATGTGAATACTTAAACAATTGTGGAAGCATTAAAATTTCAAAATAAAATAATACAATTACAGTCAGACACCCTACGGTGCTATAAGGTTCCAATACTAAGTCTACAAACTCAACTTTATTACATTCATCCCAAACATATTACAACATTGGTCCAAATCACAATTACCGATTAAGTAGTATGTAATCTTCCAAATCTTCACACGACCTAACTAGAAAGTCCGGCAGCTGATTTCCCCTTTCCTGTAAAAATAAAAACAACTGAGGGGTAAGCTAATGCTTAGAGAGAGAGAGAGAGCCGAGAGAGATAGAGGTTTAGAAAGAGAGAGGAATGGCTAAAATGAGAGACTTTTGAGTCTTTTATGTCCCATCTAGCCCCTCTACTTATCCGGTTCCATTAAATACTGATTTTATAAATAAAAGAATTTTATCTTTTATTTATAATCCTTAATAATTTAATAATTATGCCCTCTTAAATAAATTGAAATTCATCAATTTCTAATTAATGCAACGACTTTATAATTAATCCAAATTTCGTACCAACTTTCATAATTCAACTTAAATTACATATTTAAACTTAATAACTTCAAATACAATAATTTAAATTTGAGGATGTTACATATAAGCACCATCTCTGTCTCCTTATTTCTCAGTTTCTTCACTTTAGTTTCCAAGACACATTCCGGCTCTTCCACATATCGGAGCCTCTCATCTATCTACAACTCAGTATGATCAGTCCAGTCCTCGTTTCCAGCCGTGAAGGACTTCCTAAGGTTTCCCAAATTAAACATCTGGTGTATGCCCGACATCTCCTTAGGCAACTCAAACGATACGATTAATTCTCAACTTTTTTCTGTTATTCTGAATGGACCTAAAAACCTCGGTGCCAACTTGCCTCTTTTTACAAAACGAGTAACACCTCTCACAGATGATACTTTCAGATAAACCCAATCATCTACCTCAAAATTGATGGGTGTATGCCTCCTATCATGGTAACATTTTTTTTCGATCCTGGGCCACTTTCATATTCTGTCTGACCAATTGTATCTTCTCATTTGTTTCTTGTAACAATGTCGGCCCAACAATCGGAGTTTCACATGTCTCTCTCCAACACGTATGAGTCCTACATCTTCTTCCATCTATTGCCTCAAACAGTGCTATCTTGATTGTTGTGTGGTAACTGTTATGGTACGAGAACTCTATCAACGGTAGATGGTCATCCCAATTACCTCCCTGATCTAAAATGAAGGACCGCATCATATCTTCAAGCATGAGGATGGTCCTTTCCCTTTAGCCATCAGTTTGCGAACGATAAGCCGTACTCATTGCGATCCTCGCGCCTAACCCTACTTGAAATGCCAACCAAAAGTTGGAGGTGAAGCGACTATCTCGATCAGATACAATAGATTTTGGAACTCCATGTCTGGTAATAATTTCGCTCGTATAAATCTGTGCCAATCTCTCTAATGAACAACTTTCTCTGATGGGTTTGAAATAAGCAGACTTTGTCAATCTATCAACAATAACCCAAACCGCATCATGCTGACGCCTTGTTTTCGGTAACTTAGTGACAAAGTCCATGGTAATATGTTCCCACTTCAATTCAGGAACGAGATGTGGTTGCAAACTGTCATACGGTTGTTGATGTTCGGCTTTTAGAAGTCGACAAGTTCCACATCGTTCGACATACTACCCAATATCCTTCTTTAATCCAGGCCACCAAAAGTCAACTTTAAATTCATTGTATATCTTTGTGCTCCCGGGATGTACAAAAAACTTTGACTAATGTGCTTCTTCGATAATGACTTTTCTCATACCTCCAAACTTTGGCACCCAGATCCTTCCGTAAACACCTTTCAAACCAGACTCATATGTTTCCATAATCTTCTTCTGCACTCTTATGTCCTCGTCTCTAACATTATCTTCTTTTAAAGATTCCTTTTTAGCATCTTTAACATCATCAATAATCATGGAGGTCAACATGGTAGATGTCATCACATAACAACAATCCTTACAGTATTTCACAATCGTAGTCCTTAATCAGTTCCGTCGACTAACGTTGTCTCATGTTAAGTTATTTCCGGCTGAAGATGTACTTTAGACTCTTGTGGTCAGTATAAAGTTGACACTTGTTTTCATACAGATAAAATCTCCATAGTTTCAAAGCAAAGGTAACAGCAGTCAACTCCAAGTCGTGAGTTGCGTAGTCTTTCTCATGTTACTTTAGCTGTCTTGAAACGTAAGCAATAACCTTTCCATGCTGCATCAATGCAACACCTAATTCTAGCCTCGATGCATCCGTTAGACTACAAAATCTTCATTACCCTCTGGTAGGGCAAGTATCGGTGCTTCGCTTAAAATTTTCTTCAGAATATCGAATGCTTGTTGTTGCTCGGCCTCCCATACAAACGGCACATTTTTCTACGTCAATGCAGTTAAAGGGACTGCAATCTTCAAGAATTCCTTTATAAATCTTCGGTAATAACCAGCTAAACCCAAAAAAACTTCTATATTCTGTAGAAGTACGCGGCGGCTCCCAATTCTTTATCGCTTCCACTATAGTTGGGTCCACCAAAATCCCAGCTCTAGAAATCACGTTCCCTAAAAATTGAATCTGTTGCAACCAAAACTCACACTTTGAGAATTTGGCATACAACCTTTCCTTTCTCAATAGCTCCAATAATTCCTTCAGATATACAGCATGTTCAGCTTCAGACTTAGAGTATAAAAGAATATCATCGATAAATACAATTACCAATTTGTCCAACATCGGTCTACAAACCATGTTCATAAGGTCCACAAAAGTAGTCGGGGCATTGGTTTACCCAAATGGCATAACCAGAAACTCGTAGTGCCTAACTAGTCTTGAAAGCTGTTTTCGGTACATCCTCCTCTCTAACTTTCAGCTGGTGGTACCTAGATCGCATATCGATCTTTGAAAAATAAATCGCCCCACGCAGCTTATCAAACTCATTTTGCCATCCTTCTTCCTTACAAATAGTACTTGCGCTCCCCACGGTGAAGAACTCGGTCGAATGAAGCCCTTATCCAACAACTCTTGAAGTTGCTTCATCTTTTCTTGCATTTCAGTAGGTTCAAGACGGTAGGGGGAACAAGCTATCGTAGAAACTCCAGTGATCAAGTCAATATGAAGTTCCACTTGTCTTTCAGGTGGCACACAGACAAGTCTTCCGGAAACACATCCGAGAATCAAACACAACAGGAACATCGGCCACAGTTTTCTTTTCAGCTTTTGCATCATTGGCATATGCCAAATACCATCAATGTTTGTTTAAAAATTTTCATCTAGGTTTACAAGTGTTCAATCTTTGGATTCACCATCCGAATTTGATGTTTAAAACCCAAGGTTCGGATCGTTACTAGGTCCGAAGAACCCATCATTAAATGTCCCATTATAATGCTAAAGTTATCTCTAAAATTTCATTTTTAGACCAGAAGTCCGGATCCTTTGAATCAGAACCGAAATTCAAATGAACTGAGGCCGACTCGCCGAGTCACCTTGCTCGACTCGACGAGTTGAGGTCCGAAATTCAGATCGTCGGCCGTAATTCAACTATACCCGAGATATATAACCCAAATTTAAACCTATCTTTACTTCGGATCCCCGACCTGAAGTTGGGTCTCATCCGAAGTTCAACCCAACCCGAAATTCAGGTCTGAACACTTAGAAACTTTCTTACCAATTGATGTTCTTGGCGACTCGCCGAGTTATCCCACCCGACTCATCAAGTCGACCAGCAGAACTGCAGGTCGCAACTACGAGTTTTACTTACAATTCTTGCCAAACTCATTTTTATAAACATGCAATCCATACAAATGATATGGAAAAACCTCAAGAACACAAAAGTTCCTATCAATAACTGCAGAACTGTGGGTCGCAGCGAAACTATTTTCCCTATCAATAACACTCCATTTGATCCAGATGTGACCACAAATACGGAAAAACCTCAAGGACACAAAAGTTCCTAAAAATCCATATTTCTTACCTTTTAGGATGAATCAGTGAACAATTCTTGCTTAGATGCTTCTAGGTACTTCAATTAATGTTTTCCAACTATAAAAACATACATGCAACAACAATTTGTCAGATTTAAAATCTGAATTTTGCACTTTAAACTATTCCAAGAACACCCCAACTTAAAATCGTCTTTTCTTACCTTGGTTCGGACTTGAATCTTGATATATTAGCTCATTTTACAAATCTTCTTCCAAGATTTTGATTTTCAGCAAATTTGC
This sequence comes from Centrapalus pauciflorus, assembly GCA_020465985.1. Taxonomy (NCBI): domain Eukaryota; kingdom Viridiplantae; phylum Streptophyta; class Magnoliopsida; order Asterales; family Asteraceae; genus Centrapalus; species Centrapalus pauciflorus. Next base: position 13,388 of record JAANYP010000037.1, read on the forward strand.
ATGAGAGAGAGTTTGTGTGTATTTTTGAAGGTAAAAGAGTTGTGAATGAACTCTTGCAAGACTCAAGAGTCTTTTATTCCCCCATTTTATCACCACCTACATTAAATTTCATCATACTTAATTATAATTTTGGAATTCTAAAAATTCTTAATTATTTAGCATAACATCCAACTTTTAAATTTCCGAATAATTAAAATTTCATAAATAATCCAACTTGATTACATGAAATATGAAATTTAAACTAAATATCCTCGATTACATCAATTTATTTCTTAGGATGTTACAGCATGGGTTTCACCACGCTCGAACTTCGTCCTCGAAGTTACTTGGTTTCGAACAGTTGCGGATACTTCGTTAACATATTTGCCTTTGTTTCCCATGTGTGGATTGCTCATATGTGAAGCTTCCAACGTATAAGCACCATCTCTATCTCTTTATTTCTCAGTTTCTTCACTTTAGTGTCCAAGACACATTCCGGCTCTTCCACATATCGGAGCCTCTCATCTATCTACAACTAGGTATGATCAGTCCAGTCCTCGTTTCCAGCCGTGAAGGACTTCCTAAGGTTTCCCACATTAAACATCTGGTGTATGCCCGACATCTCCTTAGGCAACTCCAACCGATACGATTGATTCCCAACTTTTTTCTGTTATTCTGAATGGACCTAAAAACCTCGGTGCCAACTTGCCTCTTTTTACAAAACGAGTAACACCTCTCATAGGTGATACTTTCATATAAACCCAATCATCTACCTCCAAATTGATGGGTGTATGCCTCCTATCATGGTAACATTTTTGTCGATCCTGTGCCACTTTCATATTCTATTTGACCAATTGTATCTTCTCATTTGTTTCTTTTAACAATGCTGGCCCAACAATCGGAGTTTCACATGTCTCTCTCCAACACGTATGAGTCTTACATCTTCTTCCATATATTGCCTCAAACAGTGCTATCTTGATTGTTGTGTGGTAACTGTTATGGTATGAGAACTCTATCAACGGTAGATGGTCATCCCAATTACCTCTCTGATCTAAAATGCAGGACTGCATCATATCTTCAAACGTGAGGATGGTCCTTTCACTTTGGCCATCTGTTTGCGGACGATAAGCCGTACTCATTGCGATCCTCGCGCCTAACCCTACTTGAAATACCAACCAAAAGTTGTAGGTGAAGCGACTATCTCGATCAGATACAATAGATTTTGGAACTCCATGTCTGGTAATAATTTCGCTCGTATAAATCTGTGCCAATCTCTCTAATGGATAACTTTCTCTGATGGGTTTGAAATGAGCAGACTTTGTCAATCTATCAACAATAACCCAAACCGCAGCATGCTGACCCCTTGTTTTCGGTAACTTAGTGACAAAGTCCATGATAATATGTTCCCACTTCTATTAAGGAACGGGATGTGGTTGCAAACTGCCATACGGTTGTTGATGTTCGGCTTTCAGAAGTCGACAAGTTCCACATCGTTCGACATACTACCCAATATCCTTCTTTAATCCAGGCCACCAAAAGTCAGCTTTAAATTCATTGAACATCTTTGTGCTCCCGGGATGTACAAAAAACTTTGACTGATGTGCTTCTTCGATAATGACTTTTGTCATAACCCCAATCTTTGGCACCCAGATCCTTCCATAAACACCTTTCAAACCAGACTCATCTGTTTCCATAATCTTCTTCTGCACTCTTATGTCCTCGGCTCTAACATTTTCGTCTTTTAAAGCTTCCTTTTTAGCATCTTTAACATCATCAATAATCATGGAGGTCAACAAGGTAGAGGTCATCACATAACAACAATCCTTAGAGTATTTTATAATCGTAGTCCTTAATCAGTTCCATCGACCAACATTGTCTCATGTTAAGTTCTTTCTGGCTGAAGATGTACTTTAGACTCTTGTGGTCAGTATACAGTTGACACTTGTTTTCATAAAGATAATATCTCCATAGTTTCAAAGCAAAGGTAACAGCATTCAACTCCAAGTCGTGAGTTGAGTAGTCTTTTTCATGTTACTTTAGATGTCTTGAAACATAAGCAATAACCATTCCACGCTGCATCAATACAACACCTAATTCTAGCCTCGATGCATCCGTTAGACTACAAAATCTTCATTACCCTCTGATAGGACAAGTATCGGTGCTTCGCTTAAACTTATCTTCAGAATATCAAATGCTTCTTTTTGCTCGGCCTCCCATACAAACGGCACATTATTCTACGTCAATGCAGTTAGAGAGACTGCAATATTCGAGAATTCCTTTATAAATCTTCGGTAATAACCAGCTAAACCCAAAAAAACTTCTATATTCTGTAGAAGTACGGGGTGGCTCCCAATTCTTTATCGCTTCCACTATAGTTGGGTCCACCGAATTCCCAGCTCCAGAAATCATGTGCCCTAAAAATTGAATCTGTTGCAACCAAAACTCACACTTTGAGAATTTGGCATACAACCTTTCCTTTCTCAATAGCTCCATTAATTCCTTCAGATGTACAGCATGTTCAGCTTCAGACTTAGAGTATACAAGAATATCATCGATAAATACAATTACCGATTTGTCCAACATCGGTCTGCAAACCATGTTCATAAGGTCCACAAAAGCAGTCGGGGCACTGGTTTACCCAAATGGCATAACCAGAAACTCGTAGTACCTAACTAGTCTTGAAAGCTGTTTTCGGTACATCCTCCTCTCTAACTTTCAGCTGGTGGTACCCAGATCGCATATCGATCTTTGAAAAATAAATCGCCCCATGCATCTGATCAAACTCATTATGCCATCCTTCTTCTTGACAAATAGTACTGGCGCTCCCCACGGTGAAGAACTCGGTCGAATGAAGCCCTTATCCAACAACTCTTGAAGTTTCTTCATCTTTTCTTGCATTTTAGTAGGTTCAAGACGGTAGGGGGAACAAGCTATCGGAGAAACTCTAGTGATCAAGTCAATATGAAATTCCACTTGTCTTTCAGGTGGCACACAGACAAGTCTTCCGGAAACACATCCGAGAATTCAAACACAAAAGGAACATCGGCCACAGTTTTCTTTTCAGCTTTGGCATCAATAACATATGCCAAATAAGACTCACAGCCCTTAGCAACCAGCTTTCGATCCTTAGCAAGGGTCAATAGACACAGATCCTCACTTCTCCTATCACCGTTTATACAGATCTCTTGCCCCTCCGGAGTAGTTATCTTTATCATTCTCTTCTTGCAAACTATGTGGGCCTCATTCTCAACCAACCAGTCCATCCCAATTATTACATCAAATTCGCTGAACTCTATTGGAATCAAGTCAAGATTGAAGACTACATCGTCAATTACTAAGGTACATTTACGATATACTTGATCTAATTTGACTAAAGTATTACTAGTAGTTTCAATATCAAGCACAACAGATAACTTAGACAAAGGCATCGACAGTTGTGGAGCAAAAGTAGTAGATACAAATGACCGATTGGCACCAGAATCAAAGAAAACTCGTGCAGGCATAGAATTAACAATAAACATACCCGTGGTCACTTCTGGGTCTTCCCTAGCCTCTTCTGCAGTGACTTGAAATGCACGAGCAGGTGCCCTTGGTGGCTGGTTCTGGCGGCTGACTGAACCACCACTTGATCCCCTAAAAGATCGCATTGAAGAAGGAGCAGCTGAAGTTTCCTTTCTACCATTTCGACTATAATGCCCCCATTTAACACACTTATGGCAGGCATCAGCATTTTGTGGACATTCATTTTGATGGTTGCCCAACTTTCCACAACAAAAGCAGGCACATCCATTAGTGCACCGACCAAAATGTTCAAGTCGACATTTATTATAGTACTGCGGTTCTGTGTTAATGGAGTATGCATGAGCCTGATTTGAAGAAGCAGAAGGTCGACGGTAAGACTACTGAGATAAGTACTGAGAAGAATGATATGAATCCGAGTAGCCTCCCTCACGTTGGCGTTTCGGTGGTGACAGCTGGGTAGGATTAGTAGAGGCGGCAGCAGACCCAATCGTATACCCAGACATAATCAAAATTTGTTCGACATTTCTGGCAGCCTCCAGTAAGCCAGCAAAAGTGGGGTAGCGGACATTGCTCATAACTCTCCTAATTTCCTAGTCCAGACCAGACTCAAATCTGGTCACTTTCCTTTCTTTGGTGTCAACTTGATGACGCACAAACAAGCTCAGCCTCGTGAACTCGACAACATATTGGGACAGAGTGTTAGTTCCTTGCATCAAAGTCTTGAATTTGGATTCCAATCTACGACACTCATCAGCCTGACAGTATTGCTGAATGAATATATCTGTGAACTCAGCCCAGGTCATAACAGACACCTTCTCTTCACGTTGATGCACAACAAAGAACACGGAACATGTATTAACATGTAAACAAGCAACAATGTGCATCAAAATAAACACAAGTTAGTAGAGTGCCAAATGAATATGAAACAACATGCCTCAATGAACAACAACTAGCATAAAACAAATGTAGACATATACAATCCTAAGTACTCATAGTGGGGGCGTTAAGTAACTTCAAATTTTATTATTTCTCCTTGGGCTTTCAACCGGAAATTACAAATTACCCCACTGTATGTTTAACATCACCACAAGGGACCTGTTACATTTTCATAGGAAATACCATCAATGTTTGTTTAAAACTCTTCATCATGTTTTACAAGTTAAAGTGTTCAATCTTCGGATTCACCATCCGAAATTCATATTTAAAACCCAAGGTTCGAATCGTTACTAGGTCCGAAGAACCCATCAGTAAATGTCACATTATAATGCCAAAGTTATCTCTAAAATCTGATTTTTAGAAACCAGAAGTTGGCTCCTTTGAATCAGAACCGAAATTCCCATGAACTGAGGCCGACTCACAAAGTCACCTTGCTTGACTCGACGAGTCAAGGCCGGAAATTCGGATCCTCGGCCGAAATGCAACTATGCCTGAGATATATAACCCAAAGTTAAACCTATCCGAACTTCGGGTCCCCCACCCGAAGTTGGGTCTCATCCAAAGTTCAACCCTACCCGAAATTTGGGTTTCAACACTTAGAAACTTTCTTACCAGTTGAAGTTCTTGGAGACTCATCGACTCATCACACACGAATCGACGAGTCGACCTGCAGAACTGCAGGCCGCAGCTACGGGTTTTACTTAAAAATCTTGCAAAACTCATATTTAGAAACATGCAATCCATACAAATGATATATTAGCATATATGGGGTGTTTCTAAACCATTTTCCCTGTCAATAACACTCTATTTGATCCAGATTTGACCATAAATAATAAAAAACCTCAAGAACACAAAAGTTTAGAAAAATCCATATTTCTTACCTTTTAGGATGAATCAGCGAACGATTCTTGTTTCAGATGCTTTTAGGTATTTCAATTGATATTTTCCAACTATAAAAACATACATGCAACAACAAATTGTTAGATTTAAAATCCGAATTTTTCACTTTAAGGTGAAGAGTTGTGAATGACCTCTTGCAAGACTCAAGAGTCTATTATTCCCCCATTTTCGGTTATTGTCACAAGTGGTCCCTCCACTAAACTGATTTTTTTAAATGAAGTTTCAATCTTTATTTTATCACCACGAACATTTAAATTTCATCATACTTAATTATAATTTTGGAATTCTAAAATCTCTTAATTATTTAACATAACATCCAACTTTTAAATTTCCGAATAATTAAAATTTCATAAATAATCCAACTTGATTACATTAAATACGAAATTTAAACTAAATATCCTTGATTACATCAATTTAAATCTTAGGATGTTACACATACAGACCATTTTTGCAATTTACTCTGGTAATATTGTTTCTAATCGGAAGTTCAGGGACCAAATTTTATGTTTGATACAAACTACAGGGACCATTTTTGTAATTAACTCAAAAACATTGATTTGAAAAAACGAGGGGTTGTGTCTTTAGCATGCGGGATTCACATCATATAAAAACAAAAATACTAAAGATTATGTGACAATAGGAGGTGTATCATAAACATTTAGGGGTCTCACATCACAAAAAAAAAAAAAAAAAAAAAACAAAGACGATGTGACAATAGAGGATATGTGTGATAAGTATATGTTGGTCCTATAATTCTTAAAATTAAAAAATTTAATATATTGATGTGACATTTGTGGGACCCACACCACTAATCAAGTAATTAAGATGGAGAGGGTGTACAATTAACATACGAAAAGGATTTGGGGGTTGTGCGTATAGCAACACTATGACACCCTTACCACAATAACCACCATTACACCACCCGAATTAATCACAACCCATAATTAAATGTCCTTCTGAAAACACTTAGTACATTACATGAAATTGAAAATATAAAGTTAAAATAAAAGTTAAACACCATACGGTGCTACATGGTTCTAGTCTAGGTCTACATACTCAAAATTTATTACAACCCAAAACAAGAATTTCCATTGAAATCTCCTTTTTTGTTCATTTACCGATTAAGTACTAGATATCCTCAAACTTGAATAATTTACCTAGCTAGAAGGTCCAGCAGCGGATTTTCCCTTTCCTGAAAAATTTAAACAACTGAGGGGTAAGCAAAGCTTAGTGAGCAGAGATTATATATCCTACAAGTTTTTATGCAGCATACAAGAATAACACCAGCAACAAACGTCGTATACCCTCCTCGTACACGAAGTACAATACTGAGCCGCAGCCGAGCCAATGCTCGGCACAAACACATCATCTGAGGTGCATTTATCATCAGGGATGTTACACTACTCCTCAGGACCTCGGAGCGATCGGCTCCAGGTCATATAGCATTGGTAACACCAAATTAACAGATGCGGCTTGCAAGCCCATCACGTTGATGCACAACAAAGAAACGGAACATGTAAAACATGTATACAAGCAAAATGTGCACCAAAATAAACGCAATGAATAGAAACAACATGCCTCAGCAAACAACAGCTAACATAAAACAAATGTAGACATATACAATAATAAGTACTCACAGTGGGTGCGTTAATTAACTTCAATTTATTATTATTTCAATACCACAAGGGACCTGTTACATTTTCATAGGAAAATTTACCATCAATGTTCGTTCACTAATAACTTTCATCAAGTTTCACAATTTAAAGTGTTAAATCTTCGGATTAACCATCCGAAATTCATATATTTAAATCCCAAGGTTCGCGTTGTTATTAAGGACAAAGAACGCATCATTAAATGCCTTATTATAATACCAAGATATCTCAAAAGTATGATATTTAAAATAGAAGTTCGGGTCCTTTAACCCATATCCGAGTTTCACTTGAACTGAGGCCGACTCGCCGAGTCGTCCAGCTCGACTCGCCGAGTCGAGGTCTGAATTTCGGATCCTCAGCCGGATTTCATTCCTACCTGAAGTATAACCCAAGATACTTTGACCCGAATTTGACCCATCCGAATTTCGGGTCTCCCACCCGAAATCGAGTTTCATCCGAACCCAAATTCGAGTCTCAACACTTAGCAAATTTTCCCACCTTCATGGTGTTCTTGGCGACTCGCCGAGTCGACCTACAGAACTGCAGGTCGTAACTTACGGGTTTTGCTCAAAAAATTGTCAAATTCATTTTTAGTCACATGAAATCCAAAATAATGTTATAGTAACATAATTGGGGTGTTTCTAAATCATTTTTCCCATCCATAACATCCAAATTCATCCAGATTTAACCAAAAATGAAGAAAAACCTCAAGAACACAAAAACTTATAAAACTTCAAATTTCTTACCTTTCTGATCGATTCAATGAACAATTTATGAACCTGATGCTTCTGGGAACTTCAATAGATGTTTTCCAACTATAATAACATACATGCAACCAAAATTTCTCAGATTTAAAATCCGATTTTCATATTCAACTCTAAAAAATAAAACCCCAAGCATAGAATTCGCTTTCTTACCTTAAATCCCACTTGATTCTTGTTATATCAGCTTTAGTTTACGAATTTTCTTCAAAAATCTCGATTTCCAGCATAGATTTTAAGAGTATTTGTGTGTGTGTTTTGAAATGAAGAAGTTGAAATGAACCCCTTTGAAAGACTAATTGTCTTTTATTTCATTATTTTCGGCTATTGGCACAAATAGTCCCTCCACTTAACTGATTTCTTTAAATAAAGTTTCAGTCTTTAATTTATCACCACTAACACTTATATTTCATCATACTTAATATTAATCTGAATATCTAAATTTCTTAATTACTCATCATAACAACCAACTTTTAAATTTCCGAATATAAAATTTTCATAAATAATCCAACTTGATTACATTAAATACAGAATTTAAACTAAATATCCTCGATTATGATAATTTAAGTCTTAGGATGTTACAAACACCCTTTATTTAAGGGTCATCTAATAAAACATAAATCCATGACAGTTAAATCCTAGCTTACAATATCGACAATTAATGACCCAATAATTAATTTAATCTCAATTATGATTTGTAACATCAATTCGCGTCACAAATGATGTCCAAAATTTTTTTAAACGTTTGTTTGACTGCATCAATTCAGTTGCTCTCATCGGTGTGACATTCAACTATTTTATGAAATCAGTCATAATCTAATAATAATGACATTCAAGTGTTTTATGAAATCTCACAAGACGTGGCATAATCAAGGCTTCGAATATGAATTAATGTGAGTGTTGTAATGGTCCCAAACAATATTCAAGCACTCATAAACAGAAAATGATGATTCAAGCAACAAGATAAAGAGAATGAAAAACTCAATCGATGTCAATGTCAGAGTGAATTACTCAGCTGCCGCAAACAATAATATTCAATATGCATGGGTGTGAAACCCTAGGCAGTAAAAACTTTAAATACCTTGGATAGTTTGAGGGGTTTACAAAACATACCCATCTACTTTCTAATAAATAGAAAAGATTACAAATAAAGAAATGGAAATACATGGAAATAAATTACACACTATCTATTACAAAATGAAACCACATGATTGAAATTTAATATCTAACAATCTCCCCATTTTCAATCACTGTAGCAGGTGGCAAGCTCTTTCATCTGAATATCTTAAGTCGAGGATGACATGAATCTTTGAGTGACCTGGCACACATGTAGTCTGGCATTTATCAGCTCGATTGCGTCTCGGATGTCTTGGATCTCCTGTGTCTTCTTCTTGAGCTCTTTAAACTTCAGGGCATCATCTTCTTGGAGTCTCCTATTCAGTTCTGCTCTTATTATACGTAGAGTGCCGTCAGAATAGCAAGATAACTCCTCAAATCACAAGAAATGCTTTTGACCTTGTTTGTTTAAATATACTACGCCATGCTCAAGTCTCTTGAAAACTCGATAGATCGGCTGAAAGTCAATTCCAAAGAAGGTCTGATCCGGAGCTTTGAGGCCCACCTTGACAAAATAGCTCTCAATAGATAGTTGGAAATCCTTTAAGAACATTACTGTTGAGTGTCGTCTCATTCTTCTTGTAAGGGTCGCTAGAGCCATGATGTAACTCAATCCCCCCTTGACTTTGTTATTTAACTTGTTATGCATTGTTTCAATATCGTTGGGGTTCATGAAGTTAAAATGCACTCTCATGAACAAGTTATGTTGTCTCGTCTTCTCGTTTGAATTGCAATGAGGGTGTGAAGAGACGGGCCCTTTTATACATTGAGTGGAGACGACCTTCACCACTTTTGAATTTGAACAAAACTCAGACGTAGGTCTCGTCTCCCGTAGTATCATCTGGTTGTACTCGGCCTACTCAACTTTTGTTCCATCACTTAGTTCCATGAGCAGTCGTCTACTAAACTTCCTTGGATTATTCATAAATATATCTTTGAACTTTTCTTCCATGTAGGGCTCAAGGAAGTCTTCAACTTTCATTTTCATTAAATAATTATTGAGCCCATGAACTGGGAGGTGCTTCAACCTCTGCTGCGGGAATCTCTAACAGTTGATAGACTCAACCCCAGTGGTCGAGTCTCATTTTATCTCTCTCCTCGGTAGGCAGAGAGTGCACGTTACCCTTTGAAAACCAATCAACCCAATATAGATCCCCCTTGTCAAATACATGTGAAGCTTCGGCAGTTTCTTGAAAACAGTCGACCGTGCGGGGACCTGAGGGATCAGAAGATTTTGTTGGCTGTTTTTGGGTGAAGGTAGATGTGGATAAGTTTAAAGTGAGCTTTAGGTTAGGAGCAGGGCTAGGAGCCTTTATTGCTGAAGATTTTTCTTGTTGTTGCTCATGGGAAGGTGGGTTAAGAAAATCAAATGAAGAGGAGGACTTTTATGGTGACTCGGTTTTGGTTTGGATTCTTTGATTCGCTCATCTTGGTCCTTCTCTGAATCTGAATCGGAAAGCAGGAAGACTTTGATTTATTCCAATGGAGACTCAAGTCATCCTCTACTTGACCTCCTGGGGCAGTAGACACTGGTTCCCTACTCATCTCTTCTTCTCCTACTCCCCCTAAACCTTGCACCTCCCCCTCAGACTGAACTCGAGGGCGCTTCTCCCCCTCGGGATGACCAGGATCTTCCTGATCATCATGTTTCCTTTTCTGAGCTTTGGCCTAAGGGCGGCAGAGACTTTGCAAGTCTATGACTGTCGATTCCAACCGATCCATTCTTTTATTCATTTCAGCCTCCACTCGCAGAATGAGCCTATGTAGATTTTCTATCGAATCTGTAAATACGCAGATGTTATGGCCATCTGATCTTGTAGGGTATGGAAAGCAGTGGTAGTGTTGTCTGATTGGGTTCCTGGTGGCAACTCCTGAGTTGCAGCACCCTTTTCCTTTAAGATAGAGAGAAGGGAGGAATGTTGTTCCTCAGAGGCTTCCTTGAGGGCTGTCGGGTCAGCATGGGTGACAATGCCGGCTTCACGTAAAATAGTCATTAACATCTCGGGAGTTACCTCTTGATGGCCTAACGCGGATGGGATTGGTGTGGCTGCTACAGGACTTCAATCCTTCATTTATACCTCACCAGCTGGGGATGCAAATTGGGATGTTTGAGGAGACGTCATAGAGACGTCTTTATGATGCGTAATATGGGGTGTGGAGTGAGCTGTGATAGAATGAACAGCGGTTACCGGGGGGCAGTAGGTGACCTTTTTCAACGTCTCCCCCTCCAAGCGAGTGGGTGATGGCATATGAGCTTCATCCCCGTGGAACGAAACAAATTCCTATTGAGAGGAACCTGAGTTGTTGGAGGGGTTATAAGCGGCTACTGGACTAGCAGTAACCTTATCATGACTTGTCCGGCTTTGGGTTTATGGTTCTCCCTCTGCTCTCACACTCTGTGCCCTCAAAGGGTCAGAGACGGTGCGCTCAAAATCTAGCATCTCTGACCTCTCATCACCTGCTCCCTCCCTCTCCACACTCAACTCCCACTCACCTGACCCCAAAATATTGTCATTATCTGCCTCATCTCCCTCTTTCTCACACACACTCTCCTCACTTTCAGAAGTGGATAACTTTGTCGGTTCTATCAGAGTCTCTTCTAGGTAAACGCCCTGGAGATATACTCTGACCCTTTCCAATCTCCAGTCGGCCAGTCTAAAAAGAGACTGGGGGATGTCCATTACAGGTACCCGAGGAAGTTCCTTAGGGATCTTGAACCTTTGGAGCGCAACAGTTTTGTACACATCAGCCTCCGGTCTTGCATGGATCTCTTCGTCGTTGTCCATTGCAAACTGTATAAACAGATGGAGAAACTGTTGGAAGGGGATGAATTTTCTCTCTCTCTTTGTCCCCTTGTCTTGGACTGCTCGTTTGAGTTCATCAAATATGAATTGTGCATAGTCAAAATGTCGGTCGTCAGCAAACGTAGAGAACATGGCCAGAATATGAATGGAGGCGGAATTGTGTCCAGAATGTTTCCCGGCTGAAACATGTGTTGATGTGTGAAGACCACCCCTTACGGGGCGGTAGTCACGAGTCTAGGTCCCACATCATGCAACACGATATCAATCATAACTAAGATAGAGTAATTAAGTGCGGAATTATAAATTACAGGTACAAACATATTAGGATTAAGTTTAATGCAGGTTACATTTTTAAAATTAAACTTATAAAGGGCACAAGTCTAATCTAATTCATGTCATCATATAATCAAGATAAATCTACCCAGACCACCATATTATCATCCTCCAATTAGTACCAAAAAGGGTTTGCTGAGTAGAGGTCTATGAAAACTTCTGTGTTGATCTTTGTAAGACCTAAGAACTAGGTCCGGCAGGTGACTTTCCTTTATCTTTTCCTGTAAAAATGTAAGTAGCAACTGTAAGCAATGCTTAGTGAGTAAATAGATTTTCAAATTAACATGCATTATCAAGCGAATCATATGTCTAGCGTGATATGTCTTGACTGCCGCTACAGCCACTCATGATTGAGACATAGTAGTCATAGAGTCGGATGATGTTCAAGCCACGCTCACGCTTAAATCGTGGGGATCAGCCACATACTGGGCTAGCTACCAGTAAATCAACATGGCGGAACATCGGAGGGTCATTACCAAGTTCAATAGAACTGGTGAAATAGCCAGGTCTAGAACAATAGAGCGACAAGGCTAATCAAGCTGAATCAATATGTCAAAGTATATGCAATGATGAAGCATACGTAATCAAAGTCATGATAGCAGAAATCTCATACAATATCAGAAATGAATAGTAAATCTCAAAGTCATATGAAGTGATAAATCAAATAGCTATCATGATCTTCTGGGCAACACCGAACCATAGTGTGCACAGATCACAATCCAGCTGATAATATGAGTGTCAAAATTAATCTAACATCAACAATATGTCTCAACCGGAAATCTAGCAGGTTATATCTGAATATCTATAACTCACTAGTCTGGGGTCTTTATCAAGCAGATGTATAATCTACCACCTGAGTTAGCTCAGGAATTATCTTTAATCAGAGTTCTGGCTTTCTTTTTCAGTTCTTTGACCCGCTTTCAATATCTTTAAATCTATGTTCAGAATTTCACTGAAGCTGTCCAGAATCATATCATATCAATCGTTAGCTTTTTAGCTTTAAATTCATTATTTCATCTGATTCTGATACTGATAACTCATAAATCTTTCTTTCATTCATATTCTTTGTTTCATTAAATTCTCAAAAGATCTGTATATATATTATTATATATATATATATAATCATGTTGCTTTGTTGATCTTTAATCATTCTAATTTAAAATATCAAAATGGACATCTGGTTTCGGATCCATCACATTCGGACCAGCTCGGATTGGTTGTCCGGATTCGGACCAATCCGGATCAGTCATCCGGATTCGGACCAATCCGGATCAGCCCGAAGTTATGCCATCCAAAACATTTAAACCGAAATAAGGAAGCTTGAAATGTCGATTCTTACCTCAAATTCGTATGAAATCACATATGCAACGACAAATTTGCGTAGTACTCTTCGAGATCTTTCCGATGACGTATAGTACTCGAGAATTAGCCGGTCGGTTTGGGAGAAAAGCTAGAGAGAAGGTCGGTTTTTAGAGAGAGAGTAGAGAGAGAGTGTGATTTAGGTGTTTAAATGATCTTTATTGAGTTTTTATACTTCATTTTATCATTTTGTGTAATTAACCCACTTTCACTTTTGTATTTTACATCTTTTAAAATTTTGATCATTTAAATACTTAATAACTTTTATATAATTTAATAAAATATATTTCCATTATTTAATTAAATTACAATTCAATTTAATGTAATAAAATTACATTATTTGCTCAAAATACAGAAATTAAGTTTAGCTAAAGACTAGGTTGTTACATGATGATATCAAAGAATACCCGCCAATGCGATTGTAGTTGCTTGGTCTTGAAATCGGACGGCTTTGAAAGAACACCGTCATAAACAAGTGATTGGACTTCTTGGAGTGTCTGATCAGCTTTGGGTATGGGAGCGAAGGTGTATTTGGCTAAGGAGTAGTTTTCTGTAGGTAGGCATAGAATGTGGCGGATGGCTTCAAGGGTTAGGCGGATTGGGATGGAGTCAATTTTGGTGATGGAGGGATTGCCTCATTGATATACTTTAGATGGAACCAAAATTGTTGTAGGTAAATACTTGGTACGGCGATGACGGTGGTGAGGGAATTAAAGATGGGATGGTCTTTGAGCATATATTTGGCTAAGGAGTAGTTTTCTGTAGGTAGGCGTAGAATGTTGCGGATGGCTTCAAGGGTTAGGCGGATTGGAATGGAGCCAATTTTGGTGATGAAGTGAGGGATTGCCTCATTGATATACTTTAGATGGAACCAAAATTGTTGTAGGTAAATACTTCGTACGTCGATGATGGTGGTGAGGGAATTAAAGATGGGATGGTCTTTGAGGATATCAAATGTGATATCCTTGGCTTCGTCACGTAAAAGTGACAGGTCAAGCTGTGAGATGGGCTGGGTGAAGGAGGCTGGCTTCTGGCAGTTGTTGATTGTTGCGAGAGATAGGAGGATGGGGAATGGTTAGAGAGATTGGTTGTTCCATGAGTCCTGTATAAATGTAAAATGGTTAGTTAAGCAAACTTCATTAAGTAAGTAGAACATTGTGATTTAGTCTGAAATTAGTGTGAAATAGAACCTATCTATTCTATTTAAAGCATCAAGATTTTCATCAGTAAAAAGAAAATTCTATCGAAGGAAATCCAAAGTCGATCATTAAGAGACCAATGTTAGAATAGATGTGTTCACTCAAACACTTATTGCTAACTAGAACCAATGGTGCAAGTACTTAGGAATTTATTTTGTTTTTGGAGAATTTTTTTTATATGCAATGGGATACTTAAAAAAATACTAAGTGTTGAACTTGGGTTTTAGGCCCGAAGTTCGAATGAACCCTCTCCGAAATGCGACAGGGACTGAATTTCGGATAAGATTATGCATGGCGGCTAAAGTTAAGGAATCTAACATGTGGAATGGCAGAAATTTGGATGGACCCGAGATTCGGTTTGAACCGAAGTTCGGATGGGTCCTTGACATACTGTTAAGCAAATATAAATAACCGAAGTTTAGATGGTCTGTATTTCGGATGGACCCAAAGTTCGGATGGGTCCATGTCATACACTTAGACGATTGAAGAGTTACCTAATTGTAGATGGTCCGAAATTAGGATGGACCCAAAATTCGGATGTGTCCATGGCAGACACTTACAATTTATATAATGCATAGGATCTGAAATTCATGTGCCATGGGAAACTTCGGGTGCATCCGAAGTTATACTTAGAACACACAGCAGTTAATGTGCTCATGCACATGCAGACGTCTACAGTGACATATGCACAAAAATGCTTAAATATGCATATCCTAACACTAGAAAAGATAACTAACACTTTACCTAACTACACTAACAATTAAAAACATGATTTAATAACCTAAAAAGGGGAAAAAATAGAGGGAAACCCTTGAAAAAGTGTAAAATTTGAAACCCGATGAAATGCATGTTAAACTTGAAAGTAAAGGAAGAAAGATGTTACCTGATATGCGATTAGAAGGAATATGCAAGAGATTGAGAGAAAAACGAGTGCAAATGGAGGTTTTTTGAATGAGTTGTGTTCGATAATGGCAGATTTTTGGTGGTAGCAGCGTCAGAGTTGAAAGCGTATGGAAGAAGAAAGGATCCGTGCCTCTATATATAAGGGGTTAGGTCGGGTCGGCCCATGACCCGTGTGATTTTGACAAAGAGTTGGGCTGGAGGTTTAAATTTTTGGGCTTTAAACTTAACAGAAACACTATGGGCTTTAATTAATCAGAAATAAACATAAAAAAACAAACAAACACAACAAAAAAAATGTTTTGACAAAATGAACTTGATCAAAATCTAAAATCTTTTTTGTGTTTTTCATTGATAAACTAATAAAACCAACTAAGCATAAAATAGAATAAAATATAAAACATAAGGGAAGTAAAATTAAAGTTTTTTTTTTTAAATTTTCCAGGACTTTTTGCAAAGAAAGAAAAATAAGATAAAATCTTTTTGTGTTTTTAATGTTTTTCAAAGTACGACACTAAAAGGAAAAGAAAATAGATATAATAAATTTAAATAAAATAAACTAAGAGAAAATAAAATAGAATAAAATTGAAAATTGAAAACACATTTCATCTTTTACTATCCTTCAAAAAGACAATTACCCTTTTAGATTGAACCCTGAACCCATATAGAATTTTGAAAGTCCAACAAACCTGGATGTGTTTAGCGTCCCACCCAAACTGAACATTGCACATAGTAAATGCCAAATTCATCAACATTCATCAACATTAAAGACATACATAGATAAATAGACACTGAACATAATTTTATCGCACTTCCTTTAAATTGATGTAACAGATGTTTTCTAAATAAAGGAATTTCAAACAATTATGAAAAATGTTTGAAACAGAGATATTTTAAGAATATCTGACATTCAACTAGAAGGGGGATTTAACATGTCAATTTGAGATACTAAGAACTGAAAAACGAGGTTCGTCTAGAGCTTTAGTAAATATACCAGCAAGTTGAAATTTCGTGCCTACAAAATACAGTTCTATTGTCCCTTTTTCTACGTGGTCTTTAATGAAATGATACCTGATGTCTATTTGTTTTGTTATTGAGTGCCGCACGAGATTGCAAGACATGGCGATTGCACTTTGGGAATCATAGTATATTGGGATGTTGGTGAGTGAGAATACATAACGACGTAACTGTGTTCTCATCCACAGCAACTGGGAGCAACAACTTGCGGCTGCTACATACTCAGCTTCGGTTGTGAATGTGGATACACAGTTCTGCTTTTTGGAAGACCAACTAACCGGTCTGTCACCCAAAAACTAAATCCCACCTGATGTGCTTTTCCTATCTACTATGCAACCTGCAAAATCAGCATATGAAAAAGTGGTAAGATCAAAATTGCTTCCCTTTGGATACCATAGACCAAGATCTGGTGCACCCTTAAGATAACGAAATATGTGTTTAACCGTAGTAAGGTGTGATTCTTTTGGGTCGGCCTAAAAGTGAGCACAAATACATGTAGAAAATTTTATATCCGGTCTACTAGCCGTAAGGTAGAGTAAGGAATTAATCATCCCTCTATAAGCTATGTTATCGACACTTTTCCCAGCAAGATTAGTATCCAACTTACAGTTTGAAGCCATGGGAATTGCGATAGCCGTGCAAGCGCCTAAATTATACTTCTTGAGAATGTCAACAGTATATTTCGACTGTTTTACAAATATCCCATCTTCAAGTTTTTTGACTTGTAATCCGTGGAAAAAATTCACTTCCTACATCATACTCATCTCAAACCTGGACTTCATTAGGGATGAAAATTCCTTAGAAAACTTAAGGTCAGTAGATCCAAATATAATATCATCTACATAAATTAGGCTAGCATTATATATGGGTCTTCCCTTTTTGATAACAGAGTTGTGTCCACCACACCCTTACTAAAACCGGCAGAAGTAAGAAAGTTAGAGAGACTGTCAACCAAGCTCGAGGTGCTTGTTTCAAACCATAGAGAGATTTACTTGCACATAAACATGGTCTGGATATGTGCGTTAATAAAGCCTTGTGGTTGTTCAACATACACCTCCTCGTTTAGTTCACCCTTTAAGAAGGCGGTATTGACATCCATTTGGTGCACCTTGAAGTCCTTGTGTGCCGCATACGCCAAGAAGATTCTGATATCTTCAATCCGTACAACTGGAGCGAAGGTCTCGTCATAATCAATGCCTTCTTGCTGTCGGTTGCCTTTGGCAACTAGTATCGCCTTGTTCCTCACAACAATGGCGTTTTCATCTCGCTTGTTCTTGAAGATCCATTTGGTCCCGATTATAGCTCGCCTTTTGGTTTGGGAACTAACCGCCATACTTTTAGCTGTACAAACTGGTTGAGCTCTTCTTGCATTGCTACTATCCAGTCGAGGTCTTTCAAGGCTTCATCCACACGAGCATGCTCAATCATACTAAGGAATGACGCAGAGAGAGACATTCGATAGCAGATGCCCTACGAGTTTGTACCCCGGTGGAAATATCACCAATGATTTGTTCAGTTGGGTGATTTCGGGTCCATTTTGTTTCGTGTGGCAGATGTGAACGTGAGGGAAGCTTAGTGGTTAGTGTGGAGATGGATGATATGTTCTGATTAACGGATTCGAGTGAGGGCACCACTGGTTTCGGTTCAGATTCTGGTGGTTCCTCTAGAGGGATACTGTTCGATTCAATATGGGAGAGTATTATATGAGTAGATTCAACAGGTGAAATGTCTATAGAAGAGGGTGAATGTAACATCCGGCATTAAACCAGGTTAGCAGCTATGACCTAATCAGTATTTACTAGCCAATAATAACCTAATCAATGGTCATTAGCAATTAATCAAAGTGATTAACAATGTTCATAAGGAAATTCAACTCAACTAGAATCAAATTCATCGGTGCGATGAATCGGGAAATCAATTAATCCGATCGATTTACGATATGAAGGATTAATTCAACTAAGTACATAGTTAAATTATGATTAGTGACACTAATCATACACTAATACAATTACTTAACATTAATTATGCAAGACTAAAACAATTCAATAAACTAATGCATTCATAAGTATTTATGAATTTACAAAAAAAAAGGAAAATACAAGAATACATTTTGAAATACTTTTATACAAAAAAATACCCCATAAATACAGCATGTGGCCGGCCCTTAGGGGTGGTACACATAGGTGTTGACCTTCAAATATTTTAATACAACCTCCATAACATATCACCATCAAACTTTATCTCCATACATGCAAAGATTTACACTCCAACTCCATTCCTTCCATCATTTCAATATCACTTTTCACCTCTATAAATAAGAGACCAATTCATTCTTTCATTTTCACACTTGCAAGAAGCCATAAACTCTCTTTTCTCTCCTCTCTTGATCCGGCCACACAACACACACACACACACTACACACAATTTTCTTTCAAGTGTTCTTCAAGTCTTCAAGTGTTCTTGGTGCATCAATTCAAGATCCAACTTCTACTAGTTTGCATCTTTCTAATACCTCAAAGTAAGTAAATACTAACTTATTACATCTTATATATATGTTGATATAAGTCTTGCATAATATATATAATCACCAACAACAACAAGTTTCATTATTACTCAAGTTTATAAGTCACTAGTTTTTGTTTTTAAGTTGTTTTCTTCAAATGTGTTTATAAATATATAAACACATCATGAAAGTGTAAATATTATGAAAAAAAAGTGACATATATATGTTTTATAACTTTTATATAATTAGTCTTTGAATAAAAAACAAGAATCACTAGTTATTTCAAGTCTATGAACTACGAAATTTCGGCAGAAAAGTTGCATCGACTTTGAAAAATCATAACTAATTCATAATTGAACAAAATGAATTGATTCTTGTCTCAAAAGTTAGATCTATGTCTTATTTAAAAATCTGCCAGTTTTCATAATTTATTATGGGGTTTAGAACCCCCAGATATTATTTGGGAACCCGAAAGTTTGACAGCTCAATAATGGCCAACATAGGGTTTTCAACAAGCTTTTTCCCTAACCTAAACATCTTGAAAAATGGCCGTTCTTGACTTTATAAACTCTTTGTATATAGTAGTTTAGTGTCCAAGAAAACCAAAGCCTAAATCGTTTTGGAGCTTGGTCAAAAAAAGCCTTAAAGAAGGCCTAAAAATCTTGGAAAAGTTGGAAAATTATATATATATATATATATATATATATATATATATATATATATATATATATATATATATATATATATATGTGTGTGTGTGTGGGTGTATACACTTGACGTTTTAAGTGAGTTTTATTTATAAACTTGTAATGTTGGGTGATTTAAGACATAAAACTATTAAAACCTATATATATACATATTATCATATATGAGAGTTATTAAGTCCCTATTATCATTTAGGACTCGATTAAACACATCCGGTGCATCACCCATCAATCTACGCTAAGTTGCATTTTTACGCAAATATTTTGCCATCACAAGCTCGGTGAATCTTCATAGCCCATATTTTCACACTGTTATGTTTTGGGGTTGAAATACATATTACGTTTTCATATGGACACGTAAACAACTTCATTTCTATTATGTATTACACATGTGGTTCTATCAGCCCTCAAATCATGAACCGTTAATTGCATTTATTTGTAAGCACGAATATATTGTGGAGAGATCTATCGGGAGTCATGTCCCCCATTCGGGTTAGTCTTAATCGGCTAACGGCGGGATGCATATATATTCAACACACAATATTAGGTATGGGAATATTGCACAGGGCAAACTCATTTAATTAAACTTCGGTTGCATGATGGTTTATATATAACACATAACAATGAATTTATGATTTTATAAATTCAAACTCAACTGTTGTTGTCCATACAAGTCGGATTTACGTGTAAACCTATGAGCTCACCAACAATTCTGTTGACGTATTTTAGCGTATATTTTCAGGAAATTAAGGCAAGTCCGCATCGGAAATATTTTCAAGCTTCCGTACTTTTGGAGTCGCATGCATTTTCAAACCATCGGAGATTTATTTGCATTATTTTGATTAATTAATTATATATTTAAATCTCTGTATCTTGTGAACTACTTACACTTTATGTTGATTATGTAAAACATTTCTATATTTCCAAGTTATATCGATGTATTTTTTTGAAAACGTCCATATAGTGGTCGTTCGTTATAATTATGGTTACGCTTCCGCGACGTCACGCTTCGTTGCCAACCGGGGTAACGGGGTGTGACAGATTGGTATCAAAGCCATAGTTATAGTGAACTAGGTTGCATTAGTACCCTAGACTATAACCGCACATAAGTTTTACTAAATTTTTTTTAATATCTTTTAAGTAACTAAAGGACGATAAATGGACCTTGATGGTAGAAAACATGCCAAACCAGGTTGTAATCATCTTGTCTGACTCTGAAGATGAGTATGCCCCTTTAAGCCCGGAGGTCACACAGGTGTTCGTAGAAGAGGACCCAGTAGAAGAGGAAGACCCCTCTGAAGAAGAAGACCCAATGGAGGAATCCGAGGAAGAACCCATGGAGGAGGAACCCATGGAGGAAGACAAATCCAGAGACGATCCACCACCCCCGGTGGTCCCCTCTTACATCCCGTATCACCTGGAAGTTCCATCGTTCACACCATACCGCCCCCACCCCAATGGTCCAAAGATGCTATATACACCCCGCAAAAGAGTTTTCATGCCAAGACGGGGAGTCTATCCCCTTACCGGCACCACAACCATGTTCACCACCAAGACGACGGGCAAACGCCCGAAGATGTGGCTAGATGCCCGAGACCCTCCAAGAATGGAGGCGGGAGGAGGGAATCCCCTCCCACTTTGAGATCGGAGGACCATCCTCTGCACCTACCCCATCACTCACCCAAGAACCATCCGAACAGACCATACCACTCTTGGTAGCACGGTCTTCAAGGCACGACCTCCAAGTGCGGTTGCTTAACAAAGATATCGGAGAAATGACCGCTCGTTTAGACCGGGAGGAGTTACAAAACACCAATCTCTACTGGGCCAATCAGCACACCCTCGCCATCCAACAGGCCGGGCTAGATGAGCTTCGGCAACGATTAGCCGAGAGCGAGGCCCGTAATGAGGAGCTGACTCAGTGCCTCGATGCATTGGAAAAGGGAGAGACCCCCGATCACTCCCACAACTAGTACCCCCCCTCCTCTATCTTTGTAATGTTAGGAAATTATTATGTAATAGTGTAGGACTGAAATTTTTTGGGTAACAACCTGCCTCAATGTAAGAAAATTATGAATGATTAATGAAAATTGCAAGTTATTTATGAATCTGTGTTTGATGAATTATAGAATTGCGCCTTAAGAAAAATGTAAATCTTTAAGACTCAACTTCTTACACTATGCTCTTTTCTTTAAACTTTAAGATAATGCCGCCAAAGAGAGCTATGAACACCGCTGATATCGAGCAACTGGTCACACAACGAGTGGCAGCAGCTATAGCCACCTATGAAACCAACAAAAATAGCACGCTAACGGCGACGGAGGTGCTAGTCGCACCACGGGAGGATCTGATTCAACCCAGAAAGGGTGTGGAATCAAAGGATTTTTAAGTTATAAGCCTCGATACTTCAACGGAACAGAAGGTGCTGTCGGGCTAGTTCATTGGTTCGAGAAACTGGAGTCTGTGTTTCGCGTCAGTGGTTGCATCAAGGATGAGAAGGTTAAGTTCGCCACCCACACTCTTCAAGATGGAGCCTTGACATGGTGGAACTCATATGCCCGGTCTGTGGGAATTGATACGGCTTACCAACTCGCTTGGGCCGAGTTAAAACAAATGATGACCGACGAGTATTGTCCGAGAAATGAACTACTAAAAATGGAGTCAGAGTTTTGGTATCTGGCTGTGAAGGGAACAGATGTAGCTGGGTACACCAATCGTTTCCATGAACTGAGTCTGCTATGCCCCCAGATGGTCACTCCGGAATACAAGAAAATTGAGCACTACATTTGGGGACTCGCCCCCCAAATCGAAGGAAATGTTACCGCATCCAACCCAACTACTATCCAGAGCGCCATTCGAATGGCGAATAATTTGATGGACCAAGTGGCCAGAAGGAATGAGGCCAAAGCTGGGGAGAACAAGAGGTAGTGGGAAGATAGATCAGGGAAAAGTTCGGGTTCACAGACCAAAAAGCCCGAAACAATCAAAGCTTTTGTCGCCGGAACTGAGTCTAGGAAAGGCTATACCGACACTAAACCCTGGTGTAACCAATGCACCTACCATCATGTAGGTCTCTGCCCAACCCCTTGCGGGAAGTGTAAGAAACTTGGTCACCTGACCCAAGACTGTAGGTTCAACGCCAACGGAGGCAGCAGCGGCACGCAAAGGAGCTGCTTCGAATGTGGGAACACTGGGCATTTCAAGAAGGATTGCCCCAAGAAAAGGAACAATGGTGGAGCTCAAGGACGAGCCTTTGTATTGGGAGCAGGCGACGCTCGTCAGGATCCCAACATAGTAACGAGTACATTCCTTCTTAATGATATGTATGTTTATGTGTTGTTTGATACTGGGGTTGATAGAAGTTTTATATCTGCTAAGTTTAGTGAACAACTGAATGCCACTCTTTCCCCATTAGAAAATGCTTATGCCGTAGAATTAGCGGACGAAAAATTGATTGAAGCAAATAGCATAATTAAGGAGTGCACACTAAAATTGTCAGATCATCCCTTTAAGATAAACTTGATGCCTATTGAACTCGGAAGTTTCGATGTAGTTATCGGTATGGATTGGTTGTCAGACAACCATGCCGAAATCTTATATGGTAAGAAAGTCGCAAGAATACCGCTTAAGAAAAAGAAAGTCCTCACAATTCCAAGGAGAAAGAAAGAATCGCCAGTTGAACGTCATCTCTGGTCTAAGAACGCTGAAATGCCTTCGAAGAGGTTGTCAAGCAGTGTTAGTTCAGCTAGTGGAAAAGGAATCGAAGGAGAAGCGACTCGAAGAAATCCCAGTAGTTCGTGACTACCCAAAAGTCTTTCATGAAGACTTGCCTGGACTTCCACCAACTAGGCAAGTAGAATTTCAGATTGACTTGGTGCCTGGAGCTGCACCTGTCGCACGAGCACCCTATCGATTGGCACCGTCAGAGATGCAAGAATTATCCAATCAGTTGCAAGAACTGTTGGAGAAAGGATTCATCCGACCAAGTTCCTCACCTTAGGGAGCTCCTGTCTTGTTTGTCAAAAAGAAGGACGGATCCTTTAGGATGTGCATCGATTATCGAGAGCTGAACAAGTTAACGATCAAAAACCGGTACCCTCTCCCCAGAATCGACGATTTGTTCGATCAACTCCAAGGATCTAGTTTTTACTCTAAGATTGATCTACGATCCGGGTATCACCAAGTGAAGGTTCGGGAAGAAGATATACCCAAGACAGCGTTCAGAACTCGTTATGGACATTACGAATTTCAGGTGATGCCATTCGGTTTGACCAACGCACCAGCCGTATTCATGAATCTCATGAATCGAGTGTGTAAACCGTATTTGGAAAACTTTGTAATAGTGTTCATAGACGATATCCTTATCTACTCTAGAAATAAGGAAGAGCATGAGCAGCATCTGATGTTGATTTTGGAGCTGCTAGAGAAAGAACAGTTATACGCCAAATTCTCTAACTGTGAATTTTGGTTACGAGAAGTCAAATTCCTAGGACATGTGATCAATAGCCAAGGGATTCAGGTAGACCCATCAAAAATCGAGGCCATTAAGAACTGGGCAACTCCTAGGACCCCCACTGAAATCCGTCAGTTCTTAGGTCTTGCCGGTTATTACAGGCGATTCATAGAAAAATTCTCGAAGATAGCTGGTACCTTAACGGAATTGACTCGAAAGGACAAAAAGTACAACTGGGGTGAAGATCAGGAAACGACATTCCGACTGTTGAAGCAAAGATTGTGTAGTGCACCTATTCTGTCCCTACCGGAAGGAACAGAAGATTTTGTTGTTTACTGCGACGCCTCACATAATGGATTGGGTTGTGTGTTAATGCAAAGAGACAAGGTTATCGCTTATGCATCGCGACAACTTAAGGTTCATGAGGTGAACTACACGACTCACGATTTGGAGCTTGGAGCTGTGGTGTTTGCTCTCAAGATACGGAGGCACTACCTGTACGGTACGAAGTGCACAGTGTTTACA
>JAANYP010000038.1:0-312500 GCA_020465985.1 Centrapalus pauciflorus
TCTGATGGCCAAGTCCGCGGATTCTGAATTCTCCACATCAGATTCTGAGACAAATGAGGTACATTCCTTTTACGTTCATAAGTCTTTAAATGTTAAATTTATACAAAATGAATGTAAATGGCATACACAAATACTTGAGTTAGAATCTAAGTATAATGCTGAAAAAGAAAAGTGTGCTAAGGAGGAACAACTGGCCCAATCTCTAAAAGAAACATCTGACAAGTATGAAAAGAGTGCTAAACGAGCATAATTTGGTAAAAACATTTTTTACTTGAAAAGGTAATGGCCGAGGATAGGAACACTTCCCACAAGAGTTGATTGATACAATCACAAAGGAAAAGAGTTCTTTAAAGTCTTAACCCAAGAGGAGGAGAAAAGAAGTAAAAATGAAAAAAAAGGCAAATTTCTTTTAAATATGAAAAGCTAAATAACAGTTATCTATATAGAGTACCCACTCTAGAGGAGGACTTCCTTTCTAGCTATTCATCAGCTGAAATGAAATTTGAACCTGTTAAACCAATCCCCCATCCTTACATTCCTACAAAGGTTCTTCAACACAAAATAAATATTCTAGAAAAGGATTTAAGGACAGCTCATTAGAAAGCCTTTGGTTATCAAGAAGCTCTTCTCACAAGCGAGGAAGAATTGGTAAAACAAAGTTTTGAAGAAAGTGTAGAACTAACCAATTTAAAAGAACGTTTTGACACTAATTCAGAAAGGTTAAGTTCTCGTTTAAAAGATTCAACAACCTCTCCTCCTGCCAAAGTCCTGCATACATCATCAGACAAAGGCAAAGCCAAGATTGAAGTTCCAGTAATCATTGTCAAAGGTGAGTGTTCCAAATCTTCAAAAGCTAGGGTTTCAAAGACGGCTAAGAGCCAATCTATGTCTTCCAAGAAACCGACTCATCGAGGAAATCTCTCTAAATGTAATTCTTCCGAACGTACTGACTCTCATTGTTTTGTTCCTACAGATCATGTGATAAGAGTTCCCTAAACAACTATGCAATATTTTTCCAGTTTTATCGTGCAGAAGGCTGTAATGCCAAGTGTGTTTGTTTGTAGAGATAGGTTTAATGTAATCTCAAAAAATAATGTCTGTTCTGTAACGGATTCATTATCTTGTTTGAAATATTCATTTGCATCAGATATGTTTGCTTTATGTCCACTCGAGTTAGATGTCAAGTACCTAAAATGAATAAATTTGTGCCTTATCCTGAAAAACGAAATCGTAAAAAGAAAATTAAAAATAGTGCATCATTGGCCTCACCGAAGACTGAATTATGTACTTTGCGTAGCCCCACACCAAAATCAAATACAAAACAGGTTTCAAAAAGCCCAAAGCCATAGGCAACTTCATCGCCTAAGGTTTCAAAGCCAATTGGGTCCAAATACAAATGGATTCCAAAAGGTTCTGCTTCTAGACCACTCAAAAGTGCAACATGAGTTCATAAAACTGTGAATGTGACATTTACACCTGGAATACCTAACCAGAATGGACCCATCCTAAGATGGGTACCCAAAGTTGTGTGATTTAATGCAGATGGTTCTTGGTTACTTCATATCAAGACCCGCACTTCAATACAATGGCTTCTAACTAACTCAGACTAGGACCCGTTCTTCTGTTACTCGGTTTATGTACAATTTTGTACTAAATCGACATGTTTGGCTTCTGGGCACTTAGCTCAGGGCCCATTCTAAACCCATGATGTTTTCTGAACAACTCGGTTCAGAACATGGTTTGCATGTCAATTTTCCATAGATTAGTTTCATATGCCTAAGAATCTTCATTGTAACAAATTTTCTTTACAGACAAAATCCATTTGCTACATGGATTCAGGTTGCTCCAAGCACAAGACTGGAAGGAAAGAGTTGTTGTCAAATATAGTCAAACAATACTGTGGAACAGTTAAGTTTGGATACGATTCCACGCTCAGATCAAAGGATACGGGGACTTAGTTCTTAATAATCTAGTCGTCAAGGATGTTGAATATGTTGAAAGGTTATCACATAATCTACTCAGCATAGGACAACTCTGTGAAAAAGGACTAGAAGTCATGTTCAGGGTTAAGAAATGTAGTGTTAATAGCAGTGATTGGAATGCAATTTTAACTGAATCCTGCAACTCAAACTTGTACACCATAGATGTTTCTAAGCTTATGGTCAAGCATAGTATTTCTCTGTCATCAAAAGCCTCGTCAAAGGACTCCTGGTTAAGGCATCGAAGGCTATCACATCTGAACTTCGAAAAAATGAACAAGCTGACATCAAAACAACTGGTTAAGGGTCTCCTAGAGCTTCGTTACGAAAAAGACCACTTGTGTGGCGCATGTGAGAAAGAAAAGATTAAGAGATCATCTGACAAGACAAAGCCCGAACCATCGTCACAAAGAGTTCTGGAGTTACTGCATATGGATTTATGCGGTCCTATGCGAACACAAAGCATTAACGTGAAGCGGTACGTGTTGGTTGTCGTTGATGACTATTCACGATATACTTGGGTAAAATTCTTGCGATCCAAGGATGAGACAGCTCAAGAAATCATCGACTTCATCAAGAGTGTCAAATCCCAACTACAGCTGTCAGTACAGTTAATCTGATCCGACAATGGCACAGAATTCAAGAATTCTGTAGTAGAAAGCTTCCTGCGATGCAAGGGTAATCAGTATCAGTTCTCAGCCACACGAACACCTCAACAGAATGGTATCATTCAAAGACGTAATCGTACCCTGGTGGAAGCTGCTCGCACCATGCTGAACTACTCAAAGCTACCTCCGTTCTTGTGGGATGAAGCCGTGTCCACAGCCTGCTACACGCAAAACCGCTCACTCATTCACAAGTGTTTCAATTAAACTCCTTATCAACTCTATTTTATTAAAGTTCCTTATATCAGGTACTTATGAGTGTTTGGTTGCCGGTGCTATGTGCTGAACGACAAGGACAACCTCAGAAAATTCAACGAAAAAGCGGATGAAGCGATCTTTATTGGATATTCATCCAATTAAAAGGCACATCGCGCATTCAACACTCTCACCAGGATAGTCAACGAGAGTGTGCATATCACATTCGATGAAATGGCTGAACTGGCTCTGGAACTTGACGAATCAGGACCATGTATTGCTCAAATGCCTGGAGATTCATCTAAACGTACTTCTTTGTCTTCTTCTGATTTAGTTAATCTATTTGATACATTTTATGTAGAATTTTTTGGTCCTAGTATTAATCCTTCTTTAGTTCCATCTTCTGTAGTTAAAACATCCTCATCTGATTCAACTGGTCATCCATCACCTACGGATCCACCAATCTGTACACCATCTTTTTCATCATCTTCACCATCCACTTCATCCATAGACATCCCTCAAGTTGAATCTACTCCACTGATACCCTCACACATTGTCTCAAACATTATCCCTTTAGAAGACCCAACAGAACCTGAGCCAGAACCAGTGGTACCTTCACTCGAAATCATCAATCAGAACTCTTCATCCATCCCCACCCTTACAACTAAGATTTCATCACGTTCACCCCTGCCACAAGAGACGAAATGGATCCGAAATGACCCAACTGAATAGATCATTGGTGATATTTCTACTAGGGTCCAAACTCAAAGGGCATATGCTAATGAATGTCTCTTTGCCTTATTCATTAGTATGATAGAGCATGCTCGTGTGGATGAAGCCTTGAAAGTTCCCGACTGGATAGTAGCAATGCAGGAAGAATTCAACCAGTTCGAACAGCTAAGAGTTTGATGGTTAGGTACCAAACCAAAAGGCGGAGCCATAATCGAGACCAAGTGGATCTTTAAGAACAAACGAGATGAAAACGACATTGTGGTAAGAAATAAAGCGAGACTAGTCGCCAAAGGCTACCGACAGCAAGAAGTCATTGATTATGAAGAGACCTTCGCTCCAGTTGTACGGATGAAGCTATCAGAATCTTCTTGGCATATGTGGGACACAAGGATTTCAAGGTGTACCAAATGAATGTCATGACTGTCTTTTTAAACGGTGAACTTAACGAAGAGGTGTATGTTAAACAACCATAAGGCTTTATCGATACACATAAACCAAACCTTGTTTATGTGCTAGATAAAGCCCTCTATGGTTTAAAACAAGCACGTCGAGCATGGTATGACAGTCTTTGTACTTTTCTTATTTCTGCCGGTTTTAGTAAAGGTGTGGTGGACACAACTCTGTTCACCAAAAAGGAAGCCCCACATATAATGTTAGTCTAAATTTATGTAGATGATATTATATTTGGATCTACTGACCATAGGTTTTGTAAGGATTTTGCATCCCTAATGGAGTGCAGGTTTGAGATGAGTATGACGGGGGAAATGAATTTTTTCCTCGGATTACAAGTCAAACAACTTGAAGATGAGATATTTGTGAAGCAGTCGAAATACACTCTTAACATTCTCAAGAAGTATAAGTTAGACTCCTGCACGGCTATCGCAACTCTCATGGCTTCATAGTGTAAGTTGTCGGTATCGTTTTAGGCTCACTTTATGCACATATGCTTCATAACTACCATACTTTTACTCCCAAATTATGTTTCAGAGTCAAATGATTTCCACAATCGTTCACGTTGAGGAGCATACGATGAGCGGCTAAACCACCATAGCCGTTTGCGGAGGATCTAGGGCTAAGTTTTTACTTTCTTGAATATCATTTTATGTAATGATGTATTTTGTGTTTCTTTATTATTTTATGTGATACAAATGATATACATTTAGTTATGATTATGAATAAATGGTTTGATTCATAAAACCAAGATAGTTCATACTAATATTATTATTTGTGTCGAGTTCATTAGTTTAAAGATTAAGACAAGTAATAAATGTTGCATGCACTTTGCTGAGATTTATTTGTTAAAGTATTTACGATTAATTTGACTAAGCAATTGATTATCTCTGTGTGATCATTGCATGAAATTCAAGTGGGTAATAACTTATGTAATAGTGATTTCGTAAATGGTTATCCTTAATTTGACTTGTTAATTAATTGTTAGTTGCGCACCGTTGTTTTAGTTATAATTTAGTCGTAATCAGTATTCCAAATAAATCACTCATTTCATAATTTAATCGCTTTTAATAAACTTAAGAAACTAGCTAATTTAACCCTAATCCACATACGCACTCCCTGCAGGTTCGACCCTTAATTCTCTACGCTAATAGTTAGATTTAAGGTTATTTATTTGGGCCACAATGACGGCTCGTCTATTTGACGTCACTTCATAAATGTCTTACTTTTACATCATATTTGTGTTTCAGGGTCAGGAAGTCATTTCAAAGAACCACTAGAAAATTCAGCTCAAAAGGCGCAGGTCGGGGAGTAGGGCAACGCCTAATTCTACGCCCCCCTACGCCCCAAAATAGTAAGACTTTAAGTTCACGAGTAGTTCCAGCGCAGGCTGGCGTAGAGCTAGGCCCCTGTGGCGTAAAAACCCTCAGGCCGCTTTTTGGCTTCCAAAACCCTAAAATTCTCATCCTCTATAAATATGAAGCGGCTGCTATTCGTTTTGGAAGTCCCGAATCTTAAAAACATTGGTGAAGACCTACCGAAGTTGGTTCACGGATCGAGTACGAAGAAGGTGGAGAGCAACTGTTCATCCCATAAAAGCTCTACAATGATTTCCCTAATCATTCCCAGCGAAGAACACTCGAGGAGAGGCTAAACGCTCCATAACCATTTGCGGAGGATCTACGGCTATGTTTTATTTACTTGAATTTCTTTTTATGTATTGATGTATTTTGTGATACTTGCATATTTGGTGTAATGCAAATGATATACATTTGGTTGTTTTTATGAGTAGATGGTTTAATTGATAAAAGCAAGATAGTTCATAGTGATATTATTATTTGTGCCAAGTCCATTGGTTTAGGGATTATGACAAATAATGAATGTTGCATGCGCTATGCCGAGATTTATTGGTTTAAACGTTTATGATTAATATGACTAAGTAATTGGTTATGTCTGTGTGACCGTTGCATGATATTCAAGTGGGTAATAAATCAAGCCGTAGTGATTTCGTAAATGGTTATATTTAATTCGATTTGTTAATCAATTGTATTTGCTTGTCATTGTTCTAGTATTAATTTAGTCTTAATCACAATTCCAAACAACCACTCAATTCCCAATTTAATCGCTTTTATAAACCTAAAGAAACTAGCAATCTAAACCTAATAAACCTACAGGCTCCCTACGGATTCGACCCTTACTTCCCTACACTAGTAGGTAGTTTAGACTATTTCTACGGACCACAACGACGGCTCGTCAGATTTTGGCGCCGTTGCCGGGGAATGGTAACGTTTGTTAGGGCTAGAAGTTAGTTTTGGTCTTAGTTTAAGTTTTAAGTACTTTAATTTAATTATTTTTAGACTTTAATTATTATTAGTAAAAATCACATAAAAAAATAAAAATTCCAAAAGGTAATTGTAGTCCTCTACTTTACCACAAAAATATATATAATTAGTTTAATTAAGTAATTAAAATTAAGTTTTAGTAGTTTATGCTCAACGTCGATCGGGCAGAGGATTGCCGCTGCAATTCGAACCCGAAATCGAAAAAGTAGCTAAATCTCATTGAAAGAATGTTAGGATACAAAAACAAGAGAGAGTAATCACGGAGAATTCAATCGATCAGCGGAGGCACACGGAGGACGACAACGATCAAGAGGAAGAGATTCCCACTTTTGAAGGTCGTTCGCGAGCGAGAAGAACCAGAGCGTATAGTTGATAGGATGGGTGAACATGCGAGAAGAACGGTTGAGTCACATTGCTATCCTAGAATATTTTGTATAAATAAATATTCTAGGCGTGTTTTAGTGGAAAAGAGGGTTAGGAGACAGAACTTCGAGGATTATGGAGTCCTGTACTTGTTTTATTTTTAGGTTGGGACGGGGAGTTCGATCTAGGCGGCGAACACATTCATCAGAACGACATAGTGGAGTGGATGTCAACCCTTAGGAGGGAGACGGATAACACATATAATGTGCTTAGGTTAATAGGCACGGTCCATGGGAGGGAAGTGGTGATGGATGCTAGAATCCTTCGCCAATTGTTTAATTTAGATACCGAAGTGGGTAACGAAGGGTCTACCCAACATGGGTAAGAGTATAAGTCTGAGGCCCAATTGGCCTTTACAAATTTGACCTGGACTGGATTGTGGATTGAACAGGTGTTTAAAGTGTTCAATCAAACGAATGATGTAGCAGAAAATCACACTACCTGTAATAGGAAGGATATGTCCCCCAGGTGCAAGGTACTTCATAAGGTAATAACAAACATTATTTTTCCGCGAGACAGCGACCTGTTTAAGGTTCGGCACCGGGACATTATTGTCTTCTATGCCCTTCTCAAGGGTAAGCCCAGACACTCCTTTGCATGGACAATTATTAAGGATATTTGGGCTATGTACGACACGAGAGACAGGACGATCATCCCCCATGGATGGTTAATCTCTACATTCCTTGAGAGGATGTGTGCACTTTCACCCAAGTCCCTTGCTTCTCTACCCGGCGCATGGCAGACAGGATTTACCAGACCCGATCCTGGTTCACTTATTTCCGCCTCCACCAAAAGACCCCGCAGATCAAGGCCCGTACAGAGATTTCTTCAGCATCGTCTTCAGTCCTCCTCCCCCTCCATTCTGATGATTGGGTTCTATCTTTCTTTGTTCTTTGTTGTTTATTTTCTATACTTTTATTTATTTTAGTTTTGTAGTTGCATTTAATTTCTTTATTTTGAGTAATGTGCATTTTATTATTTAGCCGAGTCCTTTTATAAATTTTATTGATTTTATAGTTCTTTAGACTTTCCCCGTTTAAGTCTTGTTTGCCGATCAGGCCGTGGAAAATGATGACCAATGGAAAATTTATGTATTCGGGAATTGGCTAGTGTTGATAGGATATTCTATAATTAAGATAAGAGTCGTAATAATAGTTAAAATTTTTGTATGTAAATCGAATTCAAATTGGTTAAACTATATCCGGGCTTAAATAAAAGTAATGTGTCAAAATTTTTTGGAAAACTCATTCAATAAGGGGGAGAGTTTAATCACGTTTTTAGTCTAAAAAACGATTCAATTATAGTCTAGATTGTTTGGTAAATTAAGTCCGTTGGAATATCACTCAAGCCCAATCCCATAAAACCGTCTGGTTTGGGAGTGATTGACCTAAATCTTGCTACATGGACCAGCTAGATATCTTGAGTTAGAAAGATATATAGATATACACATGGTATTAAAAATAAAAATTTTTTCGTAAACATGCATAAAGGAAAAAGTTGGTCAAAAGACTCATGTGTGTTAAGTTTCGTAACCTTGAGCTAAAAGGGTAATTTCCAAGGGTAAGATGCATTATATAAATTCTAAGGATAATATATTTTAAATGGAAACGTCTTTGGTTTACATATTAAATTTTTTTTAGGCATTATTACGAAGGCTAGCTTAACAGAGAATTTCTAGACACACTTCTAAGATATCCGATACATAGTTGGTTCTGAATCCAAAGACTTGTTCGGAGACGACCAAGAGTTAAGTTGAGGAGGTTTGATAAGATTGTATTATTGCGTGTTTCCAGTAGTTTTAAAGGCACATATATGCATTTTCACTCCGTAACTATCGTACTTTTACTTCATATTTGTGTTTCAGGGTCAGCAAGTCATTTCAAAGCACCACGAGAAAATTCTGCTCATAAGGCGCAGGTCGGGGAGTAGGGCTACGCCCCCTACGCCTCGAAACAGTAAGATTTTAAGTTCACGAGCAGTTTCCGCGCAGGCTGGCGTACCCCCGCTAATTGTGGTCTCTCTTTTTTTACCACAAAAAAATAAAAAAATAAAAAATAAAAAAATATTTAGTTAACTAAGTACTGAAGTTCAAAGAGTAATCTAAGGTGTGCGGAGGACAAAATTAATCAAGAGAAGGAAGTTCCAACTTTCAAGTTGTCAAATCCAGCGAGAAATCTTGAAGCCAAAATATTAGAGCCTCTAATTGTCGAAATGGGTGAATAGTAAAGAAGAATTGTCGAGTCACATTATCGCCCTGGTGATGTGCCCGACCCCTCACCCATTCGATTTCCAGAAAATGAGAACGAACTCGAAGACCTCAATTATTCCAAATTCTTCCCATCTTTAGAGGTACGCCTAGTGAGGAACCTTACGAGCATTTAGCTGAATTCACAGTTATTTGTAAAGCTAATCACGTTCGAGGTATAACTACCGACGGTTTAAAACTTCATTTATTCCCTTTTTCACTAAAAGAAAACGCCAAAAATTTGTTTGTGTCGCTACCCACCAATAGCATCCCAACCTGGAATCAAATGAAATGCGAATTTCTCATTGAGTATTACCTCATAATTAGAACACCTGAGAAACAAAAAGAGATCACCGGTTTTAAACAAAAACCTGGTGATCAAACGAGCCATTTGATCGGATGAATGAATTGCTAAGAGCTTGTCCACACCATGAAGTTTGAAAATGGATGCTCGTCAAAACTTTCTTTGATGGTGTGAGTCAAGAAAGCCGGAACATGATCACCGCCGCTATTGGTGGCACATTCTTAGCTAAAGAAGATGATGAGGCTTGGGAATTAGTGAATCAACCCAGTAAAGGTCTCAAAGTTCAAGTCGGGTTTGAAAATAATATCAGAATTCAGATGATGGGTATAGACAATGCCTAGAAACGTGAAGTGAAGAGCGAAATCTCAGAACTCAGAAAGAAGTTAGATCAACTAATAAAGGGTTTTAGCCAAATTCCCGGTGCATTAGTTAACTGTGTAATATGCGGAGAATCATCACATCATTCTGAAGCATGCCCTCAAGTGCAATCCACATGGGAATAAGCTAATGAAGTATATGGTTTTAGAGCTCATTAGATAGGGATAACCCATTTTCAGAAATGTATAATCCGGGATGGAGAAATTATCCTAATTTTCGATGGAAAAATGATCAGCCTACCGATCATCATTCTAAACCATGGTATGAACCACCACAAAGAGAATATCAATACACTTCCGCTGCTTAGGATGAGCGATATTACAATCCGAACCAACGTGATCAACCTCACTATTTTGTGGAGACGAATATGAATTCTTCACAATTTTAAGAGTTCACAAAATTCATGAAGCAACATTCGGCTTTTAACGAGATGCTGAGTTGCCAAATGGGTCAAATATCCGAATCACTCACAAGAAGAGATGAGGGGAAGCTTCCAAGTAACACTATTTTAAACCCTTTACACACCCATGGCAAAGAGAAGAAGCATGAACTTAATAAAGTATATAAGGTGACTACCCTGAGAAGTGGTAGAGAGCTAGATAACAAGATAGAAATGCCAAAGGAACAAGAGGAAGAAGAAGACACCGACACTGAGGTCGTGTATGAAGAGATAACGGATCCTCAAAAGAAGGAAGGTTCTAAAAAAGTTACTTTCAATGAACCGATCAATGCAGATATACCAAATCCCAAATTTGGGGATGTAGTTAAGGATCAGGACACCACAGCTCCTCCTCCTTACCACACTGCTCTAGAAAATCTTAAATCATCTCCATATGTCAAGAGAGGTCCACAACCCAAGGATTTGTGGGATTTATTCAATCAAGTGATCAATATCCCATTGGTCAAGGATATTCAGCAGGTACCCTCTTATGCCAAATTCTTAAAAGATCTCTGCACGCAGAAAAGAAAGTTCAAGGTCTCACTTCCCAAGCAGATCTATTTAACTGAGCAACTAAGAGCAGTGATCTCTAATTCTTTGCCACAAAAGCTGAAAGATCTTGGATCACCTTTGATTCCAGTAACGATTGGCAATGTGCAAATCAAAAAGGCATTACTCGACCTTGGAGCTAGTGTAAACATTTTACCTGGAAATTTGTTTGACAAGCATGATCTAGGCCAGTTACAAACCACCGATATATTTCTACAATTGGCAGATCGGTCAACAAAATACCCAAGGGGTATCTTATCGGATGTGATAGTAAAAGCAGAAGACTTTAATTAACCAGTCGACTTCTTAGTCTTCGATACAGAGAGTTCTTTTGGAGAAAACCAGTCAGCCATAATCATAGGCAGACCGTTCTTAGCCGCTATTAATGCTTAAATCAATTGTAGGAACGGGGGTTGTAGATATTGCCTTTGGGAATCGCTAGATCAGATTAAATGTGTTCATTGCTTCTCCCTCTATAAATAGAGGTCGATGGCAGCCGATTTGGGAAGTTTCGAAATATTAAAAACGCTGGCGAAGCTCTGCTGCAATCGAGTCACGACTCAGGTATGAAGAAGTGAAGTGTCAATCGTTCATCTCCTAGAAGCCTAAGGATGATCTCAACCATCATTTTCGATGAAGAACACATGAATGAGGGCTAGACACTTCATAGCCATTTTACCAATATTTTCTGTAATGAAAATGATATACTTTTGGTTATTATTATGATTGAATAGTTTAATTGGTAAAAGCAAGATAGTTCATAGTGATATTATTATTTGTGTTGAGTCCAATAGTTTTGGGATTAAGACAAGTAATGAATTTCGCATGCGCTATGTCGAGAGTTATTGATTAAAGTGTTTACGATTAATGTTACTAAGTAATTGGTTATGTCTATGTGACCATTGCAAGATATTCAATTGAGTAATAACTTATGCCGTAGTGAATTCGTAAATGGTTATCTTTAATTTGATCTGTTAATTAATTGTACTTTGTCTTGTGATTGTTTTAGCATTAATCTAGTTTTAATAACCTTTTCAAACAATCCAATTCATAATTTAATCGCTTTCTTTATTCATAAAGAAGCTAGCAAATTAACCCTAACAAACCTACATGCCCTGCGGGTTCGACCCTTACTTCCCTACACTAGTAGGTACTTTGGATTATTTCTACGGACCACAACGATGGCTAGTCAGATTTTGGCGCCATTGCCAGGGAGTGGTAACGTTAGTTAGGGCTAGAAGTTAGTTTTCGTCTTAGTTTAAGTTTTAATTGCTTTAGTTTAATTATTTTTAGTCTTTAATTATTATAATTAAAAATCGTATAAAAAATTAAAAATTCCACAAGGTAATTGTAGTCCTCTACTTTACAAAAAAAAATATATAATTAGTTTAATTAACTAATTTAAATTAAGTTTTAGTAGTTTATGCTCACATTTCGTTCGGCCAGAGGATTGCCGCTACAATTCGAACCCGAAATTGAAAAAGTAGCTAAATCTCACCGAAAGAACGTTAGGATACAAAAACAACAAAGAGTAATCACGAAGAATTCAATCAATCAGTGGAGTCACGCGAAGGACCACAACGATCAAGAGGAAGAGATTCCCACTTTAGAAGCTCGTTCGATTTCGCTAAGAAATCGTGAGCGAGAAGAACCGGAGTGTATAGTTGATAGGATGAGTGAACGAACGGTTGAGTTACATTGCCGTCCTGGTGATGTGCCCGACCCTTCTCCTATTCGATTCCCTAAAAATGAGAACGAACTCGAAGTTCGTCCTCAATTATTCCAAATTCTTCCTTTTTTCCGAGGGATGCCAAGTAAGGCACCTTACCAGCATATTGCTGAGTTTACGGCTATTTGTATAGCATATAATATTCGAGGTATAACCACTGACGGTTTGAAACTTCGACTATTTCCTTTCTCGTTAAAAGAGAAAGTGAAGAATTGGTTCTTGTCGCTACACACTAATAGCATCACGACATGGGATCAAATGCAAAGAGAATTTCTCAATGAATACTATCCCATTAGTAAAACCACTAAGAAAAGAAAGGAAATTACCAGGTTCAAACGAAAACCTGGTGAACAATTCTACGAGGCATTTGATCATATGAATGAATTGTTGAGAGCTTGTCCACATCACGAAGTGCCTAAATGGATGCTTATCAAAACATTTTTTGATGGTGTGAGTCAAGAGAGTCGCAACATGATCATTGCTGCCACGGGAGGCACGTTTTAGCAAAAGAAGACGATGAGGCTTGGGAGTTAGTGAATCAACTCGGTAAGGGTCTCAGGGTTCAACCTGGTTCTGAGAACAACATAAGAGTTCAAGTGATGGGCATATATAATGCCTGGAAATGAGAGGTTAAGAGCTAAATCTCGAAGTTAGGTAAGATAATGGATCGACTGATGAAAGGCATTAATTTAAACCCAAATATATCAGTTAATTGCGTCACGTACGGTGGCCTATCTCATCAATCTGAAGCATGTCCTCAAGTGCAATCCACTGAGGAGTTTGGTAACGAAGTCTATGGTTTTAGAGCCCATCGGGAGTGGGATAACCCATTTTCGGAATCTTATAAACCGAGATGGAGAAATCATCCTAACATCCTATAGTTGGTTCGGGAATTTAAGTCGTACGGAATACCATTCATGCCTAATCCCATAAAATCATCTGGTTTGGGAGTGATTGACCCAAATCCTGCTACATGGATCGACTAGAAAAGCTATGATAAAAACTCGAGTAAGAAGAAAAACAATATTCAAACCATGGTATCAAAAGTAAATTTTGTCGTAAACATGCATAGAGGAAAACGATGCTCAAAGACCGATGTGTGTTAAGTTTCGTAACCTTGATTTAAAAGGGTAATTTCCAAGAGTGAGATGCATTATATAAATTCTAAGGAAAAAAATGTTCAAAATATTGAAACTTAGCCGTAGATCCTCCGCAAATGGTTATGGAGAGTTTAGCTTTCCATCGCGTGTTCTTGACCGACAATGATTATAGAGATCATCTTCAGGCTTGTAGACGGTGAAAGATCAACACTCCGGGACTTCGTACTTTGATTCGTAAATCGAACGCAGCAGGGCTCCGCCAGCGTTTTTAATAAAAATGAAACTTAGAAAACGAATAGCAACATCTCCCTATTTATAGAGGATGAGAATTATAGGGTTTCGGACGCCAAAAAGAGGCATGAGGGTTTTTACGCTGCATGGTCGTAGCCCTGCGCCCCCTGCGCCCGGGGGTACACCAGTTTGTGCCGGAACTGCTCGTGAACTTAAAACCTTACTCTCCAACCTGTGCCTTTTGAATTGAATTTTCTCGTGGCGCTATGAAATGACTTCTTGAACCTAAAACACAAATATGACGTAAGCGTACGACAGTTACAAAGTGACCATGCATATATGTGCCTTTAAAACTACCGAAAACACGCAATAATAGAGTCCTATCAAACCTCCCCAACTTAACTCTTGATCGTCCCCAAGAAAGCCTTAGAATCAGATCTGACTATGTACTGACTGTATAAGCAGTGTGTTCAGTAAGTCTAGGCTAAGTCAGCCTTCGCAATAATGCATTAAAATTTTGAATGTAAGCTAAAGAACATTTTCGGTTAAAACACATTTTCTCTAGGTAATTATAATGTATCTCACTTTTGGATATTACCATTTTAGCTCAAGGTTACAAGTCTTAAAGCATGTGAGTCTTTTGACCATCTTTTCCCTCTATGCATGTATACGACAGTTTTCTCTTTTAATATCATGCTTATTTCTATGTTTTTCTAACTCAAGTCATCTAGCTGATCCATGTAGCGAGATTTAGGCAATCACTCCCAAACCTGATGGTTTTAGGGGATTAGGCATCAGTGGTACCTGAATTATCTAGACTATACTTGAATTAACTTTTGAGGCTAAAACATGATTAAGTTGTCCCCCTTATTGCATAAGTTATCAAAAATCTTTTCATATTATTTTTATTTAAGCACAAATGTACCTTAACTTACTTGAACCCAACTTACATTAAAATGTTAATTATTAGCACGACTCTTAACTCAATTTTAAAATCCCTTACTAACACTAACTAATTCTGGGTATATTTTTTTTATGTATCATCATTTTCTACGCCCTGATCGGCAAACAAGAACCGTTGGGAAATTAGAAAGACTGCATTGACACTAAACATTCTCATTCGACGGGACTCGTTAAACAAAAGTAAATCACACACAATTACTAAGATATTGCAAAAATTAAAATTTTAACCCAAACAAGCAAATCTTAAATATGATAAATGTGAAGAGCAAGGAACGACGGTACCTGATCACTAGTAAGGAGGAGGAAGACAAAAATCTACCAGCGTGAAAATCCTCGTGTGTCGAACCCCCTCTGAATATGCCCAGTTCTGTTGTTCATGGTATGTCGTAACTTTGTGCCTAGGTGATCAAGTTTTAGTGTAATAATAAAAAAAATTTGTGGAGGCTCGTTAGATCATATTAAACATTTCATAGAACCTACCCTTCCCAATTTAGACCATTGTGACGTCCTCGTCACATAAACACACTTATAATGAGCCAATGATGAACACAATCACATTCTTAATAAAATTCTTCGCTTATTTAGGATAGATGAACTACTAAATAAAAGTACACTTAACTCTAGAAACAACTAAAAATTGGGATGGAAATCCTCCTCTACTTAGTTGGTGAAGCTAAGAAATAAATAATCCGCCTTTTCGTAGGGAATCATGATTGCACTTAGCACATGCATCAGGTCATTAAACCCCTTGGTATCCCAAGTGGACGAGTGTTGTCTCTTGAGGGTTTCCAGAAACACACCCACAAAGTTCTGAAGGTTGCCACCCAAGAAGCACTAAGTTTTACGTCTTCAGCCAGAAGTACTACTCCTATACTAGTCTATCCGTGTAAGGGATCTTCTAACCTAATTAGTTCAGAGACTAGTATATTATTGGTGGCCCATTGTACATGTAATTTTAACCTGTGTCTAATGGAAACCAGGGTATTTTGTAAATTGATAATAATTGTTCATCGGGGAAGGAGTCTCTAATGTGATCAGTTAAGTTTAATGAAAGAACTGGGAGCCTGGATAGGTGCTTGGCAACAACATTCTCAGTCCAATGTACTGCCCCTTTATATTTTACTAACACTTGCAGTGGAGCTTTTTCTTGTGCCTCGGTCAGATCTGATGAAATGATGACAGGAAGAGTGTCATTCTGACCTAAGAAGTCATACTTTAAATGCACAGGCAATGTTTTTAACTCTAGATTAGGTGGTTGTTCTATTGAGGGCCTTGAAGATTGAGACATAGTAGTTGGTAGTTTCTTACTCTTATGGGTCCACGGTGGTTGTTTAGATTCCAGCGTGGATTCCATATCTTCCTCAAACTCATTATGTTGCTCAAAGTTTGTCATAGTAGTATCGTGCTCAGCAAAGAATAATTTTGTGTGGTCCTTGGCATTGATTAAGGAACCGTGCTTCTTAAGCTCATCCACCACATTGATCATGTAACATATTTGAATCGCTTGAAGTAGCGGTGGAAGCATTGAACACATTTAATCACAGCTTACGATTTCACAAGGCAATATACACAGCCCTCGTTCTACAATTGATTTGAGCATTAATTGTGACTAAGAACGGTCTGCCTAATATTATGGTTGGCTGGTTTTCTCTAAAAGAACTCTCTGTATCTAGAACTAAGAAGTCGATTGGATAATAAAAGTCTTCTACTTTTACTATCACGTCCGATAAGATACCCCTTGGGTATTTCGTTGATCGATCTGTGAGTTGTAGAATTATATTTGTGGTTTGTAACTGGCCTAGATCATGTTTATCAAACAAATTTCTAGGCAAAATGTTTATACTGGCTCCAAGGTCGAGTAATGCCGCTTTGATTCACACATTTCCAATTGTTACTGGAATCAAAGGTGATCCAGGATCTTTCAGCTTTGATGTCAAGGAATTAGAAATCACCGCACTCACACTCACTTGCTCTGTTAAATTGATGTTCTTGGGAAGCGAGACCTTGAACTTTCTTTTCTGCGTGCAGAGATCTTTTTGAAATTTGGAATAAGAGGATATTTGTTGAATAGCCTTGACAATTGGGATATTGATCTTGACTTGATTGAATAACTAACACAAATCCTCGGGTTGTGAACCTCTCTTGCCATATGGAGATGATTTCGGATTTTCTAGAGCAGCAGGGTAAGGAGGAGGAGATGTGGTATCCTGAAACTTAACCACTTTCCCAAATTTGGGAGTTGGAATATCCGCCTTGATTGGTTCCTTGAAAGTAACTTAGAACCTTCCTGCTTCTTTGGAACCGCTGTCTCTTCGTACACGACTTCAATGTCAGTGTATTCTTCTAACTCTTTTTTTTTTTGGAATTTCAATCTTATTGTCTACTTCTCTACCACTTCTCAGGGTAGTCACCTTGGATACTTCATTAGCTTCATGCTTCTTGATATGAATTCTTCGTAGAAGAGTTCACAATTTTATCGGATCGTCCTTGATGATCTTTTCTTCCAAGAACCCAACCCCTTAGTAGGTTGAATTCAACAATATTGGATATATGAATCCAACACCTTTGAATTACAACGGAAGCAAGTAATCGAAGTTATACTAAACACAACAACTAAGCGGAAGAATACTTAGTTGTAGCCAAGTGAGAATTGCAAGCACAATTAGTCTTACAAAACCCAAATGAGTTCAATCACGAGAACTACAAGTGAAAGGAAAAACCTCACAATATGATTTGATTTGAGAATGTGTTGATTACAACCTTGAAAGATCACCTATTTATAGGGAAAAGATGACCTTTGAAACTACCCATACAAAGACTTTTCATTCATCCTAAATTAATAAGAACAAAACCGTTATAATCTAGAAGATTCCATAAAAAGCTAGACAATTTATCAAAATGGGCCATGAAGACACAAAATCCACACTTTCTAAAGCAAGCACAACAACACTAAGATGGTTTATTAACTTGGTCTTGTAGCCTTGGGTCTTCAATAATTCTTTGGCATGGGCCGAGGCAATTATTTGAATGAGACTTTCTTGCATCTTCTTTTTTCTCAAACGTGTCATTGGTCCATGCATTTCTTCAAGTGGCTCCTTTGTCAAAACTCCATCGTCAATCTTTAATTCGTCTCCGCTTATCTTTATTTTGTTGATTATTGGAGTTCCATCATTCCCTCCCACTATGGAAGGATTTGCCCTCGAATCTATGCCTACATCAAAAGGAGATAAGTCAAAAACATTAAAAGTCGCACTCACACCATACTCTTCCGGTAAATCGATTTTGTAGGCATTATCATTAACACGAGCTATCACTTGGAAGGGTCCATCACCACAGGGATGCAACTTTGTACGTCTTGAAAATGGAAATCTTTCTTTGCTCATGTGTATCAAAACCCAATCACCTAATTCGTATATAACCTACTTACGCCCCTTGTAAGCGTGTTTGGCAAATTGTTTGGTTCTCTTTTCAATGTTGCAACGAACTTGCTCATGCAACTTTTTCACAAGTTCAGCCTTTTTTACACCATCCAGATTTAACTGTTCTTTGACACGCAAAGAAGAAAATCTAAAGATGTTGAAGGATTAAAGCCATAAACAACATCAAATGGAGAAAAGTTAGTGGAAGTGTGCAAAGTACGATTATAAGCAAATTTAACATTAGGCACACACTCCTCCCAACTTTTCAAATTCTTTTGAATCACAGCCCTTAACAAAACCCCTAATGTCGTCATTCGTCACTTCGGTTTTCCCATCAGTTTGTGGGTGACTTGAAGTTGAGAATCGTAACTTTGTGCCTAGTTTTCCCCAAAGAGTTTTCCAAAAGTTACTCAAAAACTTTACATCCCTATCAGACACAATGGTTTTTGGAATACCATGCAAACGAACTATTTCCTTGAAATACAAATCGGCCACATGTTTTGCATCATCCGTCTTTCTACAAGCAATGAAATGTGCCATTTTTGAAAATCTATCAACGACAACAAAAATTGAGTCCATTCCCTTTTGACTCCTTGGCAAACCAAGTATGAAATCCATGGAAATATCGGTCCAAGGAGAATGAGGAATGGGAAGTGGAGTGTACAATCCGTGAGGAAGTGACTTTGACTTGGCCTTTTTACAATCAAGACAATGACCACAAAGACGTTCAACATCCCTAGCAGTGAGGTTGATGACATAGGTTCTGATCATAATACCTCTCATCCTTAGCAGCTGAGGTTGAATCCTATTGATATTCTCTTCGTGGTTGTTGATACCTTAGTTTAGACTAATAATCGGTAGACTGATCATTTTTCCATTGATAGTTGGGATGATTTTCCATCCCGAATTGTAGGTTTCCGAAAATGGGTTATCTCTCTTACGATGTGCTCTAAAACCATATACTTCTTTAGCATATTCCTCAGTGGGTTGCACTTGAGGACATGCTACAGGATGATGATATGGATCTCCGCATATTATGCAGTTAACTGATGTAACATGGTTTTGGCTAAAACCCTTTATCAACTGATCTATCTTCTTTCCGAGTTTTGAGATTTCGCTCTTCACTTCAAGTTTCCAGGCATTGTCAATACCCACCACCTGAACTCCGATATTATTCTCATAACCGGCTTGAACTTTAAGACATTTACTGAGTTGAATCAGTAACTCCCAAGCCTCATCATCTTCTTTAGCTAAGAATGTGCCACCAGTAGCGGCGGTAATCATGTTCCGACATTCTTGACTCACACCATCAAAGAAAGTTTTGACGAGCATCCATTTTGGAACTTCATGGTGTGGACAAGCTTTTAGCAATTCGTCCATCCGATCAAATTCCTCAAGAATTTGTTCACCAAGTGTTTGTTTGAAACCGGTGATCTCTTTTCGTTTCTTAATGGTTTTACTTATGGGGTAATACTCATTGAGAAATTCATGTTTCATTTGATCCCAGGTTGTGATGCTATTGGAGGGCAATGACACAAACTAATTACAAGATTTTTCTTTTAGTGAAAAAGGGAAAAATCGAAGCTTTAAACCATCGGT
The DNA here is from genome assembly GCA_020465985.1 of Centrapalus pauciflorus. Classification (NCBI taxonomy): domain Eukaryota; kingdom Viridiplantae; phylum Streptophyta; class Magnoliopsida; order Asterales; family Asteraceae; genus Centrapalus; species Centrapalus pauciflorus. The sequence goes on from JAANYP010000038.1 coordinate 19,743, forward strand.
GGTTATACCTTGAACGTGATTAGCTTTACAAATAGCCGTGAATTCAGCTAAATGCTCCTAGGGTTCTTCACTAGGCATTCCTCTAAAGATAGCGAGAATTTGGAATAATTGAGATCGAACTTCAGGTTCGTTCTTATTTTCCGTATATCGGATAGGTGAGGTATCGGGCACATCACCAGGGCTATAATGTGACTCGACAGTCCTTCTCAATTGTTCACCCATTTCGACAATTAAAGGTAACCAGTATCTCGGCTTCGAGATTTCTTGCTAGATTTGGCTCCTAGTAAATTGGAACTTCTTCCTCTTGATTCATTATGTCATTTTCATAGTAAATTGGAACTTCTTACTCTTGAACTTCAGTAGTTAGTTAACTAATTACTGTTTCTTGTTTTTTTTATTTATTATTTATTTATTATTTTTTTGTGGTAAAAGTAGAGTGGCGAAAACTACATTTTTATGATTTTTTTTGGGTTTTAATAAAGAGAAATTAAAATGCGAAAATAATCCAAATACAAAGTACTAACCTACTCTAAGCTGAACTAAAGCAAAACTAACTTACTAGCCTAACAAGCGTTTACCGCTCCCCGACAACTGTGCCAAAAGATGACGAGCCCTCGTTTGTGGCCCCGTAGAAATAATCCAAACTACCTACTAGTGTAGGGAAGTAAGTGTCGAATCTGCAGGGAGCGTGTAGGTTTATTAAGGTTAGTTTGCTAGCTTCTTTATGAATTAAGAAAGCGATTAAAATTGCAAATTGGATTGTTTGGAATGGTGATTAAAACTAAATTAATATTAAACAATGACAAATCAAACTACGATTGAATAACAAATCAAATTAAAGATAACCGTTTACGAATTCACTATGACATAAATTATTACCAATTGAACATTGCACAACGGTTACATAGACATAACTAATTTCATAGGCGTATTAATCATGAATTTTGAGCTGAATTTTCTTGTGGTGCTTTGAAATGACTTCCTGACCCTGAAACACAAATATGACGTAAAAGTACGCCAGTGTCGGAACAGCTACCGATAAAATATGTCAACCCAAATGAGATATGGTTCATGAAGCTTACAATGCTGGGGTTAGTGTTTGAGAGAACCCACCTAAGTTATAAAATTCATTATCCTAAAACCTCTATACTAACCCTGATCCCATTTGTTGCCCTTGAGTACCTGGAGGAGAGACAAAACAACAAGGGAAAAGCTAGGATGGAGATAAACGAGGATGACGAGAGGTTATGGAAGAGAGTGTCGACTCAGGATTTATTGAGAACTCAAATCGATGTTCTTGAAAGATGTCATGACTAGCCTGGTTAACACGAACAAAGCTTTGCTCAAAGACATCGAGACAGTTCAAGCGGGACAAAAGAAGACTGATCAGATTTTTGAAGTGCATTCAAACTAGCTTACAAATTTGCAGTTGTTGGTAGCTGAGCTGTAAGAAGTTGTGGTTCCTCCAGATGAATTCTAAGTTATTCGCAAAAAAAAATATATGTTTGGTTTGCGTGTGAGACATTAAGTATTTTTTTTCATTTCTGATGTGGTTTGATTGTAATCGTACTTTATTTTTCAATTCTTTATTTATTTAAAGTGTGGTGTGAATTTATAATTAAAATTTTGAGTTTGAGTTTATTTGAGTTATGTGAATTTATTTTCGAGCAAGGAATGTGTACCGATAAATCTCTCATTCTTAAGTGATTCTAGCATTTTTGTGTGACGAGGATAGACTCACTCTGGGACATTAGGAACTACCACAGACTCGGTAACAAAAAATCATAATTAAACTAATTAATACAATTAGGATTATATTGATCATGTGTATGAGATTTTTATTGATATGCTAGATTGAAACTGATCTGCAGGAACTGACTTGTCTGACAGAGTAATACGGACAACTTAACTTGTTTAAGCACTGTATTGACTAATTGCATTGCTCAGGACCGCTGTGAGTGGCAGATTGCATTCCTTTCTTGCATATGTTTCGATACTTATTGGTGATTGTTGTTTTCTTGTATGGAAACAACTGCTGTTGTTTGTTCATTAACTACTTAATTGTTTATTAGGAACGTATGTTAGTCATTGCTGAAACTGGACAACTGTGCTGCATGTTCCTCGATTATTTTATTGTATGTTCGGAACTTACGTTGGACATTGCTAAAACTGGACAACTGATATACTTTGAACTGCATGCTCACTTTTACATTTTATGTAATTACTTATCATGCTTGCTGCTTACTTGTTTATTGGTACATTTGAATCTGCATACAGCATTAACTGCTCTGCCCGAATGTGAGATCTCCATTCACAGGAGGGAATTCTACAGATACCTTTCCAATCTGCCCCGTTTCCATACATTTCCCGTAGGGCTTCGGCCTTACACATGGGAATACAGATTGGACTGATCCCTCAATCTTTTACCGTCTCTGACGTGTTGCCTTGCCGACATGAGCTGATAGTATGTTACATGTGTTCTAACTGATGGAACTTTGTTAACTCACTAAGCAGTGGTAGCTTACTCTGTCATGACAACTCTCTTTCTTGGAAAAGCTGATAAGGGCAAGAACAAAGCAGGTAGTTCGTCCCAGGCTAAGTGAACATGGATTCTTGATGATAGCAGACTTTTTGGACCTAGTTTTTGATGCCTATTTTTGACAAGGATATTTGCGGTCTCGGGTAGCTTGTTCAATCTTACGCACTCTGATTGAAGATTCTAGATGCTAGAATAGACCACCATTATAATATTACATATTTTACACTTAAAGTATCGTAAAGTAACTCGAATCAGGCAGTTGGACCTGTGGTATCAAACACTTGTAATATTTAATTATTACTTAATGCATTGCCAACTTCTAATTTTATAACGTGTAAAGTTTGTGGTAACTTGGTTTTTACACGCAGGGCTACGCCCAGCCTATGGCCCATCGAGCTTAAAAGACAGATTTCGGCTTTCTCTTTCATTTTCACAAACCCTAAACCTCTTTTGCTCTACGGCTACCTCACTTTTGGTCCATTTTTGTTCTAAAAATTGCAAATCTAACCTAAAAACACTCACACTATCATCTATAACAAAGATTTAGGCTAAAAATCACCTTTTTGTGGGTATTTTCATCCATTTTGGAGACTTTTAGGTTAAGAAGTTGGTGGAGGAAAAAGCTAGAGTTTTACCGTCTTTGAGCTTGCGATCATCAACGTTAGTGCTTCTATTGTTAAAATGCAAGTTATTTCATACTTTGAGCAAAATACGAGTACGGAGATTCATGGTCATCCATGGGGTTTTCATGGTAAGTTTGACTTTTTAGGGTAAAAGTATGTTAAATTGCATAGATTTGATGATAATATTGAGAATTGCATGTTGAGATGTATGTTTAGATGCTATTTTAGTTAATTTGCCATGATTAATTTCTAGAAAATAATTTGGATTTATAAAAGTTGGTTGCCAAAATGTGCATATATGCTATAACTTGTCATAACCAAATCTTATTGTTTCGGGGCATAGAGGGGGCGTAGCCCTGCTCCCCGGCCTGCGCCTTTTGAGCTGAATTTTCTCGTGGTGCTTTGAAATGATTTCCTGACCGTGAAACACAAATATGACATAAAAGTAAGACTGTTATAAAGTGAAAATGCATATATGAGCCTTTAAAACAACTGAAAACACGCAATAATACAGTCCTATCGAACCTTCCCAACTTAACTCTTGATCGTCCCCGAGCAAGTGCTAAAATCAGATCTAACTATGTACCGACTGTATTAGCAGTGTGTTCAGTAAGTCTAGGCTAAGTCAGCCTTCGCAATAATGCATTAAATTTTTTAATGTAAGCTAAAGTACATTTTCAGTTAAAAAAATTTTTCTCTAAGTAATTATAATGCATCTCACTTTTGGAAATTACCCTTCTAGCTCAAGGTTACAAGCTTAAAACATGTGGGTCTTTTGACCATCTTTTCCCTCTATGCATGCATATGACAATATATAACTTTTGATTACCATGCTTTCAATATATCTTTTTTTTTCTTAACTCGAGTTTTTATCATAGCTTTTCCCTCTATGCATGCATATGACACTTTCTCCCCCTTATTGCATGAGTTTTCCAAAAAATTTTGACACATTATTTTTATTTAAGCACAAAATATACCTTAACTTACTTGAACTCAACTTTCATTAAAATGTTAATTATTATTACGACTCTTAATCCAATTCTAGAATTTCTTACTAACATCACGAAGTCTAGGTACATTTTCTATTTGTCATCATTTTCCACGGTCTGATCAGCAAAAAAGAACCACTGGGGAAATTAGAAAGACTACATTGACACTAAGCATTCACATTTTACAGGACTCGGCAAATAAAAATAAAACACACTCAATTACTAAAAGAAATAAAATAACAAAAATTAAAACTCTAACCCAAACAAGCAAATCTAAATATGACAAATGTGAAGAGCAAGGAACGATGGTATCTAGTCAATGGTAAGGTGGAAGAGGAGGACCAAAGATACTATTGAAAAACTACTAGCCTCGAAATCCTCTTGATGTCAAACCCCCTCTCAATATACTCAGTTCTGCTGTTCATGATATGTCGTAGCTCTCCGCTTAGTTGGTCAAATTTCAGTTTAAGAATAATAATAATAATAAATTTATGGAGGCTCGTTAGATCAAATTAAACATTTCATAAAACCTTACCTCCCCAACTTACACCATTGTGACGCCCTCGTCACATAAACACATTTATAATGAGCAGACAATAAACACAATCACATTCTTAATAAATTTCTTTGCTTAATTGGGATAGAGGAAACTAAAGTAAAAAAAATTAACATTCACTAAACTAGCACACTTGCATAAATAGAAGTAAACTTAAGTCTAGAAAAATCTAAAATTGGGTTGGAAATTCTTCCCAACTTGGTTGGTGACACTAACATTTAACTAAAACAATGAAATAATTAAAACAATCCACCTTTTCGTAGGGAATCACGATTATACTTAGCATGTGCAACGTCGTTAAAACCCTCGGTATCCCGAGTTGATGAGTGTTGTCTCATGAGAGTTTCTAGAAACACACCCACAAAGTTCTCTAGGTTGCCTCCCAGGAAGTGCTAAGTTTTACGTCTTCAGCCAGACGTAATTCTCCTATACTAGTCTAAATATGATTTGGGATATTCAAACCTAATTAGTTCAGAGACTAGCATATTATTGGTGGCCCAATGGAAACTAGGGTATTTTGAAAATCGACAATAATTGTTCATCAGGGAAGGAGTCCCTAATGTGATCAGTTAAGTTTAATTGAAGAATTGGGAGCCTGGATAGGTGGTCGGCAACAACATTCTCAGTCCAACCTACTGCCTCTTTATATTTTACTAACACTTGTAGTAGAGCTTTTTCTTGTGCCTCGGTTAGAGATGAAATAACGACTGGAATAGTGTCATTCTGACCTAAGAAGACATCTTTCAAATGCACAATCAATGTTTTTTATTCTAGAACATGTGGTTGTTCTATTGAAGGCCTTCAAGATTGATACATAGCAGTTGGTAGCTTCTTAGTCTTATGGTTCTACCGTGGTTGTTTAAATTCCAACGTGGATTCCATATCTGCCTCAAACTCACTGTATTGGTCAGAGTTCAACATTGCAGTGTCGTGCTCAACAAAGAATAATTCGGTGGTATCCTTGGCTTTGATTAGTGTACCATGCTGCTTAAGCTCATCCATCGCTTCTATCATGTAACATTCTGAATCGATTGAAGCAGCGGTGGAAGCATTGAAAACGTTTAATCGCAGCTTACGATTTCCAAAACCTATATCTACAGCATCCGTTCTATAATTGATTTGAGCATTAATAGTGGATAAGAATGGTCTACCTAAGATAATGGCTGACTGATTTTCTCAAAAAGAACTCTCTATATCCAAGACTAAGAAGTCGACCGGATAAGAAAAGTCTTCTACTTTTACTATCATATCCGATAAGATGCCCCTTGGGTATTTTGTTGACCGAGCTTCCAGTTGTAAAATTATATCTGTGGTCTATAACTGGCCCAGATCAAGTTCGTTAAACAAATTTCTGGGTGTAATGTTTACACTGGCTCCAAGGTCGAGTAATGCCTTTTTAGTGTGCACATTGGCAATTGTCACTCGAATCAAAGGTGATCTAGGATCTTTCTGCTTTGGTGGCAAGGAATTAGAAATCACCGCACTCACTTGCTCAATTAAATTGATCTTCTTGGGAAGCAAGACCTTAAACTTTCTTTTCTGTGTGCATATATCTTTTAGAAATTTGGCATAAGAGGGTACTTGCTGAATGGCCTTGACCATTGGGATATTTGATCTTTACTTGATTAAATAAGTCCCATAAATCCACGGGTTGTGGACCTCTCTTTCCATATTGATGTGATCTCACCCGATGAATATGAGATTGATCACGAGTTGCTCGATCATTCTATTGGATGTTATTATGATACATGAATAGCACCGCGACCCGTTGCCTAGAAAGAGGCAACAACCTTGGTATAAGAAAACACCACAACCAACCCCACCAAGTTGATTGATTAGTTTTGAATGCCACAAGCTAGAACAGTTGATAAGTTCTAAAAGTTCGTAAGGAACAATTAGAGTTAAAAACTCACAATATTACTCAAATGAAGGATGATTACAAAATGAGAACTTTGGCCACTATTTATAGACGAAAATATAAGAAAAACCAACAATCTAGATAAATAACAAAAATTATCACGATAAGCGATCAAATAAGCAAAACTACTTATCAAAAGGGCCTTCTTGATATTTCACTACTTGAATCTTCTAAAATGTGTCTTGGTTCATTGTATCTTGCAAAACCCTTAGTAACCTCCGAGTAAATGGCCAAGACCTTCAAATTGCCTTTAATTGAAGAGAAGGCTTTCAATTTGCCTTATAATTAATTCTGAAAAGTACATTGAACATGGACACTCTTTTGGGAAGATTTTTGGACGTGACAAATGAGCCTTTATTGGGCTTATTCTTCTTGAAAAGATAGGAGAAAGTGTTAGCTTTCATTAGGCTTTTATTTGACTCAAATCGGGCTTGAAATGAGTGAGTTATGGAAAAAAATATGGGCTAAGTGTGGGGCTAGCCGAAATTCTTTATTCATGGGTTATATTTGGATAAATAACCATAACTTGGGCTATGAAAGCAAGGGTTAATCTTCGGCTTCAACTTGTAGTAAAATTAGGAAGCTTGCTAGGTTATTTTGTGAAGGCACGGGAGCATTGTTCCGGCAAGATTTAATCAGTCCATTGGTAGCTTCTCGGAACATCTTGGATTTAGACCTTGTGATAGGCCCGATCTTCCACCTTAATGGATCTTCATCATCTTGATCATTGGATGGGTTATCATCATTCCCCCCATCATGAGAGTGATTTGTCCTCAAATTGTCACCTGCATCAAAAGGATTTAAATCAGCCATATTAAATACATCATGAACATTATACTCATCAGGAATATCAAGTTTGTAAGCATTGTCATTGATTTTCTAAAACACTTGAAATGGTCCATCTCCTCTAGGCATCAACTTTGACTTCCTCTTTGTTGGAAATCATTCCTTCCACATATGAAGTCACACCTAATCTCCTGGTTCAAAAGTGACCTTTCTTTTTCCCTTGTTCGCTTGTTCATACTTCTTGGTGCGCTCTTGAATGTTGCGTTTTGCCTTCATATGGATTTGATTGACAACTTTTGCCTTCTTCTCGCCATCTAAATTCAAATGATCATTCACAGGCAAAGGAGTTAAATTAATAGGAGTTAATGCCTTAAATCCATACAAAATCTCGAAAGGTGAAAACTTAGCAGCGAATGCACATTTCGATTATATGCAAACTCAACATGGGGTAAGCATTGCTCCCAAGTTTTCACATTTCTCCCAACTATTGATCGTAACAAAGTACCAAGTGTACGATTCACAACTTCGGTTTGTTCATCCGTTCGGGGATGACAAGTCGTAGAAAACAAAAGCTTTGTTCCCAATTTCCCTCATAAAGTTTTCCAAAAATAACTTAAAAATTTGATGTCCCAATCACACAAGATTGTTCTAGGCATGCCATGCAATCTAACCACTTCTTTGAAAAAAAATAGAAATATGTGAAGCATCATTGGTTCAATGGTGTGCAATGATATGAGACATCATAGAAAATCTATCAACAACCACAAAAATTGAATTTTTGCCACTTTTTGTACTTGGCAAACCAAAAACAAAATCCATAGAAAGATCAACCCATGGTTCACTCAGTATAGGAAGAGGAGAGTATAAACCATTAGGTTGAACCTTTGATTGTTTACAAACAATGCACTTTTCACAAACTTTGCCAACATCAACTTTCAATTTTGGCCAAAAGAAATGCTCTTGCAAACTTTTTAAAGTTTTTGCCATACCAAAATGACCCATAACGGCTCCACTATGTCCCTCCCAAACCAAAAGCTCACGTGAAGACGTGTTTGGAATGTAAAGCTTTGATTCTTTGAACAAAAACCCATCAAGTATAAAAAACTTGTCAAAAGAGCTTCTTTCACATGTTTGAAAAATCGTACCAAAATCCACATCCTTATGATATAACTCTTTGATTTGTTCGAAACCAAGAATTTTAGAGTCTAGAGAACAGAGTAGAAAGTACCTCCGTGAAAGTGCATCAGCTACAATATTTTCCTTACCTTTGTTGAATCGGATGACATAAGGAAATGTCTCAAGAAACTCCATCCACCTAGCATGTCTCCTATTCAACTTTTGTTGCCCCTTCAGAAACTTCAAGGATTCATGATCAGAATGAATTACAAACACTTTGGTCCACAAGTAATGTTGCCAAGTTTTCAGTGCACGAACCAAGGCATACATCTCTTTGTCATAAGTGGGATAATTCAAAGTTGCACCGCTCAATTTTTCACTAAAATATGCCAATGGTTTCCCTTCTTGCATTAAAACCGCACCAATTTTATCACCTGACGCATCACACTCAATTTCAAATGTTTTATCAAAATTTGGCAAAGAAAGCAAGGGAGCATGAGTTAGAAACTTGAGTTTTTCAAAAGCTGCTCTCGATCTTCACCCCATCGTTAACCAACTTTATTTTTAATGACTTTTGTGAGTGGTAATGCCAAGGTGCCAAAATTCTTCATAAATCGACGATAGAAACTTGCAAGACCATAGAAACTTCGCACATCACCAACACTCTTTGGAGTTGGCCAATCTTGAATGGCCTTCACCTTCTCTTCATCAACTGAAATTCCTTGGGAACTCACCACATATCCAAGAAAAACAATGTGGTCGGTGCAAAAAGTACACTTATTCAAGTTTTCATAAAGCTTTCCTTTCCTAAGCACACTCAAAACACACGTTAGATGCTCAAGATAATCATTCAAACTTTTGGAATAAATCAAAATATCATCAAAGTAAACAATCACAAACTTGCCAATGAAATCATGCAAAACATGGTTCATTAATCTCATGAATCTACAAGGAGCATTAGTTAAGCCAAAAGGCATAACTAACTAGGGGTGAGCAACGGGTACCATTTCCCGAACCGGTACCGATACCGAACCGGTACCAGTACCGAACGGTACCGAATTTATATATTCGGTTTGGTATTCAGTTTTTAAATTAGCTAAAATTTGGTATTCGGTACTCTCGGTTCGGTATTCGGTTTTTAAATTAGCTAAAATTCGGTATTCGGGTCCGAACCGGCACCATATAAAATTATACGGTTCGGTAGTCGGTTCGTTCAAAACTAATAATTCGGTTTCGGTATTTTCAGGATCGGTACCGGTTCGGTTCGGTCCGGTCCCGAGCTCACCCCTATAACTAACGATTCATATAATCCATTTATTGTTTTGAAAGTTGTTTTCCATTCATCACCATTTTTCATGCGAATTTGGGGATATCCGCTTTTTAAATAAATCTTTGAAAACAACTTTGAACCATGCAATTCATCAAGCATATCATCTAGTCGAGGGATTGGATGGTGAAATTTTACCGTGATATTATTGATGGCACGACAGTCTATGCACAACCTCCACGACCCATCTTTTTTCGGCACAAGCAAAACTGGAATAGCACAAGTGCTCATGCTTTCTCGGATCCATCCTTTCTCAAGTAATTCCTCAACTTGCCTTTGCAACTCCTTGGTTTCCTTTGGATTTGTTCTATACGCCGGCTTGTTTGGAATGGAAGCCCCGTGAACAAAGTCGATTTGGTTTTCTATCCCTCGAATTGATGGCAATCCATTAGGAACCTCCTAAGGAAACAAGTCTTCAAATTCATGCAAAAGAGATTTAATATTGCTCGGAAGAGTACCGACCAAATTAATAGTGCTTAACTGAGCCTCTTTTATTGAAAGAAGCACAAAAGACATCTCCAAATTTTAGGCTTCTTTTATTTCACTCGTTTTCGCAAGTGCACAATATTGACTCTCTTTTTTACACACCAAAGTTTTCTTATCATTTAGTTTTTCGTTTGAACCCTTCTTGTGTTTAGTGTGTTCCTTGGACTCACCGTCTTCGTTCTTCGCATCCTTTTGAAGTCGGACTTGATCCTCATAAACTTGACTGGGTGACATTGGCACAAGAGTTATGGACTTGGTTTTGTGAACAAGGTTATACTTGTTGGTGAAGACATCATGTTTCATGTGCCAATCATAATGCCATGGCCTACCAAGTAACAAATGCCTTGCTTGCATAGGTACAACATCACATAGGACTTCATCTTTATACTTACCAATATGAAACGACACCAAAACCTGCTTTGTAACTTGCACCTCACCACTATCATTAAGCCATTGGAGTTTATATGGCTTTTGATGCTTCATTGTCGGTAATTCTAGCTTTTCAACCATGGAAACACTAGCCACATTAGTACCACTCCCGCCATTAGTTATAACACTACATACCTTTCCTTGAACATAACACCTGGTGTGAAAGATGTTCTCCCTTTGTGCATTAACTTCTTCCTTAAAATCGGTGCTTAAGGCTCGTCTTGCCACCAAGAATTCTCCTTCAACTGCTAGCTCTTCTTCTCAATCCGTGTCTTCGTGTGATGATTCAGAAGCATCTGTTTTAATTTCTCCATCTTCTCTAATCACCATTGCAAGCTTCTTTAGACATTGACTTGCAATATGACCCTGCCAAGGCATTTAAAACATTTTATTTCAAGAGTCTTAGGAACTTCGAAACTAGTTTTCTCCTTTGAAGTGTTTTTTGTTCCAGATTTAGGATTAGAAAAGTTTGAATTTTTGGGCCTTTTGGAGCTACTTGCTTTCCAAGCATTTTCTCTTGACCCACCCCCTCGCTTGAGTTGTTTTTCAATCTTAACTGCCATATGAACCATGTCCTCGATCTCAACATAATGGTGCATCTCAACACGAACTCGAATTTCATAATTAAGACCGTTTAAGAACCTCGTCATGGTTGCTTCTCTATCCTCATGAATATTCGCCCGGATCTTAGTAACCTACATTTTTTTGAAGTAATCATCAACAAACTTAGTTCCTTTCTTTAGGCTTTGAAGTTTGTTGTGAACGTAACGGTAGTAATGACTTGGTACAAAATGTTGCCTCATGACCATCTTCATTTCTTCCCAAGTATCGATGGGTCTCTCTTCATTTCTTCGTCTACTAATCACGTGTTTATCCCACCACGTTAGTGCATAATCAGTAAATTCAACAAAGGCAAGTTTTACCTTCTTCCAGTTGGAGTATTCATGGCAATCAAAGATGAATTCCATCAGAGTCTCCCAATCGATGTAAGCTTCCGTATCCGACTTTCCTTGAAAATATGGAATTTACATCTTTATTGAACTCAAGTTATTGTCTCTATGTTGCCTTCATCTAGGTAGTCTTCTTTGAAATTCCTCATCCCATTCATCACCTCTAGAACCGTAATCATGATTTTCATAAGAAACTTGCGATGGTGTTCGTTCACGTGGTATTTTTTCCTCCAGTTAGTCAATTCTTTCATGAACTTGCGTGAACTCGTCTCTCATTAATCGTCGCATTTTCATTCATGAGAGCTTGAACTTGAAGATTTGGAAGGGGTTGGTCATCCGTCATCTTATATATCTACAAAAAAACAATGAATAATAAAAATATTATGACCTCTCCGCTCTCCCTTACGTGTTTCTCTCAAGTTGATTAAGCTCTCAACACTCGTGTATGCAACAAAGGTTTTTTCCCTCGATTGATCTTACCACACTGCCTTTTACCTCTCTTTTTATTTTTTAAAGTTCAAAACAATTTAAAAGAAAGCAAAATCAAGTTAGGATTGTGGCGTTGAGGAATTCAAAACGTACCAAACAACTTCAATAAACGAGTGTAACAAACCCAACATGAAATATAATACTAAACAAATTTAATAACGTTCCTCCAATTTTTTTCACTATTTTTCCACTTCTTTTTTTTTTTTTACTTTGATAACTTTATTTTATACCTTTCTTTTCTTTTCACTTTTTTTTCTTGAGGAACAAACCTACACGACTTAATATAAAGAACCTAAATATATAACTTACTAAATTCCCAACTTCTTTATTTCTTGATAATAGTAATCAAGTCAACTTGTGACGAGATCCACTACTATTACTTGAAATCCAAGATAAGAACAAGAAGAAACAAAACAAAAAACGATATGGAAAAAACAAAGTATGTAGAAAACAAACCAATAGAAGTGGCATTGATACCAAATGATTCACACCCGATGAATATGAGATTGATCACGAGTTGCCTGATCGTTCTATTGTATGTTTTTATGATACGTGTATAGAACCGCGACCCGTTGCCTATAAACGAGGAAAGAACCTTGGTATATATAGTGAAATCATGACCCGTTTCCTAGAAAGAGGCAAGAACCTTGGTATAAGAAAACACCACAACCAACCCCACCAAGTTGGTTGATAAGTTTTGAATGCCACAAGCTAGAACACTTGATAAATTCTAAAAGATCGTAAGGAACAATTAGAGTTAAAAACTCACAATATTACGCAAATGAAGGATGATTACAAAATGAGAACTTTGGCCACCATTCATAGACGAAAATATAAGGAAAACCAACCATCTAGATAAGTAACAAAAACTATCACGATAAGCGATCAAATAAGCAAAACTACTTATCAAAAAGGCCTTCTTAACATTTCACTACTTGAATCTTCTAGAATGTGTCTTGGTTCATTGTATCTTGCAAAACCCTTAGTATCCTCTAAGTAAATGGCCATGACCTTCAAAATGCCTTGAATTGAAGAGAAGGCTTTCAATTTGCCTTGTAACTAATCTTGAGAAGTACATTGAACATGGACACTCTTTTGGGCAGATTTTTGGATGTGACAAATGATCCTTTATCGGGCTTTATTCTTCTTGAAAAGATAGGAGAAAGGCTTATCTTTCATTGGGCTTTTATTTGACTCAAATCGAGCTTGAAATAAGTGAATTATGGACAAAATTTGGGCTATGTGTGGGGCTAGCCGAAATTCGTTATTCATTGGCCATGTTGGGTAAATAACCATAACTTGGGCTATGAAAACAAGGGCTAATCTTGGGCTTCAACTTGTAGTAAAATTAGGAAGCTTGCTTGGTTATTTTACGAAGACACGGAAGCATTGTTCCGGCAAGATTTAATCAGTGCATTGGTAGCATCTCGGAAAATCTTTGATTTAGACATTGTGATAGGCCCGATATTCCACCTTAATGGATCTTCATCATCTTGATCATTGGATGGATTCTCATCACATATGGAGAAGATTCTGGATTTTCTAGAGCAGCAGGGTAAGGAGGAGGAGCTGTGCTGTCCTAATCCTTAACTGTCTCCCCAACTTTGGGTGTTTGGTTATTTGCCTTGATTGGTTCCTTGAAAGTAACTTTCTTAGAACCTTCCCGCTTCTTTGGATCCGCTGTCTCTTCGTATACGACTTCAGTGTCAGTGTCTTCTTCTACCTCTTATATTTTGGCATTTCAATCTTTGTGTCTACTTCTCTACCACTTCTCAAGGTAGTCACCTTGGATACTTCATTAACTTCATGCTTCTTCTCTTTGTTGTTTGTGTGTGTGAAGGTTTTAAAACTGTGTTACTCGGAAGCTTCCCCTCATCTCATCTTGTGAGCGATTCGGCTATCTGACCCATTTGGCGACTCAACATCTCATGAAAAGGCGATTGTTGCTTCATGAATTCTGCGAACTCTGAAAATTGTGAAGAACTCATATTCGTCTCCACATGAAAGGGAGGTTGATCACGTTGGTTCGGATCGTAATACCTCTCATCGTTAGCAACTGAGGTTGAAACATATAGATATTCTCTCCGTGGTGGTTCATACCTTAGTTTAGACTGATGATAGGTAGGCTGATCATTTTTCCATCGAAAGTTTGGATGATTTCTCCATCCCAGATTATAGGTTTCCCAAAATGGGTTATCTCTCTCCCGATGCGCTCTAAAAACATATACTTCTTTAGCGTATTCCTTAGTGGGTTGCACTTGAGGACAAGCTTCAGAATGATGATATGGATATCCGCTTATTACGCATTTAACCGATGTAGCGTGGTTTTGGAAAAAACCCTTTATCAGTTGATCTATCATCTTTCCTATTTCTGAGATTTCGCTCTTCGCTTCAAGTTTCCAGGCACTGTCTATACCCACCACCTGAACTCTGATATTATTCTCATAACCGGCTTGAACTTTGAGACCTTTACTGAGTTGATTCAGTAACTCCCAAGCCTCATCATCTTCTTTAGCTAAGAATGTGCCACAGTAGCAGCAGTAATCATGTTCCGGCTTTATTGACTCACACCATCAGAGAATGTTTTGACGAGCATCCATTTTGGAACTTCATTGTGTGGACAAGCTCTTAGAAATTCGTTTATTCGATCAAATGCCTCATAAAATTGTTCACCAAGTTTTTATTTGATACCGGTGATCTCTTTTCGTTTCTCAGCGATTTTACTTATGGGGTAATATTCATTGAGAAATTCACGTTTCATTTGATCCCAGGTTGTGATGATATTGGTGGGTAGCGACACAAACCAATTTTTTGCTTTTTCTTTTAGTGAAAAAGGGAATAATCGAAGCTTTAAACCATCGGTGGTTATACCTCGAATGTGATTAGCTTTACAAATAGCCGTGAATTTAGCTAGTTGCTCGTAGGGTTCCTTACTAGGCATTCCTCTTAAGATCGATAGGGAGAATTTGGAATAATGGAGGTCGAACTTCGGGTTCGTTCTCATTTTCAGTATATCGGATAGGTGAGGTATCGGGCACATCACCAGGGCGATAATGTGACTCGACAGTCTTTCTCAATTGTTCACCCATTTCGACAATTAAAGGTTCTAGTACCTTGGCTTTGAGATTTCTCGCTAGATTTGGCTCCTCGAAAATTGGAACTTCTTCCTCTTCATTAATTACGTCATCTGCACACCTCATATTATTCTTGAACTTCAGTACTTAGTTAACTAATTATTTTTTTGTTTTCTTTACTTATTTATTTTTATTTATTTAGCTTATTATTTATTTATTTTTATTTTTATTTTATTATTTTTTTGTGGTAAAAGTAGAGTGGCTACAATTACCTTTCTATAAATTTTTTTTTGGTTTTTAATAAATAGAAATGAAAATAATGAAATAATCCAAATATAAAGTACTAAGTACTAACCAACTCTAACCTGAACTAAGGCAAAACTAACATACTAGCCATGTCCCGTTTCTTTGTTGTGCATCAATGTGATGTCTTTCGAGCTATAAATGGTAATTCAATGCAACCGAGACTATATAACATGAAGTTAATCGCTCTATGGTCCCGAAGGACAGGTGTGGCATCATTGATGGTAATTTTCACCTCAATTGATTATATCTATATTGTGGATTGGCATGTTGGAGCTTTATGCTCATATATGATGTGTCCGTACTTCGTATACAAAGGGGTGCACAGCGTTTGCGCCGGTGTTGTTCAATGTTTTCATGAAAGGGAAAATTTGCTGTCGGACCTTCTAGCTAGGTCAACTGGAACTCACTTGGGGTTTCTACTACTCACTATTGGTAACTGAACTATGGAGATTCAATTGGCAACTATTGGATTATAGTAATAAATTTTGAGTATGTAGAAGATAGTCTGGAACCTTTTAGCACAATAAGGTGTTTGAGTCTATTTAAATTATGTATTTTAAATTTCACGTATTGAATTAAGCATGTTCCGTAATTTCAATGTAATATTTTGGTTTGGTTGTATTAATCCCGGGTGACGACGTGTATGTGGTTATTTGACAAAGGTGTCACATGGTATGGTATCAAAGTAGTAGTTTTAGATTTCAAGTGTCCCTGAGGACTTGGTCTCAAACATAGGTGATGACATTGTAGTGATGATAAGTGATAATCTGATCTAAGATAGGATATGATCTAGTAATTACAGGAATTTGACTCTTATACGGGACAAAAGGTTGTGTAATTAAATAAGTGATGTGATTAAAACAATTTATATGTTTTAAATGTCTGGAGAACGAATGACTCCACAAGAGATAATGCACATGATGCAATCCATGATTGCTGAATAAAATCAAATGATCCAAGAACAATTTTGGGCTCGAGATGAGGCTGAAGCAAAAAGGAAAGAAGATAAGAGGAAGAGTAATAAAAACACGGTGGTGAGGACGATCAAGATGATAACAATGAGACTTCTAGTAAACTCGAGGGTTGTAGGTTCAAAGACTTTAATGGAGGTGTGGAATTTGATAAACTGGGAGACGCAGTTTTTGCTTTAGAATGGACAACAGCAACTAAAGGACCTTTCGAATAAGCGATTTGCTTAGAAGGACATGGTTAGGTTTGATACTAAAATGTTAACAAAAGATGTAGTTATGTGGTGAACTCAATGGTCAATTTCTTAACTCTAGAGAAGGTGTCTGTTATGACATGGGCTGAGTTCATAGAGATATTTACTCAACGGTACTGTCTAGTTGATGAGCGTCGTAGATTCGAGGCTAAGTTTATGACTCTGATCCAAGGAACCCAGTCAGTGTCACAATGTACTGTGGAGTTCATGAGGCTGAGTTTGTTGGCGCCTCATCAAGTCGACACTGAAGAAAGGAAGGTAACCAGGTTTGAGGATGGTTTGGATCTAGAAATTAGGAACAATGAGCAATGTTTGATACCCCACATTTTCTGGCCTACTGGAAGCTGCCAAAAATGTCAAGCAGATTTTAATGATGTCTGGATGGATATGTGATTGGGTTCGTTAATGCTGCCATTAATCTTACTCAACCTTCACCGCCGAAACGTCATCGTGAAGGGGGTTATTCTGGATCTTTTCGGTCATCATAGTATTCTCTGCTGCAATCATTTCGTCAACCATCTAATTCACCAAACCAGGTTCATGTCTGCTCGATTAACACGGAGCCACAATACTGCCACAACTGTCACCTATCTCATTTTGGTCGATGGTCTTCCCTGTTTTTGTTATGCAAGAGTTGGGACATTATCAAAATAAATGTCCGCGGAAAGCAAATGCTTGTCATTAGTGTGGAAAATGAGGACATTATAGTCGAAACTGTAAGAAAGAAACAACAGTTGTTCCGTATGCAACTCAATCATCTGGGGTGTCAAATGGTGGTTCAGTTAATCGCGGGAACCAGCCACCAAGGGCACATGCTCGTGCATTTCAGATTACTACAGAGGAAGCTAAGGAAAACCCAGAGGTTGTTACCGGTATGTTCATTGTAAATTCATTACCTGCACGAGTATTGTTTGATTCCGTTGCAAATTGATCTTTAATGTCTATTGCTTTTGCTCGACAATTGCATATGCCTATGTGTAAACTATCTGATGTATTAGATATTGAAACTGCTAGTAGTACGCAAATTAAAGTAGACCAAGTTTATCGTAATTGTACTCCATTAATTGAAGATGTAGTCTTCAATCTTGATTTGATTCCGATTGAGATCGGTGAGTTCGATATTATAGTTGGGACGAATTGGCTAATTGTTTGTAAGAATATATTAATAAAAATAACTACTCCTGAGGGGCAAGAGATTTGCATACACGTGTGATAAAAGAAGAAAAGAAAAATAACTAGTCCTGAGGGTTGTGAGTCATTTTTGGCATATGCCATTGATGCCAAAGTAGAGAAGAAAACGGTGGCCGATGTGCCTGTGGTATTCGAAACCCCGAATATGTTTCTAGAAGACTTTTCTGGTTTACCACCTGATAGACAACTCGAATTTCGTATTGACTTGATACTGATCCCTGGAGCTGCACCAATAGCTCGTTCTCCTTACCGTCTTGCTCCATCAGAAATGAATGATGAAGCAACTTCTGGAGTTATTGGATAAGGGCTTTATTTGACCGAGTTCTTCACTGTGGGAAGCGCCTATACTGTTTGTTAAGAAGAAAGATGGTACATTGAGGATGTGCATAGATTATCATGTAAACAAAGTAAAGATTATGAACAAGTATCCACTATCATGTATCGATGATTTGTTTGATCAACAATAGGGTGCGAGATACTTTTCCAAGATTGATCTTAGGTCAGGTTACCATCAGTTAAAATTCCGAGAAGAGGATGTACCGAAAATGGTTTTCAGGACTCGTTATGGATACGGAATTGGAAGCCACGTCATACTTCTATTGAAATTTGGAGTTTCTTTGTCTTAGCTTGTTATTATCAAAGATTTATAAAGGATTTTACGAAGATTACGGTGCCTTTGACTGCATTGACTGAAAAAATGCAATATTCGAATAAAAAAAATTAGCAACAGGAAGCTTTCAACATCTTGAAACAGAATTTGAATGAAGCTCCAGTATTAGCCCTACCAGAGGGTAATGAAGATTTTGTGGTATATACAGATGCCTCTGGATTGGGATTAGGGGAAGTGTTAATGCAACATGGAAAGGTAATTGCATATGCCTCTAGGCAGTTAAGCAACCTGAAAAGATTATTCAAGTCATGATCTAGAGTTAACTGCTAATAATTTTGTATTGAAGTTATGCAGACATTATTTTTTTGGAACTAAGTGTCAACTATACACGGATCATAAGAGCCTAAAGTAAATCTTGATTTATAAAGTGCTTAATATGATGCAACGTAGGTCTATGGAATTGATAAAGGACTATGATTGTGAGATACTCTACCATCCGGGCAAGGCTAATGTGGTTGCTGATGCCCTAGGCCATAAAGCATACTCAAAGGATTGTTGCTATGTAATGACCTCAACGATGTTAACCTGCATGATTACTGATGATATCAGAGCCGCTCAACATGAAGCTCTGAAAAAGGAGAATATAGAGGCAGAAGACGTGTGTGTACAAACTGAAGTTTATGGAATCCGGTGAGACTTGTTTGAAGGTAGTTTATGGGATAATTCGATTGCCAAACATTGGGGGCATGAGGACGTTTATAATAGAAGAAGCTCATCAGTCCAAGTTTGTTGTGCATCCCAGAAGCACAAAGATGTACAATGACTTGAAACCTGACTTCTGGTGGCCTGGTTTGAAAAAGGATATTGGTCTTCCGTAAAAAAGTGCAGAAGTTGTAGATTAGTTAGAGTCGAGCACCAACAACCATATGGTAGTTTGCAACCACTTCTTGATCCTGAATGGATGCGGAGCACATTATAATGGATTTTGTGATGAAGTTACCGAAGACTAGGCGACAACATGATGTTGTTTGGGTGATAGTGGATAGGTTAGCTCAAGTTTATATGAGTGAGATCATCACCCGTCATGAAGTGCCCTAAGTCCATAATATCTTATCGAGATAGCCGCTTTATTTCCAACTTCCCGTCTGCGCTACAAGAAGGGTTAGGTACTCGAATTGAAATGAGTACGACTTATCCACCCCAAACTGATGGTCAAAGTTAAAGAATTATTCTAACTTTGGAAGATATGATGAGATCTTATGTGTTGGATCTTAGAGGACATTGGGATGATCACCTACTGTTGATAGAATTCTCGTACAACAACAGTTATCATGCAATGATCAAGAAGGCACCATTCGAGGCACTTTATAGGAGAAGGTTTAGGACACCTACGTGTTGGAGAGAAACGGGAGAGACTCCAATTGCTGGGCCTGTATTATTATAGGAAACCAACAAATAGATTCAACTGGTAAGACAAAACATGAAAGCAGCCCAGGATTTTCAAAAGTGTTATCATGATAGGAGACATAAACCAATCAGTTTTAAGGTAGATATTTGGGTTATTTGAAAGTATCGCCGGTGAAGGGTGTTACTCAGTTTGTGAAAAGAGGCAAGTTAGCACCAAGATATGTAGGTCGTTCAGAATAATTGAAAATACTGGAATCAGTCGTATCATTTAGATTTTCCTAAGGAGATGTCATACATACATCCGGTATTCCATGTTCGTAACCTCAGAAAGTCATTCACCATTGGGGAGGAAAGCTGGGCTGATTATACCGAGCTGGAGATTGATGAAAGGATTCGTTATGTGAAAAAGCCTGAATGTGTTTGGGATACTAAAGTCAAAAAGTCTATGAACAAGGGGATAGAAATAGTGCTGATATGCTGGAATCATCATAAGGAGCTAATCGTACCTGGGATATAAAGGCTGACATGCTATCGAAGAATTCACATCTATTTCCAGCCAAGTAACTTCGAGGACGAAGTTTGAGCGCGGTGGAGCCTATGCTGTAACATCATAGGAATTTAGTTATTGTAATTTGTGTTAATTAGTCGAATTATATAATTGATGAAATCAAGTTGGATTATTTATGCAAAATGTATTTTATGGGAAATACAATTGATCGTTATATTTGTATAATTAAAGATATAAAGATATGTTTTATAAATAAGTTACATGAAGTTGGTGGTGAAAATAGAAGACGTTTTAGTGTATTTTAAGGAAATAGGCAAGTGAAAAGACCAAATATGTAAATAACAAAAAGATGAAATTAAAGATTTTTAGCCTTTCAAATACTCATTCTTTCACCCATTCAACTTTTCATCTACTAAACACACACACTTTCTCTCTAAAATTATTCAAGAATTCTACGGAAAAATTTCGATTTAGTGGAGAAATCGTGTTAGAAGCTGAAAGTATAAAGATCCAAGTAACATTTAAGGTAAGATATTGTTATTTTCATCTTGGATGAACTCAAAATGCCAAATTAGAAGTTTAAAACTAAAAAATTATTGTTGCATGTGTGAAATTATAGTTGTTAAATGTTAATTGGAGTCTCATGAAGCATTAGACACAAAAATCACCAACGGATTTAGCTTAAAAGGTGATATTATTGGAGTTTTATATTCTTGTAGATGTTTCTTTATTTTGGTTGAATCTGGGTGTAAATGAGTGTTAATGTTAGAGAAATTGGTTTAAAAAGAATCAAAATATGATAGCATATCAATTGTATGGATTGCATGTTACTAAAATTGATTTTGGTGAATTTTGGGTAAAAACCGTAGGAATCAAATTGCAAACCTGCACTTCGACTTGGCGAGTTGAGTATTTGACTTGGCGAGTCGCTATGGATTTCAAGCAAGAATTTCTCTAAGTACCAAGGGGATCCAAACTTCGAATGGCTCCGAAGTTTGTATGACCCAAAATTCGCACCTCATCTTCGAACCATACGAACTTTCTAGCGGGATCCGAACTTCGGACCTTGACTCGTCGAAGCTCCTAGTGCACGCGAACTTCAGATCATAATGTAAGGATCTGAACTTTAGGGTCATTACACAATATATAGAGGTAACATAAACTTTGGATGATGGGATACTCGGACCTAGTAAAGATTCGAACTTCGGATGATCCGAACTTCTGACCCAAAGGGGATCCTTAGTTAGACACAAATTTGTAAACATTGGCAACTACTAAATTGCATATATTATGATGCACATTTTTCTTGCATACATGTCATTACATGTTTCGTTTCTTTGTTGTGCATCAATGTGATGACTTCCGAGCTATAAATGGTAATTCAATGCTACCAAGGCAATATGACATGGAGTTGATCCCTCTATGGTCCGAACGAAAGGTGTAGCATCCCCGATGGTAATTTTCGCTAATTTATTTTATCAGTTCTGTGAAATGGCACGATGGCGCTTTATGCTCATATATGTGTGCGTACTTCGTGTACGAAGGGGTGCTTGGACATGCTCACCTAATAGTTGTTGTTGAGGGATTTTAATGGCACAGAACCTCGTGAGATCGCGCTTGGACATGCTCACCTAATAGTTGTTGTTGAGGGATTTTAACCATAAATCATAATGATCAGGGCCGCCATTACCTAGCCGAGAATCTCCCCCCAGTTTTCGTCATTAACTTCTAGAACTTATAAAGTTTCCATACTTGAGGCATTCAAAACTTATCAGTCAACATGGTGGGGTTGTTTGTGGCGTTTATTATACCAAGGTTCTTGTCTCTTCTCTAGGCAATGCGTCGTGATTCTTACCACTTGTACCAAGGTTCTTACCTCTTTACATAGGGAATGGGTTGCGGTTTTTACCATCTATACCGAAGTTCTTGCCTACTTTATAGGCATCGGGTCGTGGTTCTGGCTAAAATCACATAAACAACCAATAGAACGATTGGGCAAACATGATCAATCTTACATCTAAGGTGAGATGACATCAGTTGAAGAGGTTTTTGAATTTATAGAGGTGCTTGATATCAAACGCGTATCATTGATAACCACCAATCTACATTGTAGGGCTAATGTATGGTGACATGCATATGAATAGGAATTGGAGCAACAAATTAAGACTCGATTTGAAGAACCATTACATCAAGTTGTTGTTCAATTAACCAATCGGATGGTAGATTTTATTAATCATGGACACGATGATGACTTTGAAAATCCCTTCAATAGTGATGGTACATTACCAAATAGAATCAGGAAGAGAGTCTAAGACGGAATCATGGGAATAGTTATTAAAAGGCCGGATTGACATTTGAAATCCTAGATTATGATGTAGTTTGTCTGAATCCAGAAAGGTTAATAGAATGACTAGGTACTGTAAAGAGGTGTGTAATAACGAATGTGTATCATTAAAGGCTACGAGTTTACCTGGTAAGGCATCAGCATGGTGTCATGCATATGAATGAGAATTGGTTTCGCGATTTATGACACAAAGTAAGGAACAAATAAATCAAGTGATCGTTCAGTTCACCACTTGGATGGTGGATTTGATTAATTGTGGACATGATGATGATGACATGGAAAACTCGACTAATGGTGACAGTTCGTTCGCAAATAGAATCTTATTGAGCCACGGTTCATGTTATGAATTAAGGAATAGATAGATCAAGTGTTCGTTCAATGGCCCAGTCGGATGGTGGGTTTAATTAATCATAGACATGATGATGACTTGAGAATTCATTCAATGGTGACAGTTCGTCCCTGAAGAAAATCTGATAGAGCGGCTAAGATGGAAACACGGGGATGACAATATGCAATGGAATCCATAATTAATAAGTGAAATCCTAGAATTAAATGGAGTTAGTTTGCGTCCAGAAGGGTTATTCGAATGTCTGGCTATTGTAGAAGAGGTTCTCAATTCAAAGAGTGTGTGATAACGAAGTGTATCATTGATGCCCACTAGTCAGCATGATGCCATGCATATGAATGGCAACTAGAGCTACGATTCATGACGCGAATTGAGGAAGAAATAGATCAAGTGTTCGTTCAATGAACAAATCGGATTGTGGATTAAATTAATGCTGGACATGATGATGACTTTGAGAACTCGTACAATGACCGTCACCAAAAAGAATCTAATAGAGTGGCTAGGATGGAATAGTTTGGATGACAATAGTTAATTGACAACCAAATTGATAATTGTAATCCTAGAATTTAAGGGAGTTAGTCTGAATCCAGAAGGGTTGGCCACAAACGAATTTTTTTCAATTCAAAGAGGTGTGAACGAATGTGTATCATTAATGGCTAATAGTCTACATGGTAAGGCATCAATATGGTTATATCCATATGAATGACAAATGCTGTGATCATTTATTACACAAAGTAAGGAATGAATACATCGAGTGGTTTTTTAGTTAACCAATCGGATGGTGGATCTAATTAATCATCAACTTGATGATGATGACTTTTAAGACTCTATCAATCGTGATAGTTCATCCCCGAAGAGAATATGGTAGAGCAGCTAAGATGGAATCCTAGGGACGACAATGTGATGGAGGATCATCAAGTCATTCTCATTCCAAAGATGTCATGAAAATACGTGAAGGCCTAATGACAAGAGCATGAGCCAAGAAAATCAAAGAAGATTTTATGAGCTTAGTTGCTGATATTCAAGAGACTGAATGCAAAGACGATGCTCAACCACAACTGATGAAGCATGTTACTAGACTAGAAGCTTTGGATCCTAATTGATGAAATATGGAGGCATAAAAGCCGAAAAGTAGCATTTTCTTGACTCTTTATAATATTATGGGCTAGTACTAAGCCCAAGTGGTAGAATAAATGTATTTTGAAGTCCATTAGAAGTTTATTTGAGTCCAATAACGACCTAGAAATACCTAATCCATTTTTTAGTTAAAAGTTCTATAACTATTTAACAAATGATGACAAAATGTCTACATTCATGGATTAAAATTCCTTCTTTAATTCATTGAATTTGGTAAGTGTCTTTTGAGTTGGTTTTTCAAGCCTATAAATAGATGGCTTCCTATGTACTTTCAAATCATTCACTTGAGAAATATATATATTCTTTTTGAGGTCTACTCATCTTCGTGAGCTTTGTTCTTTGTTGGAGAGTTCATAGTTCAAGAACTTATCAAGATTGTGAGCATATTCTTGTTGCGTTATCGTATTCCTTTGGTTCTAATTTCTTATAACTAACGGGTCAAGGACTTGTTCTAGGTGTGTTGGAGTTCCAATCATCGAGTGCTTTGATGCCTATTCTATCCTATACGAAGGTTTCAAGTTACATTTAACTTGCGGGTCGACGTTTCATATCATTTTGGTATCAGAGCTACAAAGGTTCGATTCATAAATTTTTGCATTTTGTTCTTATCGTTTTGTTTGTCTATCTTTCTCGTCATCTTTATCTTTTATATTTTTCTACTTTTGTCATATTTAAAAAAAAGTAAAAAAGTCACATTGTTCAACAAAAAAAAAAAAGAAGAGGAAAAAAAAACTGTAGTAAAAAAAATATAAAAAGGTGCAAAAAAAAAAAAGATAGAAAAGAAAAGAAGTTCATATGAACATGTGAGCTTGAAAATGAAGAATCTATCATCTATATCCCTTTTTTGTACTAACTTCTCTCGTTGATTTGTACTTTGTTTCTCCCCAGCGTACTACTCTTTTTCTTGTTTATCCCATCTTCTTTAAAAGTTCTAAACTCGTTGGTATCCAATTAAGTTTTAAAGGTTTTTCTTGAACACACAGCTTGTGCTCTAACTTGATTTGTTCTTTAACCAATTGAGCTCCACAAGAACTAGAGAAGTAAAAGGCATTAAGTTGTGAGAATATATGAGGGTAAAATCTGATTATTTTATATGTGATACACGAGCGTCGAGTGACATCTCTTGAGTGAAACACGTAAGGGAGTGAGGAGAGGAAATATTTTTTTTCCTATTACTCTTGTTTTTACAGATTAAAAGATGGAAGATGATCAACCCCTCCCTAACCTTCAAGTCCAAGCTCTCATTGCTGAAAAGCGACGTTTAATGCCGGCAAGTTTAATCGAATCCATGAAAGAATGGACAGATTGGAGGTACGAGGACCTCATCTCCACCACCATCACAAGTTTCTGATGTAAATCATGAAGATGACGCTCAAAGTGATGAACAGGATAGAGAATCTGAAAGAAGGAAGCCTAAAAGAAACCATGGTGCTGACTAATAGAGGACTCAACAACATCAAGATGAGAATTCTACAATTTCAAAGAAAGAGTGATCCCGAAGCATATTTGGACTTGGAAAAAAGGGTAGAGCTGATTTTTGAATGTAATATTTTTCGGGAGGATCAAAAGGTGAAAGTGGCGGCAATGAATTCACAGATTATGTTATAGTATGGTGGGATCTGTTAGTCACCAACCGAAGACGAAATGGAGAAAGACCTATTTGTACATGAGCTGAATGGAAGGCAATTATGCATAAAAGGTTTGTTCTCTCTCACTATTTTCGAGACTTGTGTCGCAAATTGCAATCTTTGAATCAGTGAACAAAGTCAGTGGAGGATTATTACAAAGAGATGGATATTACCATGATTAAGGCAAATATTTAAGAAGATAGGGAAGCAACAATGGCAAGATTCTTGAGTGGCTTGAATCAAGATAATGCTAATGTTGTGTGTAACAACCAACATAAAATCAGGTTAACATTTATAACTAAATCAATAGTCATTAGTAATTAATTAATGTGATTAACAAATTCATAAGGAATTTCATTACAATCAGAAACAATTTCATCGGTGTGATCCGATGAAATGACAAAGTAATTAAGCCGATTACGACATAACAGATTAAATTAATTAAATGCATAATTAAATTGAGATTAGTGTCACTAATCATGCATTAACAAACTTATATAACTTTAATTATGCAAGAAAAAAATAGTTTCCCAAAACTAGTGTATTCATAAGTATTTACAACGTTACATATAAAGGCTATACAAAGAATACATTCTAAATAATTTTATACAAAAAAAATGAAAATATATTATAAACCCTTGATGGTCGGCCATAGACTAGTACTATGTAGAGTTTGACTTCTCAATATTTTAATACAAATGCCTTGCACAATCTACATAACCTTCATTCACCATTTCCATTCAAAGTCACTTAAACTACACTCAACCTCCACTCTTTTAATATCATAGTTTTATAGTGGTTAATACAACATGGGGCAAACTCATAACTAAGTTCGGTTGCATGATGGTTATATGTGATACATATCATGGAATTTATGTTTTATAAATTCAAAGTCAATCGTTGTAGTCCATACAAGTCATTCTTTGGTGTAAACCTATGAACTCACCAACAATTCTGTTGACGTAATTTAGCGTGTATTTTCAAGTAATTAAGACGAGTATCATGCATCAGAAGTGTAACAAGGCTTCCGCATATATTGAAGTCGCAACATGTTTCAAACTCATGGAGATTTATTAGCATAATTAATTCACTTTTTGATCATATATTTAAATCTCCGCAATTGCGAACTACTTTATGACTTGTTTGGGTTATGTAAAAAAATATTATATTTTGAAGTTATCAATGTATTTTCGAAAATGCCCATTTAGTGGTCGTTCGCTTGATTACGACTATGCTTCCGCGACGTCATGCCTAGTTGCCAACCGGGGTAACGGGGTGTGACATCATGGAGTTGCAATATTGTCTAGACCTTGAAGAGATGCTTCATACGACCATGAAAGTTGAAAGACAACTGAGGAGAAGAAATAGTTTTTCTAAGGGAAGTACGTCCGATTCTCAGTTATCTCATAAGCCGAAAGGGGAGACATCTAAAGGTATCTTTTCTGCACCTTTAAAGAACCAAGATGATGCCAGAAAAGGTCGGGAAATTGGCAAAGGAAAAGGTATCATTTCTAACCCTACACAAACTCGTGAAACTAAATGTCTTCGTTGTCTGCGTGTGGGCACATTGCTTCACAATGCCAAATCAAAAAAATATGATTCTTCATGAAAGTGGTGAAATAGAGTCTGAAAATGAAAAGAATGATGTTTCGGATGATGACGAGGACTTGGAGCAAACCGAGGCAGAAAGCGGAGACCTCTTGGTGGTCAAGAAATATTTAAACATACAAGCCAAGGTGGAAGACACACAACAACGACAAAATATCTTTCATACGTGATGTTTGGTGCAAGGTAAAGTATGTAGTCTGATTATTGATGGTGAGAGTTGTACCAATGATGTGAGTAACGAGGTAACTGAGAAGTTGAATTTGCGCACGATAAAGCATCCACACCCATATAAGGTTCAATGGTTGAATGAATGTGGCAAAGCGAAAGTGACTAAACATGCCTTGATCACATTTCTATCGGTAGGTAAAAAATATGAAGTGATGTGTGACGTGGTTCCAGTATAAGTAAGTCATATACTTCTTGGTAGACCTTGGCAATTTGATAGGAAAGATATCTATGATGGCTTTCATGAAAAGAAAGTAGTTCTTGTCTTGGTAACCCCACAGCAAGTGCAGGAGTACCAGATTATAATGATCACATCAAAGTGAGCTTGGGAGGATGAGAGGAAAAATAATGAGTACAAAGTGAAAAAAAAATTAGCGGTAAAAATAAACTAAAGATGTTGAGGGAGAGAAAAGTGAGACAAATGATGATGAAAAGAGAGAGTGTGTCAAGAAGATTTTCTTTGCAAAAACGAGTGAAGTTAAGAGAGCGAGTGATAGTGTTGGTGTTCAAGGAAGCTTGTACATATGCTGAAAAACTAACCAACAATCCGCCAAGTTTTGTCGTGAATCTTTTGAAGGATCATGAAGATGTCTTCCATAAGGAAGAACTGTAACATCTGGCACTAAACCAGGGTAGCAACAATGACCTAATCTGTATTTAATAGTCAATTATAACCTAATCAGTGGTCATTAGAAATTAATCAAGTGATTAACAAGGTTTATTAGAAAATTCAACTCAATTAGAATCAAATTAATCGGTGCGACGAATCGGGAAATCAATTAATACGATCGTTTTACGATATGAGGGATTAATTCAACTAAGTACATAATTAAATTATGATTAGTAACACTAATCAAACACTAATACAATTATTTAACGTTAATTATGCAAGACTAAAACAATTGATTAAAACATTGCATCCATAAGTATTTATGAAATTAAAAGAAAAGGGAAATACAAGAATACATTTCTAAATACTTTTATACAAAAAAAATGAAAATACATGTATAATACATGTATGGCCGGCCCTATAGGCCATTTGTGTATTAGAGTTTGACTTCTATTTTTTTAATATTACTTTAAACACAATCATTTTGTTTAAAAGTGCACACTACCTTTTTCAACCATGCCTTTCATCATTTGAAAGACCAAACACTTTGCCTATAAATAAGACCTCATTTCTCACTTATTTTTGTCACACCCTGCTACTCCGGTTGGCAGCGAGGCGTGACGAGTGCGGAAGCGTAACCATAATCATAATGAACGACCACTATATGGACGTTTTTAAAATACATCGTTAAAGCTTTAAAGCATAGTACTGTTTACATAGTCTGATATGAGAAAATGAAGTTCGCACAATTACAGAGATTTAGTTACATAATTAAAATATCCAAAATAATGCAGCTAAATCTCCGTTATATTGAATATGCATGCGACTCCATGGATGCGGAAGCTTGAAAGTAAAATACGTCCGAGGCATACTTGCCTTAATTTCCTGAAAATACACGCTAAAATACGTCAACTAAAATCGTTGGTGAGCTCATAGGTTTACACGTAAATATGACTCGTATGGAAAACAATAACAGAGATTGAATTTATAAAATCATAAATTCCTTGTTATTTATTACATATAAACCATTATGCAACCGAAGCTTAATTTAAAATGAGTTTGGTCTGTGCAGTATTCCCATACGTAATACCGTTTGTTGAATATATATGCACCCGCTGTTAGCCAATCCAGCTAACCCGAGTGGGGGACATGACTCCCAATAGATCTATCCACAATATATTCGCGCTTACAAATAAATGCAATTAACGGTTCATGATATCAGAGCTAATGGAACCCAATGTGTAATACATAATAGAAATGAAAATAGTTCCGTGTCCATATAAAAATGAAGAATGTATTTCATCCCCAAAACATAACAGTGTGAAAATAGGGGCTATGAGAACTCACCGGAATTGCGATGGCAAAAATCTAACGTAAAAAGCTTTTAGCGTAAAGTGACGGATGATGCACCGAGCGAGATTAAACGGGTCCTAAATGATATAAGGACTTAATATCTCTAATATATAGTGATATATACATATTTATAGATTTTTATGTCTTAAATCACCCAACATTACAAGTTTATAAATAAAATTTGCTTAAAACGTCAAGTTTATATATATATAATTTTCCAGCTTTTTCGGAGGTTTTTCGGCCTACTTTGAGGCTGTTTTTGACCAAGCTCCAAAATGTTTTAGACTTTGGTTTTCTAGGACATTAAACTACTATATACAAAGGATTTTTAGATTCAAGAACGGCCATTTTTCGAGGTGTTTAGGTTGGTGAAAAAGCTCGCTAAAAACCCTACGTTGGCCATTTTTGAGCTGTCAAACTTTCGGTTTCCCAAATAATTTCCGGAGGTCTTAAACTCCAAAATAAATTATGAAAAACTCCAGATCTTTAGTTAAGACATAGATCTAACTTTTGAGACAAGAATCAACTCATTTCGTTGAGTTATGATTTAGTTATGATTTTTCAAAGTCGATATAAATTTTCTGCCGAAAATCCGTAGTTTATAAACTTGAAACAACTTATGATTCTTGTTGTTTATTCAAAGACTACTTGTATAAAAGTCATAATAGTTATAAAAACACAAATATATCACATGTTTTCATAATATTAACACTTTTGTTAATGTGTTCATATATTCATAAACACATTTAAAGAAACAACTTAAAAATAAAACTACAAACTTATAAACTTGAGTTTTTATGAAACTTGTTGTTGTTGGTGATTATATATATTATGCAAGACTTATATAAACATAAATATATGATGAATTAAGTTAGTATTTACTTACTTTGATGTATTTGGAGTATGAAATTGTGAAGAAGTTGGAACTCTTGCAAGATTTGAACCAAGAACACTTGAAGTTCACCAAGAACACTTGAATTTCACCAAGAACACTTGAATGAAAATGTTTGTAGTGTGTGTGTGTGTGTGTGGGATCCGGTTTTGAGAGGAGAGAAAGAGATATTTTGGTGTGAAAATAATGAAAAGGAAGCCCTCTATTTATAGGCAAAGTCTTGGTCTTTCAAATGGAGGTGGAGTGTAAGATCATGTTGAAATGAAAGGAGAATGGGGTGTGAAAGATTTGATTATGAAAGGTTATGGAGTTGGGAAATAAAAATTGAAATCAAATCTTGGGTAGTACTACCCTATGACCAGATTTGTATGGATTATTTTCATATATTTATATATATTTTTTTTGTATAAAAGTATTTAGAATGTATTCTTGTATTTCCCTTTTCTTGTATATTCATAAATACTTTTGAATGCATTGTTTTAATGAATTGTTTTAGTCTTGCATAATTAATGTTAAGTAATTGTATTAGTGTATGATTAGTGTCACTAAACATAATTTAATTATGTACTTAGTTGAATTAATCCCTCATATCGTAAATTGATCGGATTAATTGATTTCCCGATTCATCGGACCGATGAATTTGATTCTAATTGAGTTGAATTTTCTAATAAACCTTGTTAATCACTTGATTAATTTCTAATGACCAATGATTAGGCTATAATTGACTATTAAATACATATTAGGTCATTGTTGCTAACCTGGTTTAGTGCCGGAAGTTCCAGTCTCCCCCTGTTAAGGGAATTTCGTCCCGAAATTAGCTTGTGTTCTCCACTTCTTGAGTACTTAAGAACAGGTGAGGGTATTTTTCCCGGAACTGATCTTCGCGTTCCCACGTAAACTCAGGACCTCGCTTAGAGTTCCATCTGACTTTTATTATCGGGATCCGGCTGTGCTTTAGTTTCTTAACTACTCGGTCCATTATTTCTACAGGTTGTTCAATGAAGTTCAACTTATCGTCTAACTCCAACTCGTCCATGGGTATAACGAGTGATTTATCAGCCAGACACTTCTTAAGATTGGACACGTGGAAGGTATTATGAACGTTACTAAGCTCTGGTGGCAGATCGAGTCGGTAAGCTACCGGGCCAATTCTTTTGGTGATCTTGAATGGTCCGATATAACGAGGATTGAGTTTTCCCCGTTTCCCGAAACGGATTACGCCTTTCCAAGGCGAGACTTTCAACATTACTTGATCTCCCTCTTGGAATTCCAAATCCTTCCGTCGAATGTCTGCATAACTTTTCTGTCGATCCCGCGCGATCTTTAATCGGTTACGAATCTGGGCTATCTTCTCTGTAGTCTCCTGGATGATCTCAGGTCCAATAATCTGACTATCTCCTACTTCAGCCCAACAAAGTGGTGATCGACACTTTCGCCCGTAGAGTGCCTCGAATGGGGCGGTCTTAATGCTCGAGTGATAGCTGTTGTTATAGGAAAACTCCACTAATGGCAGGTGCCTGTATAAACTTTTGCCAAAGTCGATAACACATGCCCTTAGCATGTCTTCCAATGTCTGAATCGTCCTTTCACTCTGACCATCCGTTTGCGGGTGGTAGGCTGTGCTCATATCTAGACGTGTACCCATTGCTTCTTGCAATGACTGCCAAAATCTTGATGTGAACCGGCTGTCCCTGTCTGATATAATTGATACAGGTACTCCATGTCTTGAGACGATTTCTTTAAGATAGATTCGTGTTAACTTATCCATCTTATCAGTCTCCTTGATTGGCAGGAAATGTGCGGTTTTGGTAAGTCGATCCACAATCACCCAAATAGTGTCATAACCTCCAGAAGTCTTCGGCAACTTGGTGATGAAATCCATGGTGATGTTTTCCCACTTCCACTGCGGTATTTCTGGTTGAACTAGCAATGCTGATGGTTTCTGGTGCTCAGCCTTAACCTTCAAACATGTTAAGCACTTGCTGACATAGGTAGCAATGTCAGCCTTCATGTTTGGCCACCAGTACATTCCTTTCAAGTCGTGATACATTTTATCTGACCCTGGATGAATAACATATCTTGTCTTATGCCCTTCATCCATGACCAGCTTCCTTACTCCTCCGAATTTTGGTAACCAAATTCTGCCCATGAAGTATCGACATCCATCTGGCTTGATTTCAAACTGCTTATCCATCCCTCTCAAGGCTTCATCCAGTAGATTACCCTCCTTGACTGCTGCTTCTTGTGCCTCGCGGACTTGAGTGTTTAGGTTTGACTGTATAGTCATGACCA
The DNA here is from genome assembly GCA_020465985.1 of Centrapalus pauciflorus. Classification (NCBI taxonomy): domain Eukaryota; kingdom Viridiplantae; phylum Streptophyta; class Magnoliopsida; order Asterales; family Asteraceae; genus Centrapalus; species Centrapalus pauciflorus. The sequence goes on from JAANYP010000038.1 coordinate 52,704, forward strand.
GAGCTCGGACTTTCAGTGGTTTAACCCGTTCCTTTCGACTCAGGGCATCAGCTACGACATTCGCCTTCCCGGATGATAACGAATTTCGCAGTCATAGTCGCTAAGTAGTTCAACCCAACGACGTTGCCTCATATTTAACTCTTTCTGATTCAGGATATGCTGAAGGCTTTTATGGTCTGTGAACACCGTGCACTTAGTTCCATACAGGTAGTGCCTCCATATTTTGAGAGCAAACACCACTGCTCCAAGCTCTAAGTCGTGAGTCGTATAATTCACCTCGTGAATTTTGAGCTGTCGTGATGCGTAGGCAATGACTTTATCCCTTTGCATGAACACACAACCTAATCCATTGTGTGAGGCATCACAGTAGACCACAAAATTTTCAGTCCCTTCAGGTAAGGAAGGAATTGGTGCACTACACAACATTTGCTTTAACTGCTGAAATGCCTTTTCTTGCTCTTCACCCCAGATATACTTCACATCCTTCCGAGTCAATTCTGTTAAGGAACCTGCTATCTTTGAGAAGTTCTCGATAAATCACCTATAATAACCGGCAAGTCCTAGAAATTGGCGGATTTCCGTGGGGGTTCTAGGAGTCACCCAGTTCTTTATGGCCTCGATTTTTGATGGATCAACCTGGATTCCCTGGCTGTTGATCACATGTCCAAGGAATTTAACTTCTCGCAACCAAAATTCACATTTTGAAAATTTGGCGTATAACTGTTCCTTCTCTAGCAACTCCAAGATCAGCTTGAGATGTTGTTCATGCTCTTCCTTATTTCTGGAATAGATGAGAATATTGTCTATGAACACTATTACAAATTTGTCTAGATACGGTTTACACACTCGATTCATGAGGTCCATGAATACGGCTGGTGCGTTGGTCAAACCGAATGGCATTACCTAGAATTCGTAATGTCCATATCGAGTTCTGAATGCTGTCTTGGGAATGTCTTCTTCCCGAACCTTTACTTGATGATAACCGGATCGCAGATCAATCTTAGAGTAGAAGCTAGATCCCTGTAGTTGGTCAAACAGGTCATCAATTCTGGGGACATTCTGAAGGATCCGTCTTTCTTTTTTCACGAACAAGACCGGAGCTCCCCAAGGTGAGGAACTTGGTCGAATGAGTCCTTTATCCATCAACTCTTGTAATTGATTGGATAGCTCTTTCATCTCAGAAGGGGCGAGTCTATATGGGGCCCTTGCGACCGGTGCAGCTCCCGGCACCAAATCGATTCGAAACTCTACTTGCCTAGTTGGCGGAAGTCCAGGCAAATCTTCCGGGAAGACCTTCGGATAGTCACAAACCACTGGAATATCCTGGAGTCGCTTCTCCTCCGACTCTTTTTCTACAATTTGCACCAGTACTGCATGACAAGCTTTCCTAAGGCACTTTAATGTTCTTAGGCTGGATATGACATTCAACTGTCGGTTCTTTCTTTCTCCTTGGACTGTTAGGAACTTCTTCTTGTGGAGTGGTATCCGTACCACTTTCTTACCACACAAAATCTCAGCATGATTGTGTGACAACCAATCCATACCAACTACTACATCAAAACTTCCGAGTTCTATAGGCATCAAGTCTATCTTAAAGGGATGATCTGCCAGCTTCAGTGTGCATTCCTTAATGATACTACTTGCCTCTATTATTTTACCGTCAGCCAGTTCTATAGTATAAGAGTTGTCTAAGGGAAAAGGAGTGGCATTCAATTGCTTACTAAACTTATCAGATATAAAGCTCCTATCAGCCCCAGTATCAAAGAGTACGTAAGCATAAATGTCATTTAAAAGAAACGTACCTGATACTACGTGGGGATCTTGACGAGCGTCACCTGCTCCTAACACAAAAGCTCTCCCCTGAGCTCCTCCACCATTCCTCAACTTCGGGCACTCACTCTTGAAGTGCCCAGTAACTCCACATTCAAAGCAGCCTCTTTGATTGCCGCCATTGACGCCCGGGGTTCCAAACTTACAGTCTTTGGTCATATGGCCAATACGCTTGCATTTTCCACAAGTTGGGCAGGGACCCTTGTTGTGATGAAAGGTGCATTGGGTGCAGTAAGGCTTGGTACCCGTGTAGCCTTTTCTTGACTCAGTTCCTGCTACATAAGCCCTGATGGTCTCGGGCTTCTTGGATTGTGAACCTGTGTTCTTTCCAGACTTGTCTTCCCAACTTCTCTTGTTTTCCCCGGCTTTGGCTTCATTCCTCTGGGACACTTGATCCATCAGATTGTTGGCCATCCTGATGGCATCCTGTATGGTGGATGGGTTGGAGGCAGTGACATTACCTTGAATTTGAGGAGCGAGTCCCCAAATGTAACGTTCGATTTTCTTGTACTCCGGGGTCACCATCTGAGGGAATATAGTACTCAGTTCATGAAATCGGTTGGTGTACCCTGCTACATCCGTTCCCTTCATCGACAGGTTCCAGAACTCCGATTCCATCTTCTAGAGTTCGTTTCTCGGACAGTACTCGTCTGTCATCATTTGCTTCAACGTGGACCATGTGAGCTGGTAGGCTTCATCAATACTTACAGACTGGACATAGGAATTCCACCATGTGAGGGCGCTATCTTGTAGAGTGTGAGTAGCGAACTTCACCTTATCTCCTTCAGCACATCCGCTGACACGAAAGACAGATTCTAACTTCTCAAACCACCGTATCAAGCCTACGGCTCCTTCGGTTCCGTTGAAGTACCGGGGTTTGCAACTTAAAAATCCTTTAATTCCACAACCTTTTGCGTGGATTTCAGTTCCTCCCGTGGTGCGGCTAGCACCACCATCTCCATTAGCTGAGCTATTCCTATTTGCCTCATACGTGGCTATAGCGGCAGCCACTCTTTGTGCGACTAGCTCTTCAATGTCAGCAGCGTTCATTGCTCGTTTCGGCGGCATTATCTTAAAATTTTAAAGAAAAAGCATAGTGTAAGAAGTTGAATCTTAAAGAGGTAAGTTTTCCTTAAAGAACAATACTATAATCATCAAACACAATTTCATAAATAACTTGCAATTTTTCATTAATCATTCGAAATTTTCTTACATTAGGGGCGGGTTATTACCCGAAAATTTTTGTCCTATACTATTACATGATATTTTTCCTACTATTACAAAGATAGATAGAAGTGCACTAAGTGTGGAAGTGATCAGGGGTCTCTCCTTTTTCCATCGCGTTGAGGCGCTGAGTCAGCTCCTCGATCCGAGCTTGGCTTTCGGCTAGTTGCTGCCGAAGCTCATTGAGGCCATCCTATTGGAAGGTGAGAGCATGCTGGTTAGCCAGTAGATGTTGGAGTTTTGTAACTCCTCCCGCTCTAAACGAGCGATCATCCCCCCGATATCTTGGTTAAGGGACCGAATCTGGTGATCATGCCTGGAAGACCGTGCTACCAAGAGTGGTATGGTTTGTTCGGTAGGCTCTTGGGTGAGTGACGGGACAGGTGCGGAGGATGGTCCTCCTATCTCGAAGTTGGGAGGAATTCCCTCCATCTGCCTCCATTCGCGGAGGGTCTCCGGTATCCAGCCCCATCGCCGGGCGTCTACCCGTCGGTGTGGTGGTGGGGGGGATTGGGCTGGGGAGTCGGGACAGGAATAGACTCCCTTCTTGGTGGGTTCACCCGCTTTCGGGGTGTGTACAACATTTTGGGGCCGTTAGGGTAAGGCCTATACGGCTTATATGACGGCTCGGCTGGGTGGTATGGAACGCGAGCAGGGACCGTTGGGGGCAATGGATCTTCTTCCTCCATCGGCTCCTCTTCCGTCTCCTCCATTGGATCTTCCGAGGGTTCCTCTTCTTCTGATGTTTCTTCTTCGGGGAAAATCTCAGTGGCCGTGGGGCTCGCAGGAGTGTACTCCTCCTCTGAATCCGATAAGATGATGGTTTCCGGATGGGACATGATTTCTGCTATCAAGGTCCATTCATAGTCTAATGCAACCTAGTTCACTATAACTATGGCTTTGATACCAATCTGTCACACCCTGCTACCCCGGTTGGCAGCGAGGCGTGACGAGTGCGGAAGCGTAACCATAATCATAATGAACGACCACTATATGGACGTTTTTAAAATACATCGTTAAAGCATTAAAGCATAGTACTGTTTACATAGTCTGATATGAGAAAATGAAGTTCGCACAATTACAGAGATTTAATTACATAATTAAAATATCCAAAATAATGCAGCTAAATCTCCGTTATATTGAATATGCATGCGACTCCATGGATGCGGAAGCTTGAAAGTAAAATACGTCTGAGGCATACTTGCCTTAATTTCCTGAAAATACACGCTAAAATACGTCAACAAAAATTGTTGGTGAGCTTATAGGTTTACACGTAATCTGACTCGTATGGACAACAATAATAGAGATTGAATTTATAAAATTATAAATTCCTTGTTATGTATTACATATAAACCATCATGCAACCGAAGCTTAATTTAAAATGAGTTTGCCCTGTGCAGTATTCCCATACGTAATACCGTTTGTTGAATATATATGCACCCGCTGTTAGCCAATCCAACTAACCCGAGTGGGGGACATGACTCCCAATAGATCTATCCACAATATATTCGCGCTTACAAATAAATGCAATTAACGGTTCATGATATCAGAGCTAATGGAACCCAATGTGTAATACATAATAGAAATGAAAATATTTCCGTGTCCATATAAAAACGAAGCATGTATTTCATCCCCAAAACATAACAGTGTGAAAATAGGGGCTATGAGAACTCACCGGAATTGCGATGGCAAAAATCTAACGTAAAAAGCTTTTAGCGTAAAGTGACGGATGATGCACCGAGCGAGATTAAACGGGTCTTAAATGATAATAAGGACTTAATATCTCTAATATATAGTGATATATACATATTTATAGATTTTTATGTCTTAAATCACCCAACATTACAAGTTTATAAATAAAATTTGCTTAAAACGTCAAGTTTATATATATATAATTTTCCAGCTTTTTCGAAGGTTTTTCGGCCTACTTTGAGGCTGTTTTTGACCAAGCTCCAAAATGTTTTAGACTTTGGTTTTCTAGGACATTAAACTACTATATACAAAGGATTTTTAGAATCAAGAACGGCCATTTTTCGAGGTGTTTAGGTTGGTGAAAAAGCTCGCTAAAAACCCTACGTTGGCCATTTTTGAGTCATGCCCCCCATTCAGGTTAGTTCGGGTCGGCTAACAGCGAGTGCATATATATTCAACACACGGTATTATGTATGGGAATACCGCACAGGGCAAACTCATATTAATTAAGCTTCGGTTGCATGGTGGTTTATATGTAATACATAACATGGAATTTATGATTTTATAAATTCAAACTCTACTGTTGTTGTCCGTACAAGTCAGATTTACGTGTAAACCTATGAGCTCACCAACAATTTTTGTTGACGTATTTTAGCATGTATTTTCAGGAAATTAAGGCAAGTTCATCACATCGGAAGTATTTTCAAGCATCCGCACTTAAGGAGTCGCATTCATTTTCAAACCGTCGGAGATTTAATTGCATTATTTTGGATAATTTAATTATGTATTTAAATCTCTGTATCTTGCGAACTACTCTTTATCATTCTCGGGTTATGTAAAACATTAATATCTTTTAAAGTTATATATCGATGTATTTTTGAAAACGTCCATATAGTGGTCGTTCATATGATTATGGTTACGCTTCCACGACGTCCCGCTTCGTTGCCAACCGGGGGAACGGGGTGTGACAGATTGGTATCAGAGCCATAGTTATAGTGAACTAGGTTGCATTAGTACCCTAGACTATAACTGCACTTACGTTTTACTGATTTTAAAAATATTTTCTAACTAACTTAAGTTCAAACAACACCATCATCATCTTGTCCGATTCAGAGGATGAGTACACCCCCATGAGCCCCGAAGTCACTGAGGTTTACACTGAAGGAGAACTGTCTGAAGAAGAAGACCCCTCCGAAGAACCAATGGAGGAGTCAGAAGGGGAACCTATGGAAGAAGATAACGACGGAGAGGATACACCGCCCCCAGTAGTCCCCTCCCGCACTCCATACCACCCGGCGGAGCCATCATTCAAGCCATACTGCCCTTACCCAAACGGCCCTAAGATGTTGTATACACCCCGAAAGAGGGTAATCACACCGAGACGGGAGTCTATTCCCATCTTGGCCCCCCAACCAAATCCCCCACCACAGCACAGATGGGTTGACGCCCGAAGATGGGGCTGGATGCCTGAAGCTCTCAGTGAGTGGAGGCAAGACGAAGGAATCCCTTCCCAGTTCGAGGTCAGAGGACCATCCTCCGCACCGATCCCACTACTCACCCAGGAGATGACTGATCAGACCGTACCCCTGCTAGTATCACGGTCTTCCCGACATGACCTCCAAATCCGGTTACTTAACCAGGATATTGGAGAGTTGACTGCCCGTCTGGAGCGGGAGGAGATTCAGAACTCCAATTTATACTGGGTTAACCAACATGCCCTCACCATCCAACAGGATGGTCTGAATGAGCTTCGGCAGCTACTAGCCGAAAGCGAGGCTCGGAACGAGGAGCTACCTCAACGCCTCAACGCGTTGGAGAAGGGAGTGACCCCTGATCACTCCCGCACTTAGAACTCTTTATCTATCTTTGTAGTGTTAGAAAAAATATTATGTAATAGTGTAGGACAAAGATTATCGGGTAATAACCCGCCCATTGTAAGAAAGTTATGAATGATTATTTAATATTGCAAGTTATTTATGAAATTGTGTTTGATGATTATAATGTTGTGCCTTAAGAAAAATTTAAATGTTTAAGATTCAACTTCTTACACTTTGCTCTTTTCTTTAAACATTAAGAAAATGCCGCCAAGACGAGCTATGAACGCTGCAGAAATTGAGGAACTAGTCGCACAAAGAGTGGCTACTGCTATAACCACTTATGAGACAAACCGGAACAGTTATGCTAATGGAGATGGTGGTGCTAGCCGCACCACGGGAGGAACTAAAACCCACCCAAAGGGTTGTGGAATTAAGGGTTTTTTGAGTTGCAAGCCCCGATACTTGAATGGAACTGAAGGGGCCGTCAGATTAGTACGATGGTTCAAAAAGTTGGAGTCTGTCTTCCGTGTTAGCGGATGCATTGAAGGAGACAAGGAAAAGTTCGCCACCCACACTCTACAAGACAACGCCTTGACATGGTGGAACTCGTATACCCAGTCTGTAGGGATTGATGCAGCTTACCAACTCGCCTGGACCGAGTTAAAGCAGATGATGACCGATGAGTATTGCCCAAGGAATGAACTACAGAAGTTGGAGTCAGAGTTTTGAAATCTGGCTATGAAGGGTACTGATGTAGCTGGGTACACCAACCGATTCCACGAACTGAGTATTCTGTGCCCTCTGATGGTGACCCCTAAATACAAGAAAATCGAGCGTTTCATTTGGGGACTCGCTCTTCAAATCCAAGGCAATGTCACTGCTTCCAACCCAACTACCATTCAGGACACCATCAGAATGGCCAACAACCTTATGGATCAAGTGTCCCGGAGAAACTAAGCCAAGGCCGGGGAAAACAAGAGGAAATGGGAGGACAAGTCTGGGAAGAGTACGGGCTCACAATCCAAGAAGCCCGAGACCATCAAGGCTTATGTAGCAGGAGTTGAGTCAAGGAAGGGCTACACAGGTACAAAGCCTTTCTGCACCCAATGCACTTTTCATCACAACAAGGGTCGCTGCCCAACCCCTTGTGGAAAACGCAAACGTATTGGTCATTTGGCCAAGGATTATAAATTTGGAACCCCGGGTATCAATGGCGGCAATCAGAGAGGCTGCTATGAATGTGGAGCTGCCGGGCACTTCAGGAGTGAGTGCCCGAAGTTGAGAAATGGTGGAGGAGCTCAGGGGAGAGCTTTTCTTTTAGGAGCAGGCGACGCTCGTCAGGATCCCCATGTGCTATCAGGTACGTTTCTTTTAAATGACATTTACGCTTACGTACTCTTTGATATTGGGGCTGATAGGAGCTTCATATCTAATAAGTTTAGTAAGCAATTGAATGCACTCCTTTTCCCATAGACAACTGTTATACTATAGAACAGGCTGACGGCAAAATAATAGAGGCAAGTAGTATTATTAAGGAATGCACACTGAGGCTGGCAGATCATCCCTTTAAGATAGGCTTGATGCCTATAGACCTCGGAAGTTTTGATGTAGTAATTGGCATGGATTGGTTGTCACACAATCATGCCGAGATTTTGTCCGGTAAGAAAGTGGTACGGATACCACTCCACAAGAAAAAGGTCCTAACAGTCCAAGGGGAAAGAAAGAACCGTCAGGCGAATGACATATCCGGCCTAAGAACATTAAAGTGCCTTAGAAAAGTTTGCCATGCGGTATTAGTACAGATTGCAGAAAAAGAGTCGGAGAAGAAACGACTTGAGGATATTGCAGTGGTTTGTGACTATCCGAAGGTCTTCCCGGAAGATTTGCCTGGACTTCCGTCAGCAAGGCAAGTGGAGTTCCAAATCAATTTGGTGCCGGGAGCTGCACCGGTCGCAAGAGCCCCATATAGACTCGCTCCTTCTGAAATGCACGAGCTATCCAATCAACTACAAGAGTTGATGGATAAAGGATTCATTCAACCAAGTTCCTCACCTTGGGGAGCTCCGGTCTTATTTGTGAAAAAGAAAGACGGATCCTTCAGAATGTGCATAGACTACCGAGAGCTAAACAAATTAACAGTAAAGAACCGCTACCCCCTTCCCAGAATTGACGACCTGTTTGACCAACTACAGGGATATGGCTTCTACTCTAAGATTGATCTGCGATCCGGTTATCATGAAGTAAAGGTTCCAGAAGAAGACATTCCCAAGACAGCATTCAAAACTCGTTATGGACATTACGAATTCCAGGTGATGCCATTCGGTTTGACCAACGCACCAGCCGTATTCATGGATCTCATGAATCGAGTGTGTAAACCATATCAAGATAAATTTGTAATAGTGTTCATAGACGATATCATCTTCTAGTCAAGAAATAAGGAGGAGCACGAACAACATCTCAAGCTAATCTTGGAGTTGTTAGAGAAGGAGCAGTTATATGCCAAATTTTCAAAATGTGAATTTTGGTTGCGAGAAGTTAAATTCCTTGGACATGTGATCAACAGCCAGGGAATCCAAGTTGATCCATCAAAAATCAAGGCCATAAAGAACTGGGCGACTCCTAGAACTCCCACGGAAATCTGCCAATTTCTAGGACTTGCCGGTTATTAAAGGCGATTTATTGAAAACTTCTCAAAGATAGCAGGTTCCCTAACAGAGTTGACTCGGAAAGATGTAAAATATACCTGGGGTGAAGAGCAGGAAAAGGTGTTTTAGCAGTTAAAGCAAAGACTGTGTAGTGCACCAATTCTGTCCTTACCTGAAGGGACAGAAAATTTTATGGTCTACTGTGATGCCTCACACAATGGATTAGGGTGTGTGCTCATGCAAAGGGATAAAGTCATTGCTTACGCATCACGACAGCTCAAAATCCACAAGGTGAACTATACGACTCATGATTTGGAGCTTGGAGCATTGGTGTTTGCTCTCAAAATATAGAGGCACTACCTGTACGGAACTAAGTGCACGGTGTTTACAGACCATAAAAGCCTTCAGCATATTCTGAATCAGAAAGAGTTAAATATGAGGCAATGTCGTTGGGTTGAGCTGCTTAGCGATTATGACTGCGAGATTCGTTATCATCCGGGGAAGGCGAATGTTGTAGCTGATGCCCTGAGCCGAAAGGAACGAGTTAAACCATTGAGAGTCCGAGCTTTGGTCATGACAATACAGTCAAACCTAAACTCTCAAGTCCGCGAGGCACAAGAAGAAGTAGTCAAGGAGGGTAATCTACTGGATGAAGCCTTGAGAGGTATGGATAAGCAGTTTGAAATCAAGCCAGATGGATGTCGGTAGTTCATGGGCAGAATTTGGCTACCAAATTTGGAGGAGTAAGGAAGCTGGTCATCGATGAAGGGCATAAAACAAGATATGCTATTCATCCAGGGTCAGATAAGATGTACCACGACTTGAAGGGAATGTACTGGTGGTCAAACATGAAGGCCGACATTGCTACCTATGTCAGCAAGTGCTTAACATGTTTGAAGGTTAAGGTTGAGCACCAGAAACCATCAGGATTGCTAGTTCAACCAGAAATACCCCAGTGGAAGTGGGAAAACATCACCAAGTTGCCAAAGACTTCTGGAGGTTATGAAACCATTTGGGTGATTGTGGATCGGCTTACCAAAACCGCACACTTCCTGCCAATCAAGGAGACTGATAAGATGGATAAGCTAACACGAATCTATCTTAAAGAAGTCGTCTCATGGCATGGAGTGCCAGTATCAATTATTTTTGACAGGGACAGCCGGTTCACGTCAAGATGTTGGCAGTCATTGCAAGAAGCACTGGGTACACGCTTGGATATGAGCACAGCCTATCACCCGCAGACGGATGGTCAGAATGAAAGGACTATTCAGACTTTGGAAGACATGCTAAGGGCATGCGTTATCGACTTTGGCAAAAGTTGGGAAAGGCACCTGCCATTATTCGAGTTTTCCTATAACAACAGCTATTACTCGAGTATTAAGACCGCCTCATTCGAGGCACTCTACGGACGAAAGTGTCGATCACCACTTTGTTGGGCTGAAGTTAGAGATAGTCACATTACTGGACCTGAGATTATCCAGGAGACTACAGAAAAGATAGCTCAGATTCGTAACTGTTTAAAGATAGCGCGGGATCGACAGAAAAGTTATGCAGACGTTCGACGGAAGAATTTGGAATTTCAAGAGGGAGATCAAGTAATGTTGAAAGTCTCGCCTTGGAAAGGCGTAATTCGTTTTGGGAAATGAGGAAAACTCAATCCTCGTTATATCGGACCATTCAAGATCACCAAAAGAATTGGCCCGGTAGCTTACCAACTCGATCTGCCCCCCGAGCTTAGTAACGTTCATAATACATTCCATGTGTCCAATCTTAAGAAGTGTCTGGCTGATGAAACACTCGTTATACCCATGGACGAGCTAGAACTAGATGATATGTTGAACTTCATTGAGCAACCCGTGGAAATAATGGACCGAGAGGTCAAGAAACTAAAGCACAGTCGGATCCCGATAATAAAAGTCAGATGGAACTCTAAGCGAGGACCTGAGTTTACGTGGGAATGCGAAGATCAGTTCCGAGAAAAATATCTTCAGCTGTTCTCAAATACTCAAGCAGTGGAGAACATGAGCTAATTTCGGGACGAACTTCCCTTAACAGGGGGAGACTGTAACATCCGGCACTAAAACGGGTTAGCAAAAATGACCTAATCTGTATTTAATAGCCAGTTATAACCTAATCAGTGGTCATTAGATATTAATCAAATGATTAACAAGGTTTATTAGAAAATTCAACTCAATTAGAATCAAATTCATCGGTGCGATGAATCGGGAAATCAATTAATCCGATCGATTTACGATATGAGAGATTAATTCAACTAAGTACATAATTAAATTATGATTAGTAACACTAATCAAACAATAATACAATTACTTAACATTAATTATGAAAGACAAACAATTCATTAAAACAATGCATCCATAAGTATTTATGAAATTAAAAGAAAAGGGAAATACAAGAATACATTTCTAAATACTTTTATACAAAAAAAAAATGAAATACATGTATAATACATGTATGGCCGGCCCTATAGGCCATGTGTGTTATAGAGTTTGACTTCTATGTTTTTAATATTACTTTAAACACAATCATATTGTTTAAAAGTGCACACTACCTTTTTCATCCATGCCTTTCATAATTTGAAAGACCAAACACTTTGCCTATAAATAAGACCTCATTTCTCACTTCTTTTCCACACTTTAAACATCAAAAATCTCTCCTTTTCTCCTCTAAAAACCGAATCTATACACACAAACATCAAAAATCTTTTCATTCAAGTGTTCATCAAGTGTTCTTCAAGATATTCAAGAGTTTTTGGTGCAAGTCTTGCAAGGATTTCAACTTCTACTCAAAGTCGTATTCTAAATACTTCAAAGTAAGTAAATACTAAATTATTTCATCTTATATTTATGTTTACATAAGTCTTGCATAATATATATAATCACCAACAACAACAAGTTTCATAAAAACTCAAGTTTATAAGTTTCTAGTTTTTCTTCTTAAGTTGTTTCTTTAAATGTGTTTATGAATATATGAACACATTATAAAAATGTTAATATTATGAAAACAAGTGATATATATGTGTTTTATAACTTTTATAAATTTTATACAAGTAGTCTTTGAATAAACATCAAGAATCATAAGTTATTTGAAGTTTATAAACTGTGGATTTTCGGCAGAAAATTTATATCGACTTTGAAAAATCATAACTAATTCATAACTTAACAAAATGAGTTGATTCTTGTCTCAAAAGTTAGATCTATGTCTTAACTATAGATCTGAAAGTTTTCATAATTTAATTTCGAGTTTAAGACCTCCAGAAATTATTTGGGAAACCGAACGTTTGACAGCTCAAAAATGGCCAACATAGGGTTTTTAACAAGCTTTTTCACAACCTAAACATCTCGAAAAATGGCCGTTCTTGATTCTAAAAATCCTTTGTATATAGTTGTTTAATGTCCTAGAAAACCAGAGCCTAAAACGGTTTGGAGCTTGGTCAAAAACAGCCTCAAAGTAGGCCGAAAACCTCAAAAAAGGTGGAAAATTATATATATATATATATATATATATATATATATATATATATATATATATATATATATATATGTATAGACACACACACACATATAAACTTGACGTTTTAAGGGGGTTTTATTTATAAACTTGTAATGTTGGGTGATTTAAGACATTAAAATCTATAAATATATATTATCATATATTAGATATATTAAGTCACTATTATCATTTAGGACTCGATTAATCTCGCTCGGTGCATCATCCATCCATTTACGCTAAAAAGCATTTTTCGCTCGTTTTTGCCATCACACGCTCGGTGAGTTCTCATAGCCCCTATTTTAACAATGTTATGTTTTGGGGTTGAAATACATGCTTCGTTTTCATATGGACACGAAAACATCTTCATTTCTATTATGTATTACACATGTAGTTCCATCAGCCCTTATATCATGAACCGTTAATTGCATTTATTTGTAAGCGCGAATATATTGTCGATAGATCTATTGGGAGTCATGCCCCCCATTCGGGTTAGTTCGGGTCGGCTAACAGCGAGTGCATATATATTCAACACACGGTATTACGTATGAGAATACTGCACAGGGCATACTCATTTTAATTAAGCTTCGGTTGCATGGTGGTTTATATGTAATACATAACATGGAATTTATGATTTTATAAATTCAAACTCTACTGTTGTTGTCCGTACAAGTCAGATTTACGTGTAAACCTATGAGCTCACCAACAATTTTTGTTGACGTATTTTAGCGTGTATTTCAGGAAATTAAGGCAAGTTCATCATATCGGAAGTATTTTCAAGCTTCCGCACTTAAGGAGTGGCATTGATTTTCAAACCGTCGGAGATTTAATTGCATTATTTTGGATAATTTAATTATGTATTTAAATCTCTGTATCTTGCGAACTACTCTTTATCATTCTCAGGTTATGTAAAACATTTCTATCTTTTAAAGTTATATCGATGTATTTTTGAAAACGTCCATATAGTGGCCGTTCATTATTATTATGGTTACGCTTCCGCGACGTCCCGCTTCGTTGCCAACCGGGGGAACGGGGTGTGACAAGAACCAAGTGGTTTACCACCTTTACAAGGGATCGAGCATCCTCCAAGTTGGTCTCTATTCATTGTGTCTTGCAAAACCCTTAGTATCCTCCAAGTAAATGGTCAAGACCGTCAAAATGCCTTGAAATGTAGAGAAGACTTTCAAATTGCCTTGTCATTTATCATGACATGTGCATTGAACATGGACACTCTTTTGGTTAGATTTTTTAGACTTGGTTAATGGTTCTTTATTTGGCTTTATTCTTCTTTAAAAGATATGGAAAAGGCTTAGCCTTCATTAGGCTTTTATTTGACTCAAATCTGGCTTGAAATGATCGAGTTATGGACAAAACATGGGCTAAGTGTGGGAATGTCTGAAATTCTTTATTCATGGGCTATGTTTGGGTAAGTAACCACAACTTGGGCCATGAAAACATGGCTAATATTGGGTTTCAACTTGTAGCAAAATTAGGAAGCTTGCTTGGTTTTTTTGCGGAGAGACGGGAGCATTATTCCGGCAAGATTTAATCAGTCCATTGGTAGCATCTTGGAAAATCTTTGATTTAGACCTTGTGATAGGCCCAATCTTCCTCCTTAACGGATCTTTATCATCTTGACCATTGGCTGCGTTCTCATCATTCCCCTCATCTTGAGAGTGATTTGTCCTCAAATTGTCACCTGCATCAAAAGGCCTTAAATCAACCACATTAAACACATGAACATTATACTCATCTGGAAGATCAAGTTTGTAAGCATTGTCATTAAATTTCTGCAACACTTGAAATGGTCCATCTCCTCTAGGCATTAACTTTGACTTTCTCGTTGTCGGAAATCGTTCCTTCCTCATATGAAGCCACACCCAATCTCCTGGTTTAAAAGTGACCTTTCTTTTTCCCTTGTTCGCTTGTTGATCATACTTCTTGGCGCGCTCTTCGATGTTGGTTTTGCCTTCTCATGGATTTGCTTGACAAATTCTGCCTTCTTCTTGCCTTCTAAATTCAAATGCTCATTCACAGGCAAAGGAGTTAAATCCATAGGAGTTAATGGCTTAAATCCATACAAAATCTCAAACGGTGAAAACTTAGTAGCGGAATGCACATTCCGATTATATGTAAACTCAACATGGGGTAAGCATTGCTCCCAAATTTTCACATTTCTCCCAACTATTGATCGCAACAAAGTACCTAGTGTATGATTCACAACTTCGGTTTGTCCATCCATTTGGGGATGAAAAGTTGTAAAAAAGAAAAGCTTTGTTCCCAAATTTACCCACATTGTTTTCCAAAAATAACTTAAAAACTCGGTGTCGCGATCAGACACGATAGTTCTTGGAATGATATGCAAGCTAACTACTTTTTTGAAAAACAAATTAGAAATATATGAAGCACCATTAGTTCAATGGCATGCAATGAAATGAGCCATCTTAGAAAACATATCAACACCCATAAAAATTGAATCTTTTCCACTTGTTGTTCTTGGAAAACCCAACAAAAAATCCATAGAAAGATCAACCCATGGTTAACTTGGTATAGGAAGAGGAGTGTACAAACCATGAGGTTGAACCTTTGATTTGGCTTGTTTGCAAACAATGCATTTTACACAAACTTTGCCAACATCAACTTTCATTTTTGGCCAAAAGAAATGCTGTTACAAAATTTTCAAAGTTTTTGCCACACCAAAATGACCCATAAGGCCTCCACTATCTGCCTCCCGAACCAAAAACTCACGTAAAGACGTGTTCGGAATGCAAAACTTTGATTCTTTGAACAAAAACCCATCATGTATAAAAAACTTGTCAAAAGAGCTTCTTTCACATGTTTGAAAAATATACCAAAATCCACATCCTTATGATATAACTCTTTGATTTATCTGAAATGAAGAATTTTAGAGTCTAGAGAAGAGACTAGAGAGTACCTCCGTGAAAGTGCATCAGCTACAATATATTCCTTACTTTTTTGAATTGGATGACATAAGGAAATGTCTCATGAAACTCCATCCACCTAGCATGTCTCTTATTCAACTTTTGTTGCCCCTTCAGAAACTTCAAGGACTCATGATCGGAATGAATTACAAACACTCTGGTCCAGAAGTAATGTTGCCAAGTTTTCAGTGCACGAACCAAAGCATACATCTCTTTGTCATAAGTGGCATAATTCAAAGTTGCGTCGCTCAATTTTTCATTAAAATATGCCAATGGTTTCCCTTCTTGCATCAAAACCGTACCAATTCCAACACCTGACGCATCATACTAAATTTCAATTGTTTGCTCTTGATCTTTGACCCATTGAAAACCAAATTTCTTTCTAATGACTTCAGTGAGTGGTGATGCCATGGTCCTAAAATCCACAAATCGACGATAAAAACTAACAAGAGCATGGAAACTTCGCACATCACCAACACTCTTTGGAGTTGGTCAATCTTGAAAAGCCTTCACATTCTCTTCATCAACTGAAATTCATTGGGAACTCACCACATATCCAAGAAAAACAATGTGTTCGGTACAAAAAAGTACACTTTTTCAAGTTTGCGTAAAGCTTTTCTTTCCTAAGTACACTCAAAACACACATTAGATGCTCAAGATGATCATTCAAACTCTTGAAATAAATAAAAATAACATCAAAGTAAACAACCACAAACTTGCCAATGAAATCACTTAAAACATGGTTCATTAATCTCATGAATTTACTAGGAGCATTAGTTAAGCCAAAAGGCATAACTAACCATTCATATTAACCATGTTTTGTTTGAAGCTGTTTTCCATTCATCTCCATTTTTATGTGAATTTGGTGATATCCGCTCTTTAAATCAATCTTTGAAAACAACTTTGAACCATGCAATTCGTCAAGCATATCATCTAGTCGAGGGATTGGATGGTGATACTTTTCCATGATATTATTGATGGCACGACAATCTATGCATATCCTCCACGACGCATCCTTTTTTTGGTATAAGCAAAACTAGAACAGCACAAGGGCTCATGCTTTCTCGAATCCATCCTTCCTCAACTTGCCTTTGCAACTCCTTGGTTTCCTCTTGATTTGTTGCTGGCTTGTTTGGAATGGAAGTCCCGGGAACAAAGTCAATTTGGTGTTCAATACTGCGAATTAGTGGCAATCCATTAGGAACCTCCTCGGGAAACAAGTCTTCAAATTCCTGCAAAAGAGATTTAATTTTTCTCGGAAGAGTACCGACCAAATCATTAGTGCTTAATTAAGCCTCTTTGATAAAAAGAAGCACAAAAGACATCTCCGAATTCAATGCTTCTGTTATTTCACTCCTTTTTGCAAGTGCATAATATTCCCTCTCCTTTTCACCCACAAAAGTTTTCTTATCTTTTTTGTTTTTCGTTTGAACTCTTCTTGTCTTCATTGCTTCCTTAGACTCACCATCTTTGTTCTATGCATCCTTTCGATGTCGGCCTTGATCCTCATAAAATTGACTGGGTGACATTGGCATAAGAGTTATGGACTTGGTTTTGTGAACAAGGGTGTACTTGTTGGTGAAGCCATCGTGTTTTACGTGCCGATCATATTTCCATGGCCTACCAAGTAACAAATGGCTTGCTTGCATAGGTACAACATCACATAGGACTTCATCTTCATACTTACTGATACGAAACGAAACCAAAACCTGCTTTGTAACTCGCACCTCACCACTATCCTTTCTTTAGACTTTGAAGCTTGTTGTGAAGGTAACACTAGTAATGACTTGGTACAAAACGTCGTCTCATGACCATCTTCATTTCTTCCCAAGTATCGATGGGTCTCTCTTCATTTCTTCATCTACTAATCACAAGTTTATCTCACCATGTAGTGCATAATCAGTAAATTCAACAAAGGCGAGTTTTACCTGCTTCCAGTTGGAGTATTCATGGCAATCAAAGATGAAGGCCATCTTAGTCTCCCAATCGATGTAATCCTCCGGATCCGACTTTCCTTGAAAAGATGGAATATTCATCTTTATTGAACTCAAGTTATTGTCTCTATGTTGCCTTCGTCTAGGTGGTCTTCTTTGAAATTCCTCATCTCATTCATCACCTCTAGAATCGTAATCATGATTTTCATAAGAAACTTGTGATGGTGTTCGTTCACGTGGTATTTGTGCCTCCAATTCGTCCATTCTTTCATTAACTTGCGTGAACTCGTCTCTCATTAATCATCGCATTTTCATCCATGAGATCTTGAACTTGAAGATTTGGAAGGGGTTGGTCATCCGTCATCTTATATATCTGCAAAAAAAACAACGAATAATAAAAGAAATTTTGACCTCTCCGCTCTCCGTTACGTGTTTCTCTCAAGTTGATTAAGCTCTCAATACTCATGTATGCAACAAAGGCTTTTTCCCTCGATTGAACATACAACACTGCCTTTTACCTCTCTTTTTTAATTCTTAAAGTTCAAAACAAATTAAAAGAAAGCAAAATCAAGTTAGGATTGTGGTTTTGAGGAATTCAAAACGTACCAAAAAACTTCAATAAATAAGTGTAACAAACCCAAAAAAGAAATATAATACTAAACAAATTTAATAACGTTCCTCCATTTTATTTCACTATTTTTCCACTTCTTTTTTTTTTTTACTTTGATAACTTTTTTTTATACTTTTCTTTTCTTTACACTTTTTTTTCTTGAGGAACAAAACGCCGGCTTGTTTGGAATGAGAGTCCTGGGAACAAAGTCAATTTGGTGTTCAATCTCGCGAATTGGTGGTAATCCATTGGGAACCTCCTCGGGAATCAAGTCTTCAAATTCCTGCAAAAGAGATTTAATATTTCTCGGAAGAGTACCAACCAAATCATTAGTGCTTAATTGAGCCTCTTTAATTAAAGAAGCCCAAAAGACATCTCCGAATTCAATGTTTCTTTTATTTCACTCCTTTTTGCAAGTGCATAATATCCACTCTCCTTTTCACCCAACAAACTTTCCTTATCTTTTTTGTTTTTCGTTTGAAATCTTTTTGTCTTCATTGCTTCCTTGGACTTACCATCTTTGTTCTACGCATCCTTATGAAGTCAGCCTTGATCCTCATAAACTTGACTAGGTGACATTGGCATAAGAGTTATGTACTTGGTTTTGTGAATAAGGGTGTACTTGTTGGTGAAGCCATCGTGTTTTACTTGCCGATCATATTGTCATGGCTTACCAAGTAACAAATGGCTTGCTTGCATAGGAACAACATCACATAGGACTTCATCTTCATACAAACTGATACGAAATGAAATTAAACCTGCTTTGTAAGTCGCACTTCACCACTATCATTAAGTCATTGGAGTTTATACGGCTTTTGATTGCTTCATTGTTGGTAATCCTAGCTTTTCAACCATGGAAACACTAGCCACGTTAGTACAACTCCCACCATTAATTATAACAATACATACCTTGCCTTGAACATAACACCGGGTGTGAAAGATGTTCTCCCATTGTGCATCATCTTCTTCCTTAAAATGGGTTCTTAAGGCTCGTCTTGCCACCAACATTCTCCTTCAACTGCTAGTTCTTCTTCCCAATCTATGTCTTCGTGTGAGGATTCAGAAGCATATGTTTCGATTTCTATATCTTCTCTAATCACCATTGCAAGCTTGTTTGGACATTGACTTGCAATATGACCCCTGCCACGGCACTTAAAACATTTTATATGATGAGTCTTAGGAACTTCAGAACTAGTTTTCTCCTTTGAAGTGTTTTTTGTTCCAGATTTGCGATTAGAAGAGTTTGAATTATCGGGCCTTTTGGAGCTACTTGCTTTCCAAGCATTCGTTCTTGACCGACCCTCTCTCTTGAGTTGCTTTTCAATCTTAACTGCCATATGAACCATGTCCTCAATCTCATAATGGTGTATCTCAACACGATCTCGAATTTCATAATTTAGACAATTTAAAAACCTCGCCATGGTAGCTTCTCGATGCTCTTGAATATTCGCCCGGATCATAACAACCTCCATTTCTTTGAAGTAATCATCAACAGACTTACTTCCTTGCTTCAAACTTTGAAGTTTGTTGTAAAGGTCATAGTAGTAATGACTTGGTACACAACGTCGCCTCATGACCCTCTTCATTTCTTCCCATGTATCGATGGGTCTCTCTGCATTTCTTCGTCTATTAATCACTAGTTGATCCCACCATGTTAGTGCATAATCAGTAAATTCAACAACGGCGAGTTTTTGCTTCTTCCGGTTGGAATATTCATGGGAATCAAAGATGACATCCATATTACTCTTCCAATAGATGTAAGCTTCCGGATCCGACTTTCCTTGAAAAGATGGAATTTCAATCTTAATTGAACTCAAGTTGTTGTCTCTATGTTGCCTTCGTCTAGGTGGTCTTCTTTGAAATTCCTCATCCCATTCATCACCTCTAGAACCATAATCATGATTTTCCTAATAAACATGTGATGGTGTTCGTTCACGTGGTATTTGTGCCTCCAATTAGTCCATTCTTTCATGAACTTGCGTGGACTCGTCTCTCATTAATCGTCGCATTTCATCCATGAGAGCTTGAACTTTAAGATTTGTAAGGGGTTGGTCATCCGCCATTTTATAATATGTAAAAAAAACAATGAATAATAAAAAGATAATGACGTCTCCGCTCTCCCTTACGTGTTTCTCTCAAGATGATTAATCTCTCAACACTCATGTATGCAATAAAGGCTTGGTCCCTCGATTGATCGTACCACACTGCCATTTACCTCTCTTTTTAATTCTTAAAGTTCAAAACAAACTAAAAGAAATCAAAATCAAGTTAGGCTTGTGGCCTTGAGGAATTCATTACGTATCAAACAACTTCAATAAACAAGTGTAACAAACCCAAAAATAAATATAATACTAAACAAAATTATTAACGTTCCTAAAAAAAAAAATATTTCTTTCACTTCTTTTTTTTTCTCTACTTTTTTTTTACTTTGATAGCTTTTTTTATACTTTTCTTTTCTTTTCTCTTTTTCTTCGAGGAACCAAACTACACGACTAAATATAAAGAACCCAAATATATAACTTACTAAAATCCCAACTTCTTTACTTCTTGATAATAGTAATCAAGCCAAGTTGTGACGAGATCCACTACTATTACTTGATATCCAAGATAAGAACAAGAAGAAAAAAACGAAACGAAAAAAAGATAAAGTATGATAGAAAACAAACCAATAGAACCTGGCTTTGACAAACCAATATGAGATTGATCACGAACTGCCCAATCGTTCTATTAGATATTATTATGAGAAACAGATAGAACCACGACCCGTTGCCTATAGTGAGGCAAGAACCTTGGTATAAGAAAATGCCACAATCAACCCCACCAAGTTGATTGATAAGCTTTGAACGCCACAAGCTAGAACACTTGATAAGTTCTAAAAGTTCGTAAGAAACAAGAAGAGTTAAAAACTCACAATATTACATAAATGAAGGATGATTGCAAATGTTTACATTGGCCTCTATTTATAGATAAAAATATAAGGAAAATCAACCATCTAGATGTGTAACAAAAGCTATCACGATAAGCTATCAAATAAGTAATACTACTTATCAAAAGGGCCTTCTTGACATTTCACCACTTGAATCTTCTAGAATATGTCTTGGTTCATTGTGTCTTGCAAAAACCTTAGTATCCTCTAAGTAAATGGTCATGACCTTCAAAATGCCATTAAATGAAGAGAAGACTTTTAAATTCCCTTGTAATTAATCTTGACATGGACAATCTTTTGGTCAGATTTTTTGGACATGGAAAATGGTTATTTATTGGGCTTTATTCTTCTTGAAAAGATAGGGAAAAGACTTAGCTTTCATTGGGCTTTTATTTGACTCAAATCGGGCTTGAAATGAGTGAGTTTATGGACAAAACATGGGCAAAGTGTGAGGATAGCCGAAATTCTTTGTTCATGGGCTATGTTTCGGTAAATAACCACAACATGGGCCATGAAACATGGGCTAATCTTGGGCTTCAAATTGTAGGAAAAATAGGAAGCTCGCTTGGTTATTTTGCGGAGACACGGGAGCATTATTGTGGCAAGATTTAATCAGTCCATTGGTAGCATCTTGGAACATCTTGGATTTAGACCTTGTGATAGGCCCAATCTTCCACCTTAATGGATCTTCATCATCTTGACCATTGGATGCGTTCTCATCATTCCCCCCATCTTGAGAGTGATTTGTCCTCAAATCGTCACCTGCATCAAAAGGACTTAAATCAGACACATTAAATACATTATGAACATTATACTCATCAGGAAGATCATGTTTCTAAGCATCGTCATTGATTTTTTGCTTCACTTGTAATGGTCCATCTTCTCTAGGCATCAACTTCGACTTTCTCTTTTTTGGAAATCGTTCCTTCCTCATATGAAGCCACCACCAATCTCCTGGTTCAAAAGTGACCTTTCTTTTTCCCTTGTTCGCTTGTCGTTCATACTTCTTGGTGCGCTCTTCAATGTTACGTTTTGCCTTCTCATGGATTTGCTTGACAAATTCTGCCCTCTTGTTGCCATTTAAATTCAAATGCTCATTCATAGGCAAAGGAGTTTAATCCATATGAGTTAATGGCTTAAATACATACACAATATCGAACGGTGAAAACTTAGTAGCGGAATGCACATTCCGATTATATGAAAACTCAACATGGGTTAAGTATTGCTCCCAAGTTTTCACATTTCTCCCAGCTATTGATTGCAACAAAGTACCTATTGTACGATTCACAACTTTGGTTTGTCCATCCATTTGGGGATGACAAGTTGTTAAAAACAAAAGCTTTGTTCCCAATTTTGCCCACAAAGTTTTCCAAAAATAACTTAAAAACTTGGTGTCCCGATCAGACACGATAGTTCTTGAAATGTCATGCAGCTGACCACTTATTTGAAAAACAAATTAGAAATATGTGAAGCATCATTGGTTCGATGGCATGCAATAAAATGAGTTATCTTAGAAAACCTATCAACAACCACAAAAATTGAATATTTGCCAGTTGTTGTTCTTGGCAAACCACGGGCTTGAAAGTTTTTATCGAAGGTTTATTCGTGACTTTAGTACCATAGCCCGGGCCCCTGAATGAACTTATGAAGGAGGGTTAGTTTTCATCAGGGAGAAAAGAAAGAAGCTGCTTTCAATTTGCTGAAAGAATGGTTGGCATCTACTCCTATTCTTGCATTGCCTAATTTCAATAAAATGGTTGAACTTGAGTGTAATGCATCCGTGGTGGGTATTGGGGCTGTTTTGATTCAAGAAGGTCGACTAATTGCATATTTTAGTGAAAAATTAAAATGGCCTCAGTTGAATTATTCTACTTATGTAAAGGAGCTTTATGCATTGGTTAGATATTTTCAAATATGGAAGCATTACTTAAGGCCTTAGGAATTTGCGGTTCATACAGATCATGAATCTCTAAAGTACCTTAAGGGGCAAACTAATTTGAGTAGGAGACAAATCAAGTGGGTTGAATTCATTGAGTCAATTCCTTATGTGATCAAATACAAAAAAGGTAAGGAAAACATTACGGCTGATGCATTGTCTAGACGCCATAGTCTTGTCACCACATGAGTTCTAGGCTACTATGGTGTGGATCACTTAAAGAAATGTACAAAGATGATTCTGATTTTTCTTCCTTATATGCTGCTTGTGAACATGCTACTATGGTTTGGATCACTTAAAGAAATGAGGCTCATGGTGGAGGGTTAATGGGTCATTTTGGTGTCCAATTACTTCGAGTGATTATTCAGATGAACTTGAAAACATGGGAGAGTTGTTTGCCTTTTGCAGAGTTTGCTTACAATAGCAGTGTTCATTTTACCACTAACTTTTCCCCTTTCAAATTTGTTTACGGGGTAAATCCATTGAATCTTCTTGACCTTGTTCCTCTTCCCATTGAAGAACGATCTGGTCTAGATGGAAACCGGAAGGCAAAATTTGTGAAGCAATTACACGAAAAGGGAAGGCTCAATATTGAGAAAAGGTAGAACAATATAGAAAGCAAGCAAACAAGGGCAGGAAAAAGATAGTGTTTGAGTTGGAGATTGGGTATGGCTGCACTAGAGAAAAATAGATTTCCTACCAACCGAAGATCCAAATTGCAACCTTGAGTAGATGGACCATTTCAAATGCGAGAAAGGATCGATGACAATGCTTACAAGCTAGATCTCCCAGGTGTGTATCAAGTTAGTTCAACATTCAATGTTTCTGACTTGTCTCCTTTTGATGTAGGTGATGATTCGTGGACGAATCCTTTTCAAGAGGGAGAGAATGATGAAGGATCATCAAGGTATTCTCATTTCAATGAGGTCAAGAAAATACGTAAAGGCCCAATGACAAGACGAGCCAAGAAGATCAAACAAGTTTTTATGAGCTT
Organism: Centrapalus pauciflorus; assembly: GCA_020465985.1. Taxonomy (NCBI): domain Eukaryota; kingdom Viridiplantae; phylum Streptophyta; class Magnoliopsida; order Asterales; family Asteraceae; genus Centrapalus; species Centrapalus pauciflorus. Next base: position 76,761 of record JAANYP010000038.1, read on the forward strand.
AGTTGCTGATATTCGAGAGACTGAATGCAAAGACGATGCTCGACCACAACTGATGAAGCATGTTACTAGACTAGATGCTTTGGATCCTAAGAGATGAAATATTGAATCATAAAAGCCCAAAAGTAACATTTTCTTGAGTCTTTAGAATATTATGAGCTAGTACTAAGCCCAAGTCGTAGAATGGATGTATTTTGAAGTCCATTGAAGTTTATTTGAGTCCAATAAAGGCTTAGAAATGTCTAATCCATTTTTTAGTTTAGAAGTTCTAGAATAATCTACCAAATGATGATAAAATGTCTAGATTCATGGATTAAAGTCCCTTCTTTAATCCATTGAATTTAAGAAGTGTTTTTTGAATTGGTTTTTCAAGCCTACAAATAGCTTCCTATGTACTTTCAAATCATTCCCTTGAGAAATATATATTCTTTTTGAGTTCTACTCATCTTTGTGAGCTTCGTTCTTTGTTGGAGAGTTCATAGTTCAAGAACTTATCAAGATTGTAAGCACATTCTTGTGACGTTCTTGTATTCCTTTGGTTCTTAGTTCTTATAACTAACGGGTCAAGGACTTGCTCTAGGCGTCTAGGAGGTCTAATCACCAGGTACATTGACGCCTATTCTATCCTATACGAAGGTTCCAAGTTATATTTAACTTGTGGGTCGATGTTTCAGATCACAATGGGCATTGGAAGTCCACATTGACGATTGAAATCCTAGAATTTGATTGAGTTATTAAAAACCAGGAAGGTTTAAATGAATTGTTGGCTACTGTAGAAGAGGTTTTTCAATTCAAAGAGATATGTGATTACGAGCATGTATCATCGATGTAACACCCCTCCCGATCCCAGAAATTCCATGTGAACCCAATATCTTAAGTGGCAATATCGCAAAGTATCTACAACACACGTGTCATAGGATAATGCAGATTACGGATAATTTAAAACTTTAAACTTTATACACGAAGTTAAACGCAATTCAGTACATTCACATTCCCAAATTAAACTAACATAATATTCCAAAATATCAGATCTGCATACTGATTACATTATCCCAGAACGACTATCAAAAATAGTTGTAAACATTTCACAAACAAACAACAGATCTTCACGTCGACCCCGAACCTATCTCTGCGACTGCTGAGGTTCCTTCTGATTCCCTGAACATGTTAGACTCGAAGACGGGAGCTATAAAGCCCGTGAGCACACGAGGGTTGACACTGCATGTAAGCACATAACACCTAGCATACATAAGCCATGTCCCTGTCCCGATTACCCAGCACACATCTCAGGTATAAAGGCATAAGTATGAGATCTGAATTCACGCACAATCCCAGTGGGGACCCTTCCCCGGCCGACACACCGCACACAGCAATGGTCAGTAATACCCTGTAGCACGGAAGCTACTTGGCTACAGGCCCTGCCGTATATATGCGCCCCAAAAATTGTTAAGGACAGTCAACCCGCACGATTTCCTTTCGCGGCTTGTCGTCCGTATGGAACCCATCACGGACACCAGAATCGATCTCATATCTCATACCTAACACGTATAGGAATAGGATATACCTGAGGTTCACGTCCCTGTCGCATATATATATATATATATATATATATATATATATATATATATATATATATATATATATATATATATGGTTGGGATCATTGCAGAACCTTAATTTAGTGCAGAACTATAGAACCAATCTAAACCATTAGATTATTATATAACACTAGGGATAAGATAGTAATTATGAAATTAACATTGAATTAATATATTGTATGAAGGTCTAGGTAAAAAAAATTTACGAAAAATAAACACGTAAAATTTTTTCGAAAAAAATATATCATTACTATTTAATTAAATCAACCAACTTTTGACTACTAATTTTGACCATTATTTTGGTTTTGTTAATTTTGAATGTACATGCAGTGTTGCATCGACGTTCGATATACGACATCAAGTGTTCATTCGACATTGAATTATATCGGTCATGCTACATTGCATGGTGGTCTGGTAATATATTTTTTTTTTTTACGAAATATATTGTATGGAGGTCTAGGTAAAAAAATTTTTACGAAAAATAAACACCTAAAATTTTTTTGAAAAAAATATATAATTACTATTCTAATTAAGTCAACCAACTTTTGACTACTAATTTTGACCATTATTTTGGTTTCGTTAATTTTGAATGTACATGCAGTGTTGCATCGACGTTCGATATACGACATCAAGTGTTCATTCGACATTGAATTATATCGGTCATGCTACATTGCATGGTGGTCTGGTAATTTCTTTTTATGAAAAATAAACACGTAAAATTTTTTCGAAAAAAATATGTCATTACTGTTCTAATTAAATCAACCAATTTTTCACTACTAATTTTGACCATTATTTTGGTTTAGTTAATTTTGAATGTACATGCAGTGTTGCATCGACGTTAATATACGATATCAAGTGGTCATTCGACATTGAATGATACCGGCCATGCTACATTGCATGGTGGTCTGAGTAAATTTTTTTTTTACGAAAAATAAACACGTAAAATTTTTTTGAAAAAAATATATCATGACGTTCTCGTTTTAAAGAGTATCAAATTCTCGTTTTTATGGTATAATTTTTTTGATTTAACAATTAATCATATTAATGTTATTTTAATTTAGAGAAAAAAGGATATTTATTTTACTAATGCCAATCTTTTCTCACTAATTCCAAACTTCATGGTTTTAATCAAGACCATTAGATTAATCTAATCTATGGACGATATTGGTTCTACGGTTCTACACTAAATTAAGGTTCTGCAATGATCTCATCTCTATATATATATCACGTACAAATATAGCTATATAGCTACAAACACAAAAAATGACGCGCGTTTGTAAAAGAACTCGAGTACTCACCTGATTGATTCCCCGAACTCTGAACTCCCTAATCAAATTCGGCCCGCTGTCCGCTAGTCCCTGTAATCACACGGAGATCCCAATGGTCAATCACAAATCCGACTAGCACATATCACATATCACAATAACCCAGACTCAATTCGAACCCGACAACCCCAAGGAACCGAAATCCGACCCAAAACCCGACTCAAAGTAACCCTAACGAGACCCCAAACCCAGACAAAACCCAGCCCGAGGAATCCCGAAGGAACCCGACACTAATTCGGCCCAAAACCCTTAAATGAGACTCAGCTTGGATTTCCCCTGCAGGCTCCCAGTCGCGCTGCGACGAAGCGGATTCAGCCATACCTGATCTTCGATTTCCAGCTCTGTTCAGGATTACGATATTCAGCCAAATAAACACATAATAGCAGCGTATAAACTCCCTTATCAGTCAAGTAATCAATTCCCACAAGAACTCAACACATAACAAAATTTAAATCTTCAACCCAAACTTGCTTACTTCAATATGTTTAAAAACAATAGGAAGGAAGAAGATGAGCAGCCTAAACCCAAGATTTCACACCCAATCTGAGCTTGGAATTGGTCCTTGCTGGAGTTTTTTCACACAAACACACACACAAACACCTTAGGGTTTATCTCACAAATGGATAAGGGAGAAGAAAGGATAAACATATATGTACACTCCCTTTTTAACCGGTCCTGAACCCAATAACACGAACCCGATATCACATTTTCAATATTAACGTCCATTTAACCCATTTAATCCCGTGATCCCAAAACATAATCCGTCCACTAAAATTATAATCCGATAATACGCAAGCCCAATCCCGACACGTATCAATCCACGAAACGGGATATAAGTGGACCAACCCAATATTAATTAAATAATTATCCACTAAAATAATTCCATGTACCAGGTCTAAAAGACGGATGTTACAAATCCTCCCCTCTCAAAGAGATTCCGTCCCGGAATGTAACTCGAACACTGAAACAGGTGAGGATATCTCGATCGCATCTCTGACTCGGGCTCCCAGGTGGCGTTGGTACCCATATGGTGTCTCCACTGAACGAGTAACAAGCAAATCTCTTTACTCCTTAGCTTCTGAATCTTTCTATCCGTAATGGCCTCGGGCTGCTCCACATACCGCATCTTATTGTCGACTGTAATCTCGGATAGGGGCACGTACTGATCATCTGTAGCTAGACACTTTCGGAGATGACTCACGTGAAAAGTATCGTGCATGCCGGCTAAATATGAAAGCAATCGCAGTCGATAGGCCTTATCCCAGACCCTGTCAACGATCTCGAACGACCCGATATAACGTGGACTCAGCATCCCACGATGTCTGAACCGGATAACCCCTTTCCACGGCAACACCATAAGCAATACTCGGTCCCCAACACTGAATTTCAGCTCTTTCAAATGGCGATCGACATAACTTTTCTGACGGCTCTGGGCGACCCTCATATGCTCCCTGATCACGGCCACCTTGTCACTGGTCTCTTGGAGTAACTCCGACCCACTAATAGGTCGCTCACCGACCTCGCCCCAACACACTGGGGTCAAGCACTTGCGTCCATATAATGCTTCAAATGGAGCCATCTTGATCGTAGCGTGATAGCTATTGTTATAGGCAAACTCGACCAACAGAAAATGCACGTCCCAGTTACCACTAAAGTCGATAGCACTCGCTCGCAACATATCCTCGAGTGTCTGATTGGTGCGCTCGGTCTTCCCGTCAGTCTGCGGTCAGTACACCGTACTCAGCTAAAACCTGGTGCCCAATTCGCGCTGGAAGCTCTGCCAGAAACGAGACGTAAATCGCGTATCCCTGTCCGAAGTAATCGATATCGGAATCCCATGTCGCGCCACCACCTTGTTGATGTAGAGTCTCGCCAACTGATCCATGGTGATAGTGCCCCGGACGGCTAAGAAGTGCGCACTCTTCGTTAGTCGATCCACTATGACCCAGATCAAAAGCATAGGCGATCACTTTCCCGCGCTGCATCAGAACACAGCCCAACCCTCATCCCGAAACATCACAATACACTACAAAAATCATCGGTACCCTCCGGCAAGGCCAACACTGGAGCCTGACACAACCGGGTCTTCAGCTCCTTGAACTCACGCTCCTGCTCCTCGGACCAATCGAACGGAACGGACAGTCGTGCCAATCTCGTCAACGGCAAAGCAATCCTCGAAAAGTCTTGGATAAAGGGTCGATAATCCCCGGCGAGACCTAGGAAACTACGAATCTCTGGCACTGACTTCAGAGGCTCCCAACTCATCACTGCCTCAATCTTGGCCGGATCCACTTTTATACCCTCGGCACTGACCACATGTCCTAAAAACTGTACCTCACGCAGCCAAAACTCACATTTGGAGAGCTTCGCGTACAATTTATCCCTGCGCAGCACGGTCAAAACCTCTCGGAGGTGCTGCTCGAGTAGATCAGGTTGTTATCAATGAACACAATCACGAATCTATCCAACATAGCTCTACACACCATGTTCATCAAATCCATGAAAGTTGCGGGTGCATCAGTCAATCCGAATGGCATGACAAGGAACTCGTAGTGCCCATAACGAGTCCGAAATGTTGTCTTCGGCACATCCTCATCCCTGACCCTCAAATGATGACACCCAGACCGCAAGTCGATCTTGGAGAAGAAACTCGATCCCTGGAGCTGATCAAACAGATCATCGTTACGTGGAAGCGGATAACGGTTCTTCACCGTCACTTTGTTCAACTCCCTGTAGTCGATACACATCCATATGCTGCCTTCCTTCTTTTTCACGAATAACACTGGCGCACCCTACGGTGACGTGCTCGGACGGATGAATCCACGATCTAGAAGCTCCTGCAACCGTGACATCAACTCTCGCATCTCTGTCGGGGCGAACCTATAAGGCGTCTTAGCGATCGGCACCGCCCCGGGAACAAGATCTATTCGGAACTCCACTTGGCGATCTGGCGGTAACCCAGGCGACTCCTCTGGGAATACCTCAGGGAACTCATGGATCACCGGAATATCCTCTAGGGTCTTCTTTTCCTTCCTCCCGTAAACTACATAAGCTAGGAAGGTCTGACACCCCTTAGACACATACTGGTGAGCCCTGGCCATCGATACAATCCCGATGTCTCCCTTGCTACGCTCCCCATACAGTATAACACTCTCATTGTCAGAAATGGGTATACGGATGATCTTCTTGGCACACAGAATATCAGCCCGTCTGGCAGTCAACCAGTCCATACCCACAATCACATTGAAGCTACTGATCTCAATCGGCAGCATATCGATAATAAACCGATGGGAATCTATCTCTAAAACACAGTCTAGCAAACTTTTCAGAAACAAATGACAAGTTAGAGCCGGAATCAAACAAAACTGAAACAGGTAAAGAATTGACATTAAATGTACCAGTGACAACATCAACAATTTCTTTTACCTCTTCACCAGTCATTTGGAAGGTTCTTGGTTAGGTTCTTGGAGCAGTTGAACCCTTAGCTGATTCTTGATAGGAGGATGGAGGTGGAGCATTGTATCGGGGCCTTATATAGTCTTTGGCATGATGCCCCACAGTAATGCAGTTACGACAACCCTCACCACGTTTGGGACAATCAGACCTGTCATGACCATTTTTGCGCACTGCAGATACATTTAACGAAAGCAGGATCATATCGACTTTCATGAGTTTGCTTGCAATGAGGACAAGCAGACCTTGGAGTAGATGACACAACATATGATTGAGCCTTCTTGGAAGACTTCTTTCCTCTTTTCTTCGAGCTTTCACTCTTCCTTTCAGATTTACCCTTCCCAGATTTTTCAGTTTTTCCTTCCTTACTAGATTTAGCAAGGAAAGGACGTGCACGCTGAGGATAGATTTCCAGCTCACCTACCCTAGCAATCTCAACTGCCTCAATGTAGCTTTTCGGCCTACCAGATTTCACGAACTTTCTGATCTCTCTATCTAGCCCATCAACAAACAGATCCTTACGTCTCTCGTCAGTATCAACAGGGTGGTCAGATAACAAGGCGAGCTTGGTGAACTCTAGCTCATAGTCCGTTATGTAAGGTCTACCACTGCAAGATCTATCTAGACGCGGATCCGTTAACGAGTGCGGAATCCTCGTTGACGGTCAGACGGACAACTCTCAACCAACGGAAACACGGAGACTATTAGACGCTGAACGAACGACACACGAACGATCCTACGTACTAATTCTCTCCTAAACGGGACTCACCTAGCTGATAAACTCGAGATCGCCTCTTGCTCAATTCCTCACGAATTCTGCAAAAAGTCACTTAATCATTCGAGTCTATCCCTAATTATAGGCCCTGATTCGAGTCTGTTGTGGGCCAACCTCGAATCTGGCCTAAGGCCCATTCGAATCTGTCCATCTGACAGATTCGAATCTAGCCTATTCGAATCTAAGGACTCATTCGAATCTATCACAGATTCGAATGTATCCTTTTATGCAATTCGAATCTAGCCTTTGACATATATAACTAAGTGTTTGAAACTTATGTTTTAACTTATGCTTGAGTTAATCTTTGACCTTTATGTTTGAACTTCTTGTAATATGTTACATCAAGTTCAAACACACAATCAATAACAGACAAACACATATTAAACATATATATCAAAATACTTGGTTAATACTCAGAATATTACCTAAACCATAATGCAGATCGATTAGACTGCTATCGTCACACAGGGTGTACCAACAGACTCCCCCTTGACGATAGCTTCTAATTATTTACATTACATCAAATTTAAGTACTAGAGCTATATATATTACTACCCGCATATAATCCAGCATCTATACAAACTTTGACTACCTTTTGGAACTTCCTGGCTTCAGATCTCCATGGTTCAGTAAAGAAGATAGGCTGATCATGAAGCTTCTTCAGGTCGTCCTTTGATAGGTTTATCAAGTGCAATGGATCATATACCTTCAAAATTACCTGCTCGTCTTGATCTTCAATGATAGCTTCAGCAGTGTCAATCTCTAGGTACCACCACTTCATGTTGCTCAAAACGTTCTGTGGCATTGGCTTCATTGGGACTTTCTTTAGACACCTCACAGGTTTGTATTCCATCCTGGCCCATGGCCTACCTGTATGAGGATCTATTCTCGACCCATCCTCGACCCTCTTTCCGGTCCTTGGCTTGAGTCGCTCAAATTTCCCTGATCGCCCTTCTTTCCTTATAATTCTTTCAATTACGTTCGCGTAGGGATCATCTCCAATATTGATCAGCTCCTTCCAGGCTAACTCTTTAACTTCAATCTTGGGCAATGAATTGAACGCTTTCAATGTCCGCCTCAAGTATTGAAGACCATCTCTTCTTTTCAAAATAAACAGCTGCAGTTCTCTGTCAAAGAACCAGCTAATAATCCCTCCAGCAAAATTTCCAGCACTTGGATTTCTCATCTTCTTCTTCATCTTCAGCTGATCTTTCTTTTCTTCCTTCTTGAACCAAAGATTTATCAGATCAGCTCTAGATGGCTCGTTCTCAGCCTCTTCAAGGTCTTTATCTTCAGCTGAGGCTACCTTGATGTAATCAATATCAATCACATTATGATTTTGGCTCTCATACAGTTCAGTGATTGGTTGTGAATTGATTATTACTTCATTAACGTGATCGTCTTCATCATCTAGCACTTCATCATCCGATTTCCAGTCAGCGACATCATCTGGAATGAATTCACCTTCTTCTAATTCTTCAATATCATCTTCAAAATCAAACTCCATTAGCTCTTCTTCAATATCTTTCAGCGCATCGATCATGTCGCTATCTAAAGTCTTTGAAGAACCTGCTTCTCCTCCTGCTCCTCCCTCTCCTCCTTCTGTACTAGGCTCCCCCTGAACTTGTGTAACTTGAGCTGCAGAAAAATCTACAGACTCAATCTCTTTGTTTGCACCGGGATCATCGCCTTCATTATCATCATCTTCTCGCTGTACTTCCTGATCTTTACAACTCGTCTCCCCCTGAGTTTGTAGATTTTTCATAAGTTGCTCTAGGAGGGACCGCATTGCTCGGATTTCAGACGATTGATCAGCAACAAATGATTTAATCTCCGTGTTGTCGTCTCTAACACTTTCAACAATCTTTCTCAATTCTGCATTCTCCTTATCAAGATTAGAGTTATGCTCTTGGAGTTCACCGACTGCTTTTGTGAGAGTTATGATTTGAACGTTCTGAAAGTCGACACGGCTCTTAAGTTGCATGATTCGTTGGTTGTCGGTATAGGCTTCTGATGTAGAAGGGATGGACTGAATGGGAGCAGGATTGAATGGATGGGGAATGTAGGGTTCATGTTGCTGAGGTGGCGGTGATGGTGGAGCTGTATCTTGGTGTTGGGTCTGGGTTTGAGGCGGAGGTTGTGCATCGGACTGTGATGAAGTCCCCTGCATAAACCTGTGACGTTTGGCCCGTTGCCTTGTCACCAACTGAGGAGTCTCATCTTCTTCAAAATCTGACTCCTCCAATTCCCTGGCCTCACGCCTCCTCGAACCACCTTCATTGATAATCAATCGTGAACCATAGGTTCCAATTTGAATATGAGGATCTGTAGACACTAATTCTGGAGCTTCAACTTCGATCTCCTCCATTTCTTCTGATTCTGTAGCAGATGATGACTCATCATTGCCAGTCTGCTCTGGCACATATTCGTCAACATCTCTGAAGACATCTTCTTCTCCCTCTGGAGGCTCAAGTAAGTCACCCACTAACTCTGCAGCTATATCTTCATTTGCATGTGGACCTGCCTCCCAAATTTCATTTAGCGTTTGGCACAATTGATCAGCTTCATTTGGGACATTTGACGGCCCGGCTTCCTGCACTTCTGGTTGCTGACTCGTAGAAGGCCTAGACGCCTGAGTTTGACTTGCAGTAGCTCTTTGTCTTCGCCTTGGATCACGGGGACGAGCACGAGGCTGTTGTTGTAGTGGACGTTGCTGTTGTTGCTGTGGTTGGACATCAACTACCCCTGCCCAGTTGGCATTACTCGGGGCTTGAAATTCCCTATCCAGAATTGCACCAAATAGTGGACGCGCCACCGGAACCGCTAACCTTCCTCGATGTGAGGAACAGTCAGAATAGATGCGCTTATCCATAATATTCACGCTCAATGCATCATCTGTTTGTGGCAAATCAGGCAAGAAGTGCCTTATCAACATCATTACAAACCTAGGATACAGTAGGAATCTTTCTCTCTCAGGAGCAGTAATTTGATGGATGAATTCCGAGAAAAACAGCTGTGAGAAGCTGAACTTCTTATTGTACACCATGGCAATCACCCCAGATTGGATCTTTGAGACGATATAATCGAATCCAGCCTTCTTAGGCGCAAAACAAACCATGAACACGTGGACCAAAAATCGCCACTGCCCTATCAACCCGCTTTTCATATAAGATGATTTTGTAACGTCCAAACTATAGCCCATTCGCAAAAACGCTGCTTGCCTAATACTTAAAAGAAAGTCTATAGGCCCGTCTTCTTGTTCTTGTGAACCCAACTGCAGTACTTGACGCAAAATATCTGCTGAGAAAACCAGAGGTTGACCGGCAATTCTGGTTCTTAAGACTGTCGGGGTGACAGTACAGTCCACCTGTAAATGATCGTAAAATTGACGCACATATGAAATCACAATCGGAATATTGTGATATAATGCATAGCTGATCCTAGATTCAGCTAGAAAATCTAAAACTTCTCGATAACCCTGCGCTTCAGGGATATTATGAGCTGGATTAAGTACCATATTGTGCTTAGGAACAAAAGCACGAAGCGCCATATCTGCACAATACATAAAACTGTTAGAATTATTAAAAATCAATAAACTTGTTTAAATTCAAATTTGTTTTATTTTGTACTCGATTAAGTACCAAATCCAACACAATTAAATTTCCACAAGTTTAATAAAATTTAAATTCAACAAAGTAAATAAAGTACAGATTCGAAGGTAACAGATTCGAAGTGTCCATATACGAATGTAATGGACAGATTCGAAGAGTCCCTATTCGAGTCTAATGGACAGATTCGAATATCATGGTCATCTCGAATCTAATGATAGATTCGAGAAACCCATGAACAGATTCGAAAGCCATGAACAGATTCGAAGCCCCGACTTATGAATTTTCAACAAAAACCCAAGATTTTAACCATTTTGAACTTGGTAAATCACATACATTAGTTCAACTAGGTTCTAATCATTGATTTATGTCTTTAATTTGATCTTTTATAGGTCCAAACTTAGTTATTTAGCAAAAACCCAATTTTGACCCATAAAACTTCAAAAATCGACGATTTGTCCTTAAATTGTGTATAAAACTACCAAAATCTTGTACAATCCGGTTGATTATACCTAGATATGAGTGTAGAATCGAACACAGTAGCTTAGAGTCGACAAAATGTCGTTTAGGAGCAATACGGTAGACTCGAGAAAATAGATTCGAAATCGCTGATATAGATTCGAGAGTATAGATTCGACAACAGTAAAGTAATAAATGACTTCACTATTGACCTATATATACTACCAACCTTCGAGTCTATGTGTAGATTCGAGTCTACAGACAGATTCGAAATACTTCACATTCGAGTCTGTCTTAGATTCGAAACTACCAACACTTAGAAAAATTTCGAAAATTTTGAAATAAGTTCAACTTTTCCAACTTTTTTCTACGGTATTGTGTAACCAGATAAACTATGCCAACTCTTTTATCCTAAGCAACAGATATTTCATGCAATGTTTATTTTATCCAACTTTGAATGCACCCTCAGTAACTTTTGACCTTTTACCTATGTAAAAATTAAACTAAAATAAAATAAAAGAAAATAAACTAAGGTAAAAATAAAATAAAATAAAATAAAGTAAAATAAAACTTTGACCAAAAAATTAATCTAGACTTAAGAAAAATTTACAATCTAAGCTAAATACTTAACAACATATTTTTGATGAGTATAGTCTAAGAAAGGTTCAATCAGATAGCGATGTCTGATACTAACTTTCAGTACTTAAACTTTCACACTTAGGAATTTTTTGAATTCCTTTGATTGTTTGTCGTGACATACCCATTTAGCCGATTGTTGGTATTTTACCCTGTTAAACATTTTACATTTCGGAATATCCCTTGGCCTCTTTTATTTATCAGGAAATTATCTTACGTGACTCAGACATAGACATACTTTTATGATCAAGGCACACAGACAAAAATTCTAACTTGTTGGTATTTGCAAACTTTCTTTAAAAGACAAACATCGGACACAGGTCTGTATTCTCATACAACAAGTGTCTTAGTTCGACTTAAGGTTTATTTTTAAGTTAGCAGATAGCGGTGACAGGTCTGTACTGACGTACAACAAAGCGACATGTCTGCTAACCCGAATCTAAACAGAGACAACAGGTCTGTACTTACGTACAACAGAGTTGCATGTTTTCGACTCTCAGTTTTTCATGATATTTCTATTCTTTCCATTTTCAGATGTATTTGATGTTGCCATACATCCCCAGAAAGTTTGCATACCTCATTTAGACTTAAAGTTTGTATGTCTTGTACATAAAAATTAAGACTGATTGGTCGTACATCTAGGTTAGTGACACGCTTGACTTTTTCTAGAATATTTTATTAGCCTTGAGATTCCCTATATGTATTATGCCTACCAACACATCAAACTAAATAAAGTATAACACTTAGGATTTAGTTGCATTATGTGTGAAAGCCTAAATACTTAGAGTCTGTAACGACGGTGCTAATTTTCGTCACTTTGAACCTATGTATCTAAGACTTAACTTCTTTTCTGATATTCTCTTTTTTTTTGTATTTTTCTTTTGTTTTTCATAAAGAAATAGCAATAAAGATATGATAACCTACTATCCTACTAAAAATAGAAACTTACTAAAAATAGAAACTTTCCTAAATTAGCAGACTTACTATAAAAAGAAAGAAATACTACTACTATAAAAGGAAATAAAATACTACTAAGGTCAAATTACTCTGGGTTGCGCATTCCATTTAGTTGAATTAAATACTCAAACCGTGACTTATCAAACGCTTTGGTAAATAAATCAGCATTATTATCTTCTGTTGCCACCTTTACCAGTTTGATTAAGTTTTTTTTCAGCACAATCACGAATAAAATGATGCCTTATGTCTATGTGCTTTGTTTTACTGTGTTTAACTGGATTATTAGTTATAGCAATTGTAGATTGATTGTCTATCCTAATAGGAGTTTGAGTGTAAGCCAAACCGTAATCCCGCAATTGTTGTTGTATCCACAGAACCTGTGAGCAGCAACTACCAGCAGCATCACTCGGCTTGCACGTTTACACGGCCTCCGATGTTTGTTTCTGCCTTGCCAGCGACACCAAACCTCCGTCTAGGACCTGGACCACCTCAAGTCGTGATTGGCGCGTCAATGCTGCATCCTCCGTCTGTCAGAATCTTGTGAACGCCCCCAACTCTAGATCCTCCCGCCGCGTGATACCAAAGTCCCAGCTTCTGGTTTTCGATTGAGGGTATGGAGAAATCCGCCTTCACGCTTCATATGCATCTCCTCTTCGGATTCGCTTGAAACCTAGCCACAAAATACACCCAGCAAACCTGTTATGTCATGTCTTGAGCAGGTTAAACATAAGTGACCAATCATGGCCCGATATAAGTCGGGATCCAAATCGGAATCACTTTCAGTACCCGTGCCCGAGATTGTGATTCACTTGAATCGGCCGTGCTGAGTTGAAGTGGGCAGTCAACTTAGTTCCCTCCATCCCAAACCGTTCTAATATGTCATAGACATACTTAGTTTGATGGATAAACATCCCTTCCTTCTTTTGGTCAACTTGTAACCCTAAAAAGAAATTCAACTCTCCCATAGCACTCATCTCGAACTTAGACTTCATCACCTTTTCGAAATCTTTGCACATCTGTTCGTCTGATGATCCAAAAATGATATCATCGACGTACACTTGTACCAAGATAAAGTGTTCACCTTTCCTCTTCACAAATAGAGTACTATCTATCCTACCCCTTTCAAAACCGTTTTCTAAAAGATGGTTGGATAAAGTCTCATACCACGCCCTAGGTGCCTGATGTAATCCATAAAGAGCCTTATCTAAGCGATATACTCTATCAGGATATTTAGGATCTGTAAATCCGGGCGGTTGTTCTACATATACCAACTCCTTCACTTTCCCATACAGGAAAGCACTCTTAACGTCTAGTTGATATACCTTAAAGCCTTTGAAGGAGGCAAACGCTAAAAACAACCTAATTGCTTCTAACCTTGCTACAGGTGCAAAAACTTCGTTGTAATCGATTCCCTCCTCTTGGTTGAAACCCTTTACAACTAATCTCGCCTTGTTGCGCGTGACTATACCCCGATCGTCTCTTTTGCACTTAAAAACCCATTTGGTTCCTATTGCAATCTCCCCTCGAGGTAACGGAACTAACTCCCACACTTCTAGTTTCCTAAATTGTGAAAGTTCTTCTTGCATCGCTTCAACCCAGGAGTTGTCCTTAAGTGCCATTTGCACATTTTTGGGCTCTACTTGCGATATGAAACACGAATATAGACATGTATGATATGCCTCGGAGTCGTTTATCATCGACAACAACACAGTGTTGTTATTTACACTACTCCGAGTCCTCACACCCTCGTTAGGATTTCCTATGATGCTATCTATTGGATGGTTCTTGTTAATCCTAGAGGTCTCTATTTCATCAACCCTTAGATTATCTCCTAAGTTGGATCCTATTTCACCTAATGGGGGAACAGGCTCAGCTTCTACAATTTCCTCCTCACGGACATTTTCCTCAGAGTTGGAACTCGATGCTTGAGTCTGATTCTCAGTGGTAGGTGCCTCTTGATCAGCAACTTCTGGAGATCCATCTACAGTCGCAGTAGGCTCGGACGTAGATTCGAACGTGGTCCTTGGAAAGATTTGGCCATCGTCGTTCAGATGCAACGTCGCCATGTCCTTCTCGATTGTACCTGCATTATCATCCAGAGGAATGTTAAATGACTCAAATAACTTATCATAGTCAAATATCCATTCCAGACCAGTTTGGGGTTCATGTGTATAACTTGAGACTTCAATATTATACACAATCTCCACAGTACCAGTTGTTTTGTTAAACACCCGTTTGTTTGGTGAGTTTGGCACATAACCTAGGAAGTATCATTCGTCAGCCTTTTCACCAAACTTCGGTTGATGTTTTGTTCTTAAAAGTGTGCATGGTACTCTAAACGGTTCGAATCCAGTTAAGTTAGGTGGCCGTTTATTCAAAATTTCATAACATGTTTTGTTCAATGATTTGACTGTAAGGACTCGGTTTAAAATGTGGCACGCGGTATTCACTGCCTCCCCCCAAAACATGGTAGGAAGCTTTGAATCCGAAAGCATAGTCCTTGCAGCCTCAATCAAAGTTCTATTTTTACGTTCGGCCACCCCATTCTGTTGTGGTTCATATGGTGCACTGAATTGATGCACGATGCCCTTTGATAGGCAATATACACCAATTACAGAGTTTTTAAATTCAGTCCCATTATCACTACGAATATGTTTAACCCTTGTTCCGTAGGAGTTCTCCACTTGGTCTAAGAACCCGATGAGCTTTGCAGCCGTCTCGTCCTTCGTGCCTAAAAAGAAAACCCATGAAAACCGTGAGTAATCGTCAGTGATAACTAAGCAAAACCAACTACCTCCTATACTCCTTTTGTTGATAGGGCCGAAAAGGTCCATATGCAACAAATCGAATGTCGAGTTTATGGAGTTCAGCTTCTTGGACTTGTGTGTCTTTTTATGTTGCTTGCCCTTCATGCACGGTAGACACTTGTCTTCAAATTGAAAGCTCTTCAGAGGCACACCTTGCACCAAACCATTCTTCGTTATGTAGTTCATTTTCCTTAGGTGCAAGTGAGCCATGCGTCTGTGCCACAAAACCGATTCCGTCTCCGAAGCTTTTGATAGTAAGCAGATCGGACCCATCGAATTATCTGGCTTGTTCATATCGAGCATGTACAAGTCATTCTTCCTTGGAGCCCGCATCATTATCCAATCTTCAGGTATCTTGAATCCCGGCTTTAGCACTAACGCCTCAGTGTCAGTAAATAACACTGAGTTCTTCTTATCACAGATTTGAGATACACTAATGAGATTATGAACCAGTTTATCAACGTGATAAACTTGATCCAATGTAATCGTCCCATTAGTGACTTCTCCAGTTCCAGTGATATTTCCACCCTTGTTACCCGCGAATGATACAAATCCCCTATTACCCCCCTTGAAGTCTGTGAGAAGACTTCGTTCCCCCGTCATGTGCCTGGAGCAACCACTGTCGACGAACCACTTGTTTTTTGGACCGGTAGTTATCTCCTGCACATGAAAGAAAATAGGTTAGTTATCACGGGGAACCCAAGCCATGACTGACTTGGTAATACCATTCTCGTCCACATACGTGAACTCTTTCAAGTACCCATCTCGCCTTTCAGGTGACTTGGGCCTTTGAACTGAATTCTGTTGTGGTGCCGAGTGATTTAGATTCACTCTTTGCCTTTGAGTAGGCATTTGTTGTGGTGCTCTAGAATAACTCTTATTATACTGCATTTCAGACTGTGATCACTGAGCTCTTACCGGAACATAATGTCTAACGGGCGTATGTAACCTAACTGGAGTGTGTGACCTGCTAGGTGTGGTGCTCCTATAGACTTGTTGAGGTGCTGACCTAGATTGATTAAAGACACGATTCGGTGAATTTGTCCTAACCACTTCTTTTGGTCCAACCTTAACCGGTGTTTGTTTCACAACAGGTTTTGGTGCGGCCTGCACAGTTTTCTCGGTACTCTGAGAACTACTCGTGCTCGCCACACTTGTTGAGGGCTTAACAGGTGTTGGGTTCACTGTCTTAGGGGTAACATCTGCTTTCCTATTTGGACAGTGAGAAGCAACATGCCCTTTCTCGTGACATCTAAAGCAAGACATCTTATCCATGGACTTTTTGGTTGGTCCCTTAGATCTAGGTGTCTCACTAGTGTCTACAGCCTTTTGTACATCTACAGTGTCTGTCTCTTCGACTTGGTCAGCCCATGAAATTTTCTGTTTTCCTGCAGGTGTTTCACTGGAGGAAGACACAAATTTCACTTTCTGGACCTTGACGGTTGAGTCAACCACCTTAGGTGTATTATCAATTGTAGGCTCAGGTGTCGGTTCAGGTAGGTCCTCTAAAACTACTGACTTGTCAGTTTTCTCCTGAGGCTGAGGCACATAGTTCGCATTGAATGGTGGAGGAATTTCGTGAAAACCTAGACCTACAGGCTTCTTAGACTGTCTTTGGGCATCTAAGACTTTTCCTAGGTTTAGGCTCGAATTCCTAAACTTTTCCAGCTTGCTATTTGCCTCTGCTACCTTAACTTTGGTCTCGGCTAGCTCTATGTCCTTATCTTTCAGACTTTTGGTCAAGGCCTCTACGTGCTCATACATAAGCTCTATCCTAACACACTGCTCACTCAGTTTGTCTTTTAGAACGATTACGTCTTGAGCATCAGCCTTAAGTTTTTCTTTTAAATCTTGTTTTATATCATTTAGGCTAGCGTTTTCAATTTTTAAATTTTCATTTTGAGCAGATATGGTTTTATGTGATTCTAAGACTAGATTTAACCTATCATTAGAAGTAGCACACAAAGCACATAATTCTTGAAATAGAGAATAAGAAAGACTAACCTTAGAGTTATCAGATTCCACGTTGGCCATATGAGCAGCAAACTCCAGCACGGTCTGATCATTCGCCTTCTCTACCCACATCGGACTGCTGTCCCTTGTGGTCTGCTCGTCTTCTTCACAACCATTTTCCGTAACTTCAGCCATGAAAGCTCTAGCATTGGACTCAGGATGTGAACTCCAGTCATAGGAACCATCTAGCTGTCTGTCAGAAGTGACATTGGATATTAGACCCGCTAGATTGGCTTGACCAGATGAAGAACTCGGAAGGTATCTCTGTTGGGACTGATTTTGGTACTGTCCTTGATGCTGACTCTGTCCTTGGTATGTCTCTACCTTCGGTCTTTGACACTCCCTGGCGAAGTGTCCCAATCCCTGACAGTTGTAGCATTTGACCTTAGACTTATCAAACCCGATCCCTTTGTTGTTCATTTGCAGATTCCTCCCAGTTCGCTTAATGAATCTTTTAACCCTCTGGGTCACCATGGCCAGTTGCCACTTAAGATCCATTTCCTCTAAGTCATCAGGGTCGACCTGATCATAATCTTCATCCCATAGAGCTGGGTCATTGATTTTCCCTTGAACACAATTTCCATAAGCTGCCACAAAGGAAGCAAGCAGATTCAAATGTTCTTCTGCGGACTTTGCGCTCATCGGCATCTTCGAATAGCTCTGACTTGTCGGTGCCTGATGGACTTGAGGTTGCGGTTCTTCCGATCTTCCTAACCCTAAGAACGCGCGATTCAGTGAGTCTTCGGACTCTGGTGGCGATGACGTTTCTCCGGTGAAAAACGCTGTAGCACTCTTCGGTTCAGCTGTCACTGATGATTTAGATGTCTTTCCAAAATACATAGCCGGATTCTGGACTTGCTCGTAATCAGTCTCAGCCTTAATCATCTCGAAGTGATATGCCCTCAACGTTCCCACAATATCATCAAGTGATTGAGCATAATACTTGTCCTCATTAAGCTTAATCATTGCCACGTACATAGCCCATTTGGCTGGTAGGGCATCAAGAAGCTTGTTGTTCTTGTCAGTGTCAGAATACTTAATGCCATGACTTTCAAGCTCTGTTATCAGATGATAGAACCTTGTGATAATATCATCTAACTGTTCATCCTTAATAGCCTTGAAAATCGCAAACTGTTGAGTCAACAGCTCTGTACGCTTTCTACGCACCCGTGGATTACCTTCACACCTTTTCTGGAGAGACTCCCAAAGTTCCTTCGACGTCCTTTGAGTCCGAAATGTGTGTAAGATATCTTGAGGTAAAGCCATACGGATAATGGAGAAAGCCTTGTTTTCAGCTTCAAATAGTTTCTTGTCATCCTCTTTCATCATCCGGTATGACAAAACCTTTTGACGACCTTCAACTTCAGATACTGGTGGAATGTACCCTTCATCTATGCACACCCACATGCGCATATCGTTGAATCGTACAAAATCCGTAAATCTGTCCTTCCACCAGTAATAGTCCTCAACTTTCATCAGCTTTGGCGGTGCATTTGCCTTCCCAACTTCGTGATCCATCTCAAGGAATTTCTGAAGGTTTGACATCTTTTCTGAAAGAAATTGAATTTGAACTTAATTAATTTAATTCGAAACTGATTTAGACTAACTTATTCGAATCTAGATAGATTCGAAACTAATTAATATTAAATCTGTTGAGATTAAATTCGATTAAGTCTTAAAAGTCAATTAGATTCGAAATTATGTCAGATTCGAAGAACTCCTTAGATTCGAAGTTATGTCAGATTCGAAGAACTCCTTAGATTCGAAGATCCTTAGAATCGAAGGCACAGCAGAGTCGAATGTCAGCAGATTCGAAGCACAGAATCGAAACAGTAACAAACTCGAAACAAACTCGAAACAATATAGACTCGAGATCCAATTCGAATGAAGTAACAGATTCGAAACAAGGTAGACTCGAAACTCTCTGAAATTGACTCGAAAGGAGCGTATTTAGGTTAGACTCGAAAATAAAGTAAAACCCTAATTACCCCTATAGATTCGAGCGCCGCAAACTCGAAAAACGGCTAACACGTTGATTTTTTGACGTTTTACAGATTAAACCACTATTTTTCAAACGAAAAATAATGATTTCGATCAAAAACGTGAAAAACAACAAAGTGTTTCCCGAATACGAATTTGCTAAGCTCAAAAACCCGTTTTTGAGAGCAAAACCGTCCAACTAGCGTCAAGAAACCTAGAATGTATCTGATGAACACGAAGAACACCAAGAACACTCCATTGGCTCTGATACCACTTGTAAGGTCTACCACTGCAAGATCTATCTAGACGCGGATCCGTGAACGAGTGCGGAATCCTCGTTGACGGTTAGACGGCCAACTCTCAACCAACGGAAACACGGAGACTATTAGACGCTGAACGAACGACACACGAACGATCCTACGTACTAATTCTCTCCGAAACGGCACTCACCTAGCTGATAAACTCGAGATCGCCTCTTGCTCAATTCCTCACGAATTCTGCAAAAAGTCTTCTAATTATTCGAGTCTATCCCTAATTATAGACCCTGATTCGAGTCTGTTGTGGGCCAACCTCGAATCTGGCCCAAGGCCCATTCGAATCTGTCCATTTGACAGTCTCGAATCTAGCCTATTTTCGAATCTATGGTTACATTCGAATCTATCACAGATTCGAATGTCAACCCATATATAATTCGAATCTAGCCTTTTACATAAACAACTAAGTGTTTGAAACTTATGATATTACCTTATGACTGATTTTATCTTTGAACTTTATGTTTGAACTTCTTGTAATACGTTACATCAAGTTCAAACATACAAACACTGATAATCATCAATCATACATAATATATATATAACAAACATATGCTAAATCACAATGTAAGACAACTTAGACTGCTATCGTCACACGGGATGTACCAACAATCAGGTCCACACATAAATACAATATGGGTTCCTCAATCTGTCATTATAAAATCTAAAACTAGAATTACTCACAAGAAAGGACCTATTCTTCAGTGGGTAACCAAAGTGGTGTGATTTGATGCAGATGGTTTTTGATTACTTCAGATCAAGACCCGCACCTCAATGACATGGCTTCTAGTTAATTCATTTTAGAACCTATTCTTTAGTGGAAAGGTTTCTGTGCATCTCAGTACAGAACCATGAAACAATGTGTTTGGCTCCTGTGCACTCAGTTCAGGACCCGTACTTAACACCACATATTTTCCGGACACATCAGTTCAGTACACAGTTTGCGTGTCACTTTAGTATTACCGTTATGGATTCTTTTCACCTATATAACTGACTATGTATAATGTCTTATGTTTGTTGTCTAACATAATACACCTTTTAAGGGAAATTGATAGGCACAAAAAGGCCTCAGTCAAACCTGTTCTACATCTGAGGGGGAGATTACTAATCAAACCTGTTGATGCACTTGATGGGTAAAAGTTAAGGCCTGTTTATGCCTTAATAATTCCTAAAAGGTGATTTGCAATATCAGTCCAAAGCTGTTCTATGTGTTGCATGTGTTGCAACTAAGACAGTTTGTCCAAGCTGCTCTGACTGCTGAACAGGCTGGACATAAACTGTCTACGCTGCTCCACACTGGTGAGCAGCTTGGGCATTTTTCAAGTGTTCTGTTCTTTGTGAACAGAACCTGTTCTTTGTGAACAGACTAAACACTTTATGGAATATGTTTCCAAGTCCTCATGTATTGTCTTTGGCTACAAGATCAGTTTACAAAGTCGAAGACAAAGTGGAAAACAGAACTGCTCAGCCTGCCCACGCTGTTCTGTAACATGAAGACAAAAGGTTATTTGAAAAAGGGTGACAGACCTTTTCTTATATCAAAATAGGCCTTTACAAGGAAGAAAGACTCAAAGTTGACATTCCTTAATTGGTTAAAGGCAATGCAACAGTAGACAGAGTGAAAAGACAAAAGTTCGGCACATGTGAAGACAAGTCTGCTTTTCAGAAAAGTGCAGAAAAATTATGTTGTCTCTTCAAACAAGACTTCTCCTTTTTCATTCCGTCCAATGAAAAAGTTTCTCTTAGATCCTCTGAGTTAGTATAAAAGGAAGCTTCTAAGGTCAGAAAGAATACAAGCCAAAAAGCTAAGTGCTGAAGCCAAGAGTGAACGTGCAAGTGTGTTTTTCATGCATGCAAGCCTGCTTGTGTAATACAGTTTCTTTGTGTCTAAGCTGTTCTACATAAGGTGTCCCTCTAAGTCCTGTAAACACAGTGAGTGCTTATTAGTGAGTGTACTCATTGTAATCTAGTTTGAGTCTGTCTTAGACTAGTGAACATACTGTTGTATATGTCATCTCAGCTTGAACCTTTCCGCATTCAAGCTTGTTTGTAATTAACAATTTGTTGATAATACATACAAACATTGAGAAAATAGTGTGTAGTTTTTAAATAGCTGTATTCACCCCCCCCCCCCTACAGCTTAAAGCTATATACTTTGGGAACCTCTCGGGACCTACAATTGGTATCAGAGCAGTTTAGAGTGTCTGTCATTCTAGATCTCTCATTCTCCCAAGTTTCCATGGACAACAGTGCTGCAAATTCCTCATACTATGACAATGGCTCAATGGGCAAACCTCCAAAGTTCAATCATCAGAACGTTTCTTGTTGGAAGTGCAGAATGATGCTCTACCTAGAGAATCTGGATGTATAACTACCAGAAATTGTAATGGAGGGCCCTTATGTGCCAACCTCTGTTACAACAATAACTCCTCCTGTTGAAGGAGCAGCTCCTGAGATCAGAACATTTGAGAAAGCAAAAGCTCAATGGTCTGATGAAGACAAAGATTGGTGGCTCTTGATGCAAAGGCCAGAAACAATCTGGTCATCTCCTTGCCTGATGATGTGTTCAAACAGGTTGAGAAGATGAAGACTGCCAAGGAGATGTGGGATACTTTGTGTACCGTCTATGATGGACCCACAATCACACTGGATAACAGGATTAATAATCTTGTTAGACAGTATGAACTCTTCTTTGCAAAACCAAAGGAGACTCTCACAGAAACCTACACCAGGTTTACTGCTCTTGTGAATTATCTCAAAGCTGTTGGGATCACTAAGGACAACCTTACTCTGGTGAACAAGTTTTTGGACATCCTCCCTGAAGAATGGAATTACTTTACAACAATTTTAAGAAATTCAGGAACAATCAGAAGTATGGATCTTGTCAACTTGTATGGATCTTTACTAAATGATGAACAGTCAAGGCAACAGAATAGAAATGCCTTGGAGATGTCTAAAAGAGGTGCAGCCTTTGTTGCTAATGTGAGACAGTCTGTGAGTCAGGTGAGTGATGTATTCACTTAACCTGATCAACAGGATGATGACAAGGAGGAGGTGTCAAATGAGGAAGATAATGCAGATCTTGCTGAACAGGATGATGAGCAAATGATAGCTATGCTTGTCAAAAGGTTCAACAAGAAAAGGTTTGGAAGAAACATGCTGCAAGGAAGTTCAGGTGCTGGCAAAAAGAAGGCATTTGATAAATCCAAGGCTGAGTGCTTCAAATGTGGCAGAACTGGCCATATAGCTGCTGACTGTGTGTCAAAAGCTGTTGGTCAGTCATCCAAACCATACAAGACAAACAAGGATGATGGTTATAGGGTTAAGTACCTTATGGCCATGGCTAAGCTGAGGAAGTTGGAAAACTCAGTGGGTTCCAACCGCCAAAAGGGACTTATGGCAGAGACTTGTGATTGGGAGGAATCTGATTCATCGTCTGATGAAGAAGACAATCAATGTCTGATGGCCAACACTGATGTCCCATCAACAAGCAGTTTCAAACAGGATATGGCTGAAGCTGAAGCTTTCAGCAGCTTAGAGAACTGGAATCCTACAATGATGTATAAGGTACAAAATTTTATGGCTTACAGTTCTGAAGAAAAGATTAAGATGTTTGAATATATGCTAGTTGATTTGAAAGCTGCTGTTGAGAAGCATGATGCTTTATCATCTGAAATCTCCAAGCTTAAAACTGATCTTAAAACAAAATCCAGTAAACTGGACAGTTTCCATAAGTTGGAAATTGAGCTTGATGAATTAAAACACATCAACTCTATTTTACTGGAAGAAAAGAGAGAAACAGATATAAAGCATGCTAAGCTTCAATAGATAGTTGACTCTTGGTGCCAATCTGCACAAAAAGTCAGCCATTGTATAAGTCAACAGATCCCTGCACAAATTCAAGCCTATCTTGGAGGGGATCTTGATACAGCAGCTTCCATTGTTGAGATTAATAATCTAAAAGAAGACTTATCCACTCTTGGTGAGCTTCCAAACACTTTTGTTCAAAAAGTGAATGGTAAATTAATTTCAACAAACAGGTTTGTCAGGCCTTAAAATACTGACATCTCGTGTGAACCTAGCTCAAAAGCTGGTGTTGGAATATGTTCTCCATCAATCCAACCTGCTAAGTGCTCTGCTAATTCACACAAGCAAAAGAAAGGAAAACATGTCCAAACTACAGATGTGGATACTAAACCTATTAACAAAACAGGTTTTGTGTCCAAAGCTGATGATAAAAGACATAATAATCCTTTTGATGCTAAACATTTTGAAAACAAGTTTTCAAAAGTTAAGCAGTCTGTTTTCAACAAGGGCAAGTCTCATGTTGAAAGCAAACCTGTTGTGATTTCTAATAAGTTTTCTAATCATAGTGGTAAACTGGTTTTAGATGAAAATAAGTTTTTCAAAACCAGAAATTATGATTATGCTGATAGGCAGCATAAATCACATCTCAGTAGGGGCAAAGGCAAAGCCATTGCTCAGTCTGAGAAAATTGGGAATAAGTTCCCCAAACCTGTGGAAGTTCAAAAGCCAATTAAGCTTCCTGTCTTTGACATTTGTCCTCCTAAAAGGAGGAAAGAAGAGACAAACAAAGTTGTGACTTTTGAGCCCTATACTCAAGCTGTTGATTCATCAAATAGTAATAAAGTTGCTAAACCTGCTAAAAGAATCAACAAAAATAACTCAGAATGTGTTTCTGAAAGTTCTTCTTCCAAAAATCCTAAAAAGAGAAAATGTTATAAATGTGGGAAGAAGACACATCTGGCCAAAGACTGTCCTGAATCTGAGGATATGAGGCCTGTTGACTCTGATGGTTCTCTCACAGCTGTTACAAGCAGTGTTGGAAACATCTCAGTCAATAAAAATGGTATTCAAGCTGACACCATTCAAATTGGGAATATTAGTGTGGATATTATAAGTCCATCAACAAATGTTGATGAAGTAGGAGAACTCATCTCTGTGATGAGTTCCCCTAAAAATGACTAATACTTCTCTTATCACTCTGCAGGAAAAACAACCTTCCCAGGTTTGGTACTTGGACAGTGGCTGCTCAGGGCACATGACAGATTGTAAAGAATTGCTGAGTGATCTCAGGCCTGAAAAAGGGCCAAAAGTCACATTTGGTGACAATGTACAGGGATCCACTGAGGGATATGGAACTCTTAAAGCTGGTGCTGCAGTGTTCAAAAGAGTAGCCTATGTGGTTAGGCTAAAACATAACCTTGTTAGCATAAGCCAACTGTGAGATGCTGGCTACAAGGTTAACTTTGATGAGCACCTGGGTTACATATTGGATCCCCAAGGCAAAGTTGTGCTATGTGCTCAACGAAAGAAAGGTGTATATGTTGTGGACATGCAATCTGCTGATTCCACAACTGAAACCTGCTTTCTCACAAGAATAAATGCAGACTTAAACTGGTTATGGCACAAAAGGCTGTCACATCTGAACTTCAAAAACATTAATAAACTCTGTAAAAAAGAGTTGGTGACAGGTTTGCCTTCTATAACCTTTGTTAAAGATAAACTCTGCACAGCTTGTGAAAAAGGCAAGCAGAGGAAAACATCTTTTAAATCCAAACATAATTTCTCTATTGATACTCCACTCTTCTTAATCCACATGGACTTGTTTGGACCTGTAAATATCCCAAGTCTAGGAGGAAGAAGATACACTCTAGTAATGGTTGATGAGTTCTCCAGGTACACACAGGTGATCTTTCTGAAGAGCAAAGGAGAGGCTGCTAGAGAAATTATTGGATTTGTGAATAAGATGGAGATGCTGAACTCTGCTCAAGTGAAGCAGCTTAGAAGTGATCATGGTATCGAATTCAGAAACAGTACTCTTGAAGACTTCTGTGAAGAGAAAGGAATCACTCAAAACTTTTCAGCTGTAAGAACTCCACAACAAAATGGAGTTGTTGAAAGGAGAAACAGAACTCTTATTGAAGCTGCTAGAACCATGCTGTGTGCATCAGGTTTACCTTCATCATTCTGGGCTGAAGCTGTCAACACTGCCTGCTTCACTCAAAACAGATCCTTAGTGGTAAAAAGGTTGAACAAGACTCCTTATGAGCTGCTCAAAGGGAGGAAGCCAGATGTCAGTTACTTCCATGTGTTTGGGTGTCCCTGCTTCATTCTGAATCAGAGGGACCAACTGACAAAGTTTGAACCTAAAGCTGATGAAGGTGTGTTTGTTGGCTACTCTACTATCTCTAAAGCCTACAGAGTATACAACAACAAAAGAAAGGTGATAGATGAATCTATCAATGTCACCTTTGAAGAGTCCAAGAATGTTTCCACCAAAGCTGTTCCTGAATCAGTTTCAGGAGAACTTAACTTTGATGATCTGATGCATTCAAACAATGAAGAGGAATCAAAAGCTTCCACTACACCCAGTGTGGAACCTGTTAATCATGATGGGCATGATGATGATTATTTCAATACATCCTGTGTGAATAAATGTACTGACTTAATTACAACTGCATGTCATGAACCTATCAATGCTGATTTTCCCAGTTCCTCTGCTGATATGTTCAACAGTGGTCAGACATGTTCAACAAGTGAACAGGCTCAAGACAACAGTGTGTCTGAAAATCTTGAGAACTGTTCAACAGGACCTGCTGAAGATGTTAACAACTCAGGTGAATCATCATTGAAAAATGATCCTAAGTGGATCAGGTGTCACCCCAATGATCAAATAATTGGTGACATCAACAAAGGGATACAAACACGGTGGGACAGCTTAGGGAACTTTTGTATGTTCTCTAGCTTTGTTTCACTAATGGAGCCAAAGAAGGTTGATGAAGCACTAAAAGATGCCAATTGGATCACTGCCATGCAAGAAGAGCTCAATCAGTTTGAGAGAAACAATGTATGGAAGCTGGTCCCTGCTCCTAAAGGTAAAACTATAATTGGCACTAAATGGGTTTTCAGGAATAAGATGGATGAGCAAGGTCATGTCATTAGAAATAAGGCAAGACTGATTGCTCAGGGATACAGACAGGAGGAAGGAATTGATTATGATGAAACATTTGCTCCTTTGGCCAGGCTAGAAGCAATTCGTTTGTATCTAGCCTACGCTGCTCATAAGAGCATCAACGTATTTCAAATGGATGTGAAGAGTGCATTTTTGAATGGGAAGCTGCAAGAAGAAGTTTATGTCAAGCAGCCTCCAGGTTTTGAAAATGAACAACATCCAGGTTTTGTCTATAAGTTGGACAAAGCTCTCTATGGTCTCAAATAAGCCCCTAGAGCCTGGTATGACACTCTTACTGAGTTCCTTATGAGCAATGGGTATTCCAGAGGTAAAGTGGATACTACACTGTTCATAAAGAAAGTGAAATCTGACATTATGCTTGTTCAAATTTATGTGGATGATATAATATTTGGTTCTACTAATGAGCAGTTGTGCAAGAATTTTTCATTACTCATGAAATCCAAGTATGAAATGAGTATGATGGGAGAACTTACTTTCTTTTTAGGATTACAGGTCAAACAAAGCTCAACTGGAATTTTTATAAATCAAAGAAAGTACACTTTAGATCTATTGAAAAAGTTCAAATTTGATCAAAGTTCTCCTATTAAAACCCCAATGGCAACTAATGTAAAATTGGATGCTGATGCCAGTGGCAAAGCTGTTTCAGTAACAACTTACAGAGGCATGATTGGGAGCTTGCTATACTTAACTGCTAGTAGACCTGATATTATGTTTGCCACCTGTCTGTTTGCTAGGTTCCAAGCTGATCCAAAGGAATCTCATCTAGCTGCTGTTAAAAGAATCTTCAGATACCTGAAGGGTACACCAGGTTTGGGTCTTTGGTATCCCAAAGACTCCAGCCTTGAACTAACAGGCTATTCAGATTCTGATTTTGCAGGCTGCATGCTAGACAGGAAAAGCACAAGAGGTGGATGTCAACTTCTTGGTGGTAAGTTGATAAGTTGGTGTAGCAAGAAGCAGAACTCTGTGTCTACTTCTACTGCTGAAGCTGAGTACATTGCTGCTGGAAGCTGTTGTGGACAGATTCTGTGGATGCAGCATCAGCTTGAAGATTATGGTCTTGTGTATAGGAAAATTCCTATTCTGTGTGACAACACAAGTGCCATAGTCATTTCCAACAATCCAGTATTTCATTCTAAAACAAAGCATATTGAAGTCAGACATCACTTCATCACGGATCACATTCAGAAAGGTAATGTGGAGGTAAGTTTTATTTCCACAAATGAACAGCTTACAGACATTTTCACCAAACCTCTGAATGAAACAAGGTTTAATTACCTTGTCAGCAAGCTGGGCATGTTAAACAAGAGTGACTAAGTGTTTCTCAAAAGTCTAAGAATTTGTGTGCTTCACACTGCTCAAGTTTCTCAGAACAGCTTAGACAGAACAGGTTATACATGTTCTGTACTTAGTCATTTGTCTGAAAAACTTGAACAGCTTGAGCATACAACAGGCTGAACAAAAACAGTTTATTCGTCCAGCCTGCTCTGATGGTCCAATCTTCAACTTGTCCACTTCTTCACACTGTCTTACAAGCCGTTGTCTTGTAACCTGTTCAACTATTGAACACAACCTGCTCTTACAAAAGAGAGCAGGCTGGAGGCACAGTTTGAAAAATGAACAGCCTGAAGATTGAACAGCTTGTGATGACCTTGCTCATCACAGGGTTGACCAACAGCGTAGACCAAAAAATTTAATTACCTTTCTTCAAACTTAAGTTACTTAATTAATGTTTTATTTAACTTAATTACTGCGGATAATGTGGATTACGTGTGTTAGTGATTAAAAAGGACTCAAGTGGTCTGACAAACGGTCTGACATGGACAACCGTTCCGTTTTCCGTTGACGACTTTTTCAAATCAAACCGCCCAAAACCTTTTCTCTCATACACACTCACCTTCAAATCCTATAAATACCTAACTACTGTTTCATCTTCCTCATCATTTCCAGAAATCCTCAAGAACCCTAAAAATCGACCAAGTGTCTTTTGCTTCTCCAAACCTCAAAACTTCCCAAATGGCTCACAGACCTAATCCCTTTATTCCAGTGTTCGTTGGTGATGATGTTGTCAAACACTCATCAGTCACCACAATGCTGACCATCAAACCCACAAACTACGTTGCAAACCTTACTATCCCCAAAAACTATGTGGGGAAAGGTTACGATCAAATGGTGGAGTTTCTGCAAGTTCATCCGTTGAACTATGCTATGACTGCAACTCCTGGTGTCCTGTACCAGGAGATGGTTTATGAGTTCTGGTACACCTGTTCCTACAACCCCAACACCAAAGTCATCAAGGGGACTATTCTCAATGGGAATCAGACCATTGAGATAACTGCTGATCTTCTGAGGGAGGTTCTTCATTTGCCTGTTGCTAAGTCATATGATATGCCCCAGCCTGAAAACGAGCAAATGGGAAATCTGCTACGCTTCTGTGGTGTAGCAGAACCCAAAATTGGAGCAACGGTGTACAGGAAGGATTTGTCTCCTACCTACAGTTTTCTGTTTGCTTCTGTGATGATGAGCTTCAGCAGCAAAGTTGGTTAATTTGACCAACTGAGCAGAGATGAAGTTCCAATAGTCCTACAGCTAGTGGATGGGACTACCATTGATATGGCTAAGTGGACCTTTATGAACTTGAGGAACCTGGTGCAGCAAGAGCCAAGACCAGCTGCTGTCCGCTATCCCAAGTTTCCGAGCCTCATTTTCAGACATGTTTGTGGTGAGCATATATACAACTCTCAGCCTTTACTTAAGTCTGCTGCATTCCCTGTCATAGGGAATAGAGTTTTCTACACTCCTGTACTCCAAAATGAGCCTCCTCTATCCACACCAATGAGGAGGTTGTTAGGTTTGGTGGAAGGACCCTCTGTTGTGAGGGTGGATCCAGAAGTTGCTGCTCCCACAAGAAAATCCAAAGCCAGGTCCAAACTTGTTAAGAGGACCCAGGCAACTGCTGGAGCTGGGCCTGTGAAAAAGAAGGCCAAAACAGCTCAGACTGAGTCTGCACCTTTAGCCTCTGTGGCTGAGGGGGAGAAGACTCCTCACCCTGGTTCATTTGTTGAACCTCAAGCCTCTGTGGCTGGTGCCTCTGTGGCATCTGAGACTATGGAACAGGCCAACCCACCTATTTCTGACCCAGTCTCAAAACCTGTCCAGTCTGAACCTCTCATCTCCTCTCCCCAATCACCCACTTCATCCATCCTCTATCATAGAAAATCCATCTCCAAAAAGAAAACAGCTAAAACAACCACCTCCTCTGTTCCCTCTCAACAGGGTTCAGTTGTAAAAGAAGCAACCCCTGCTGCCTCTCCTATTTTGGGAGAAGGTTCAGCCACATTGGAGCATGCATCACTCCAATCTGAGTCTACCCAGAGTCAGCCTAGACCCTCTGGTTCCTCCCAACAGGAACCAGTTGTACAAACGGAGATACCCACATCAACTATCCCAGCCTCCCAACAGGCTGAGGATATTGAAAGACAGGAGTCCTCTCCACTCCATACTGCGTCCACACTGTCCCCCACTAAAATCACCTCACACCCTGAGTCTGCACGAGGTGCCCACGCTGCTGTTATAGACCAATCAGCAGCTCAGCCTCAAACTTCTGCTCCCCATGATAGAGCTGTTCTACACCAAACAGCTGCTGAGGGACCAACAACCCAAGCTGATGAACCTCAGGGATCACACCATCCCTCTGGTGAGGCTGCTCCCTCCATGCAAACTCCATCAGGAGGTTTCACCACTGCTGATGTTGAAATGCATATCCCATCTCCCAATGATGAGGTGCTTTTAAACCAAGGCACTGCAGAGGGAACCACCACTGGTCTTCATGAGGATGTTGCAGCACAAGCAGCATCTGAAAGGCCCTCAACATCAACCCCTTCTCCTGGTGATGCAGCTACAGCCGCTGCTGAAGGACCCTTTGACCCCTCCAAGCTGGGCCATATTACTTTTGCCCAGGCTATGGAGCTTCTTTCAAAAGTTTCTCTTCCCTCTCCATCACATCCCCCTGCACCAGCCGCATCATCATCTTCTCCATCTACCCAATCTAAACAGTCAACCCATACTCCTCCATCTCCCAAAGACCTGCCTTTGAAGGATCAGCTTTCCTTGCTGACCAACAAGGTTGGTTCTTTGGAAACTACCATGACCTCTCTACCCTCTCTCATTTCAGACTCTGTGTCTGAACAGCTTAAGGGGTTCTTTGATTCGTTCAAAGACTCCTTCCCTGCTACTCCACAAACAAATACTTCTCCACAGCTGATAGCACTCACTGCACAGCTGCCAACAGTGTCCAACTCCCTCTCCTCCATTCTGTCACTATAACAGGACTCTGTGTCCTCAATAAGAGCCATTTCCCAACAGCTGTCATCTCTCCTCACCTCTTGCAATTCTACCCTTCCTGCCACTCTGGCCAGCTTGACCACATTAATTGGCTCCCTATCTAATTCTGTGTCTTCAAACGTTGGTGATGTGCAAGATTCTCTCGAATTACATCTTGCACAGCTTCAAAGTTTGTTGTTCACAGCGTCTGATAGGGAAAACATTGTTAAGCTGACCTCCTTTGCTGATACTCAATCCTCTTCTCTTCAAACCTGTCTTTCCCAGCTTGCAGAGGTTAAGGACAATTTGGCTTTCTTAGTGACTAGCCTTGTTGGCCCCAGGCCTGCTGCCAAAACTGCTGGCAAGCCTGATGACTTTGTGTCTTCAGGCAGACCGGGTGTTGAAGGTGCTGGTACATCTCCTTCAAAGAGGGAGAAGTCGTCTGCCTCTAAGACCAAGTCTAAGGTGGAGAAAACTTCCTCTCCTAAGGAGAAACCAGTGCCTGCAGCACAAACTGGTCATCCAGCAGGAATCTCTGCAACAGGTACAGTAGAGGGTGCTTCTCATGCTGCTCAGTCTAGTCAGGTTGAATCTCCAATCCCTGCTCAGTCTAAGGGGGAGGAATCCATTCCTGAGGGCAGGCCAAGCAGCAGAAAGAGGCATCTGATCCTAGAGGAAGAAGAAGAAGAAGAAGAAAGTCCTGAAGCTGCTACCACTACAGCAGCTAAAGGAAAAGAAATAGCAGAAGATGATCCCATACAGCAGAAACAAGCAGAAATTCAATTTCACAAAGCCAGGGCTAAAGAAATGGGTCTTCCAATGCACAAGTATTTTGAGTTTAGAGAAGAACAGCTTCAAGCCCTGGAAGTGCTTAGAAAAGAAGAAGAATCTGCCAAAGCTGCCAAATCTTTTGCACTTCAAGAAGCAAAGAAAATCAAAATGTCTACTCTGGAAGTGCAAAAGAAATATTGGAAGCTGCTAAGGGATCAGCAGGGGAGAAGGAAGTAGAGAAAGAAAAAGGTACCCTGGTCTCTGTGACCAAGCCTACAGTGCCTCATGCAAGAGTTCAATACCATTTTGACAACCTGGCAAAGAAAAAATTTCAAGATGTCGCTGAAAGAAGGCTTGCCAAGGAAGCAATTGTCAAAGCTGTCCCTATATCAAGAAAAGGCAGTCAGTGGAAGTTGAAAATAACAAGGTTGGGTGCAACAGGCCCTGAATTGGAAACATATGACAACTCTGACGTAGCACAGATGGGGTACAGAGAATGGATTGAATTGGCAGTTGCCCTGAGTGAGTCAAAGTCAGAAACGGCTAAGACAATCAGGGCATATGTCAAGAAACTGATGGAGAGAGTACAGAACCTTGGCCTGATTTCCAAAGAAGCAAGTGAAGGTGTCTTGGTGACACATCCAAAAATTAAGGCCAGGAGGACAAGGAAGGGCACTGAAATGGAACTACTCCTTACACTTATTGAACAAGGCGATTATGCCATTGAAATGAAAGGAGTTGATCACAGCCTGCCTAGTGGAATAGAGTTTGAAGATAGCAAGATCATTGAAGAGCCAGAGCTGGGGGCATTTTTTGTAGATCCCTTAACTCAGAAGAAATGCTTTCAAAGAGCTTCAGATCTATACAAAGTTGATCTAAGACAACTTGTGGCCTTCAGACTTGCAGTTTCATTCAGGCAGTCTAGTAAGTGGAGAGCAGCCATCTGGGATTAGCTCAGAGGCTTCTTTGAGAGAGGAGAACTTGAGGATCCCAAGTTCATGTTTATAAGAAGTGAAATTCAAGAGCTTGAGGATACCAGAGAGCAACTTGAAAAGATGTTTGAAGGTGCCCCTCCAGTGTGATGAAGTCCATCTGCCATCTGGGCAGGTGAAGAATGGAAGCTGTCCATCAGTTGGACAGGCTTACCATTTTCTGCTCCCAACAAAAACAGTCCAATGTACATTAGTTGTACTCTATTTTACATATGTTGTAATTTCCTTTTACATTAGTTGTAATATACATCAGTACATTAGTTGTATTTTTGTAAGAACATGTGTTGTTCTAATGTAATAAAAAATCAGTGTATATATAAACTGATGTTTTACTTTATGTTGATGTTGTAATTCTATTTCAACAAATGTATTGTAAGAATATATAGTGATTTTTGACAGGACCAGCCTAGACTGGTTATTGCGAATAGGGGGAGATTGTTAGGCACAAAAAGGCCTCAGTCAAACCTGTTCTACATCTGAGGGGGAGATTACTAATCAAACCTGTTGATGCACTTGATCGGTAAAAGTTAAGGCCTGTTTTTGCCTTAATAATTCCTAAAAGGTGATTTGCAATATCAGTCCAAAGCTATTCTATGTGTTGCATGTGTTGCAACTAAGACAGTTTGTCCAAGCTGCTCTGACTGCTGAACAGGCTGGACATAAACTATCTACGCTGCTCCACACTGGTGAGCAGCTTGGGCATTTTTCAAGTGTTCTGTTCTTTGTGAACAGAACCTGTTCTTTGTGAACAGGCTAAACACTTTATGGAATATGTTTCCAAGTCCTCATGTATTGTCTTTGGCTACAAGATCAGTTTACAAAGTCGAAGACAAAGTGGAAAACAGAACTGCTCAGCCTGCCCACGCTGTTCTGTAACATGAAGACAAAAGGTTATTTGAAAAAGGGTGACAGACCTTTTTCTTATATCAAAATAGGCCTTTACAAGGAAGAAAAACTCAAAGTTGACATTCCTTAATTGGTTAAAGGCAATGCAACAGTAGACAAAGTGAAAAGATAAAAGTTCTGCACATGTGAAGACAAGTCTGCTTTTCAGAAAAGTGCAGAAAAGTTATGTTTTCTTTTCAAAGAAGACTTCTCCTTTTTCATTCCGTCCAATAAAGAAGTTTCTCTTAGATCCTCTGAGTTAGTATAAAAGGAAGCTTCTAAGGTCAGAAAGAATACAAGCCAAAAAGCTAAGTGCTGAAGCCAAGAGTGAACGTGCAAGTGTGTTTTTCATGCATGCAAGCCTGCTTGTGTAATACAGTTTCTTTGTGTCTAAGCTGTTCTACATAAGGTGTCCCTCTAAGTCTTGTAAACACAGTGAGTGCTTATTAGTGAGTGTACTCATTGTAATCTAGTTTGAGTCTGTCTTAGACTAGTGAACATACTGTTGTATATGTCATCTCAGTTGAACCTTCCCGCATTCAAGTTTGTTTATAATTAACAATTTGTTGATAATACATACAAACATTGAGAAAATAGTGTGTAGTTTTTAAATAGCTGTATTCACCCCCCCTCCCTCTACAACTTAAAGCTATATACTTTGGGAACCACTCGGGACCTACAGAAATCCATTTGGGATATGGATTCGGATTTCTCCAAGAACAGGACTAGGAGAAAAGACTTACTAACCAATGTAGTGGATTAGTATTGTGGAACGGTTAGATTTTGAAATGATCACCACGCTCAGATCAAAGGATTTGGAGAATTGGTCTTAAACAATATAGTCATCATGGATGTTGACTATTTTGAAGGATTATCACATAATCTTTTTAGCATAGGAGAAATTTGCGACAAAGGTCTAGAAGTGACACTTAGGGCTAAAAGTTGTAGCGTGAAGAGCGATGATGAAAAATAAATGTTATCTGCTTCATGTAACTCAAACGTCTACATAATCGATGTAGTCAAGCTAATAGTCAAGGATACATATGCATGTTGTCAAAAGCATCCTCAAAAGATTCATCGCTATGCCATAGACGACTCTCTCATATGAATTTCGACAACATGAACAAGCTGGCTTTAAAATATCTAGTTAAGGGTCTCCCGGAACTGCGCTATGAAAAAAAGACCATCTATGTGGAGCAAGTGAGAAGTGCAAAATGAAAGATCTTCTCACAAACCAAAATCGGAACCATCTACTAAAAGAGTATTGGAGCTGCTACATATGGACCTATGCAGTCCTCTTCGTACACAAAGCATTAATGGTAAACAATATGTGTTGGTTATCAAGGTTGACTACTCACGATATACGTGGGTTCAGTTCATGCGATCCAAGGATGAGACTGCTTAAGAAATCATCAATTTCATTAAGAGTGTAGAGACCCATCAGCAGTTGTTTGTAGAATCATTCAGATCAGACAACGACATAGAGTTCAAGAATTCGGTAGTTAAGCGCTTCCTACGATCCAAAGGCATCCACCATTAATCCTCAGCTTCTTGAATGCCTCAACAAAACGGAATTGTTGAAAGAAGAGACCGTACTCTGGTAGAGGCTACTCGCACCATGCTCAACTACTCGAAGCTATCATTACTTTTGTGGGTCGAAGCCATCTCAACTACTTACTACACAGAACCGTTCAAGCGCTTCTATAGAAACCCTTATGAACTTTACATAAATAAAGTTCCTTATATGAAATAATTACGAGTTTTTGGTTGCAGGTGCTACGTGTTGAAAGATATAGACAACCTTGGGAAGTTCAACAAGAAAGTGGACGAGTTAATTTTTATTGAATATTCATCCAATTTAATATCAAATGTACAACACTCGTACCAGGACACTCAATGAGAGTGTGAATATTACATTTGATAAAATGGATGAACTGGCTCTTGAAGTTGATCAATCCGGACCACGGATTAATCCTATGCCTGGAGATTCTTCTACTTCAACTTATTTTTCATATTCAGACTTAATAAATTTATTTAATCCTTTTTATATTGAATTTTAGGTTCTAATGTAAATACTTCTTCTGTTTCAACTCCTGCAGATAACACAACTTCTTCAGAATCATTAGTTCCACCATCTTCGTCACCATAACCATATTCATTACCATCATCATCTTGCACACACAAACCAACTGTTGAGTGTACTCAAATCATACCCTCCCATATCGTGTCGAATATTATCCCCTCACAAGAGCCAATCGAATATGAACCGGAACTTGTGGTACCTTCACTTTAAACAATCGAACAAAACACTTCCTCCATCCCCACACAAAGCACTGAGTTACCTTCACATTCACCCCTCGCACACGAAAAGAGATGGGCTTGTTAGGCACAAAAAGGCTTCAATCAAACTTGTTCAATGTCATAGGGTGAGATTTTCAATCAAACCTGTTTGATGCACTTAAGGGTATAATGTAAGGGTTTTTAAAGCCTTATTGAAACCTGATAAGTGATTTGCAATATTAGCCTAAAGCTGCTCACCCTGTTACATTAGTTGTAACTTAGCAGCTTGACCAAGTTGTCCTAAACTGTTGGACAGGTTTGGCATAAACACCCTATGCTGTTCATATCTGTTGAACAGCTTAGACCCAATGAAAGTGTTCTATTCTTTGTGAACAGAACTTGTTCTTTGTGAACAGGTTATACACTATATTGAATTTGTTTCCATGTCATCATGTGATGTCTTGGACGTAACGATCGGTTTGCAAGTCGAAGACAAAATGGAAAATCAGAAACTGCTTTCACGGCCTAAGCTGTTCTGATACATGAAGACAAAGAGGATATTTGAAATGGGTGATAGACCATTTCTTATATCAAAATGGCTATAAAAGAAGAGGAAATGTTTAAAGTTGACATTTCTCTTGAAGGTAAAGCAGCCAATAACAGAGACAAAAAGGAAAAAATAAAGATTTTGCAACATAGGGACACATTCTGTTTTGTTAGAATGTGTAGAAAAGCAGTCTTGTCTTTTTGTAAAGGCATTCCACCATCTCAGCATCCAATGTGGAAGCTTCACTGGGATTCTCTAAGTGTGTATAAATGGAAGATTCTATGAAATGTGAGATAACTAAGAGAGAGATATCCAGAACGTGCAAAAGAATTGTGTTTTCATGCATGCAAAGTCTGCTCAGAAAAGAATAGTTAGTGTGTCCAAGCTGTTCTTATTCTAAGCAGTCTGTCTGTCTTGTAAAATAGTGAGTGCATCGTAGTGAGTGAATTTATTGTGTCTAGTCTGAGTGAGTCTTAGAATAGTTGTTCATCTGATGATTCTATCATATCAGTTTGAGCCATTTCGCAGTTCAAACCTGTTTGTAATTAACATTGTTAATATACACCTAAAAACATTGAGAAAGTGTGTTGAAATTTTAAATAGCATTATTCACCCCCCCCCCCCCCCTCTACAGCTTACAACAACATACTTGGAAAACCTTTTGTGACCTATAATTGTTATCAGAGTAGTTTAGAGTGTGTTTTTACTCTAGATCTCTCATAACTCCCTATTTCCCACCACAAAAAAGAGTGCTGCCAACTCCTCCTCTTACTATGACTAAGGGTCAATGGAAAAACCTCCAAAGTTCAATCGTCAGAACTTTTCTGGCTGGATGTTCAGAATGATGCTCTATCTAGAGAATATGGATGTGCAACTACCAAAATTAGTGATGGAAGGTCCCTATGTGCCAACTTCTGTCACTACCATAACTCCTGCTGCTGAAGGAGCTGTTCCTGAAGTCAGACTATTGAGAAGGCAAAAGCTCAATGGTCTGATGAAGACAAACGTCTGGTTGCCCTTGATGCTAAATCCAGGAACAATCTTTTAATCTCTCTACCTGATGATGTGTTCAAACAGGTTGAGAAGATGAAGACCGCAAAAGAAAAGTGGGATACTTTGTGTACCGTCTATGGTGCTCCCACTATCACATTGGATAACAGGGTCAATAATCTTGTTAGACAATATGAACTGTTCTTTGCAAAGCCAAAGGAGACTCTCACTGAAACCTGTACCAGGTTCACTGCCTTAATCAATGATCTCAAAGCTGTTGGGATCACTAAAGACAGTTTAACTCTAGTGAACAAATTCTTGGACATACTACCTGAGGAATGGAATTACTTCTCTACTATCATCAGAAACTTAGGTACCATCAGAGGCATGGATCTTGTAAATCTTTATGGATCCTTGCTAATTGATGAACAATAAAGGCAACAGAAGAGAAATGCCTTGGAAATATCCAAGAGAGGTGCAGTCTTAGTGGCCAGCGTGACACAACCTGTTAATTAGGTGTGTTATTTGTTCACACAAGCTGATCAACAGGTTGATGATGAAACCGAGGAAATGTTCGAAGAAGAGGACTGTGAAGATCTTACTGAGTTTGATGATAAGCAAATGATTGCCATGCTTGTCAGAAAATTCAATAAGAAAAGGTTTGGAGGTAAGATGCTGTAGAAGAAATCAGGTTCCATCAGAATGAAGGTATTTGACAAAACTAAAGCTGAGTGCTTTAAATGTGGCAAAACAGGCCATATAGTTGTTGACTGTGTGTCTAAAGTTGTTGGCTCATCCTCTAAACCATACAAGACAAAGAAAGACGATGGCTATAGGGTTAAGTACCTTATGGCCATGGCTAAGCTAAAGAAGTTAGAAGACTCTGCGGCTTCTAACAAATAGATGGGGTTGATGGCCGAAACCTATGACTTGGAGGAATCGGATTCATCATTTGATGAAGAAGACAACCACTGTCTGGTGGCCAATACTGATGCCCCCTCAACAAGTAACTTCAAACAAGACCTAACTGAAGTTGAAGCTCTTAGCACTTTAGAGAACTGGAATCCCACCATGATGTATAAGGTACAAAATTTTAAGGATTACAGCTCTGAAGAAAAAGTTAAAATGTTTGATTATTTACTTGTAGATTTAAAAGCTGCATTGAAAAGCATGATGCTTTAAAGTCTGGAATCTCTAAGCTAAAAGCTGATCTTGAAATAAAAACTAATGAACTGAACAATTTTCATGAGTTGAAAACTGAACTTGTTGAAGTAAAACA
Source organism: Centrapalus pauciflorus (assembly GCA_020465985.1). Lineage (NCBI taxonomy): Eukaryota > Viridiplantae > Streptophyta > Magnoliopsida > Asterales > Asteraceae > Centrapalus > Centrapalus pauciflorus. Next base: position 115,744 of record JAANYP010000038.1, read on the forward strand.
CATCAACATCATTTTATTAGAAGAAAAGAGAGAAACAGACTCAAAGCATGCTAAGCTTCAAAATATTGTTGACTCTTGCTGCCATTCAGCTAAGAGAGTTAGACAATGTATCAATCAGCAGAATTTTGCTCAAATCCAAGCCTATCTTGGAGAAGATCTTGATACAGTAGCTTCTATTGTTGAGATCAAAAATCTAGAAATAGACTTATCCTCTCTTGATGAGCTTCCGAATACTTTTATCCAAAAAGTAAATGGAAAGCTGGTCTGAACAAACAGGTTTGTAAGGCCTCAAAACGCTGATAGTTTATGTGAAAAAGCTACAAAGACAGATGATGGAATGTGTTCTCCATCAAATCAGCCTACAAGTGCTTTGCCAGTTCACATAAACAAAAGAATGGAAAACAAGTTAAAACTACAGCTTTGACCACTAAACCTGTCAACCAGACAGGTTCTGGGGTTAAATATGATTGCAAAAAACCTGTTAATCCATTCAATGTTGAACACTTTGAAAAGAAAATTATAAAAGGAAAGCAGCCTGCATCCAACAAGGGTAAGTCTCATGTTGGAAGCAACTCTACTGTGGTTTCAAATAAGTTTTTAAATCGTAGTGGAAAACTGGTTATAAATGAAAGAAAATCTCTTGATAAAACTAGACATGGTGACAACATTACCACAAGTAGGGAAAAGTCATCAAAGCTCAGTAAAGGCAAAGGTAAAGCCATTGCTTAAACTGAGAAAACAGAAAATAAGTTTTCCAAACCTATAGAAGGACAAAAGACAGTCAAATTACCTGTATTTGATCTCTGTCCTCCCAAAAAGAGGAAAGAGGACATAGGCAAAGCTGTTGCTTTTGTCCCTTCCACTGAATCTGCTAGATCTTCAAAAACAAATGAACTGTTTGAAAAACCTGTTGAGAAGTCAAACAGAGATAAACCAAAATGTGTTTCTGGGAGTTTTTCTTTCAAAAGTCTAAAAAGAGAAATTGTTACAAATGTGGAAAGAAGACACATATGGCCAAGGATGGTCCTGAAACTTAGGACTTAAGGCCTGCTGTCAATGCTAGCTCCAATATTGCAAAAACCAGCGGTGTTGGGAGTAACATTGTCACTGAGGAAAGAATCTATGTTGATTCAATCCCAATTGGGAATATTAGTGTTGATCTCAGTGGTCCATCAATAAATGTTGATGAAGAAGGAGAACTCATCCTTATGATGACTTCCCTTAAAAAACTAATATTTCCCATGTCACTCTTAAGGTTAAACAACCAAGCTAGGTTTGGTACTTGGATAGTGGCTGCTCTAGCCACATGACAGGTTGCAAATATTTTCTGAGTGATCTCAAGCTTGAAAAAGGCCCAAAGGTCACCTTTGGTGACAATGTCCAGGGATCCACAGAAGGATATTGAGCCCTTTAAGCTGGTTCTGCAATCTTCAACAGAGTAGCCTATGTGTTTGAGCTAAAACATAATCTTGTAAGCATCAGTCAACTGCGTGATGGTGGCTACAAGGTTAACTTTGATGAGAACCTGGGCTACATACTGGATTCCCAAGGCAAAGTTGTGATGTGTGCACAAAGAAAGAAAGGTGTATATGTTGTAGATATGAAATATGCTGATCCAACGACTGAAACCTGTTTCATCTCAAGAAGCAATGCAGGCCTCAACTGGTTATGGCACAAAAGGCTATCACACCTGAACTTCAAGAATATCAACAAACTTTGTAAGAAAGAGTTGGTAACAGGTTTGCCTTCTATAACTTATGTTAAGGATAAACTTTGCACAACTTGTGAGAAGGGTAAGCAAAGAAAAACATCCTTTAAATCCAAAAATAATTTATCTATTGACACACCTCTCTTCTTAATCCACATGGACTTGTTTGGACCTATCGGTGTCTCAAGCCTAGGAGGTAGAAGATACACTCTAGTAATGGTTGATGAGTTCTCCAGGTACACTTGGGTGATCTTCCTAAATACCAAATGAGAGGTTGCCAGAGAAATTATTTGATTTATCAAAAAGATGGAAATGAACACTGCCCTAGTCAAGCAGCTTAGAAGTGATCATGATACTGAATTCATAAACAGCATTCTTGAATACTTCTGTGAAGATAGAGGGATCTCTCAAAACTTTTCAGCTGTGAGAACTCCACAACAAAATGGAGCTGCATAAAGGAGGAACAATACCCTCATAGAAGCTGCTAGAACTATGTTGTGTGCATCAGGTTTGCCTTCATCATTTTGGGTTGAAGCTGTCAACACTACCTGCTTCACTCAAAACAGATCCTTAGTGGAGAAAAGGTTCAATAAGACTCCTTATGAATTAATCAAAGGGAGAAAGCCAAATATAAGCTATTTCCATGTGTTTGGATGCCCTTGTTTCATTCTTAATCAAAGGGATCAGTTGGCCAAGTTTGAACCCAAAGTTGATGAAGGAGTGTTTGTTGGATACTCAGTAGTTTCTAGAGCTTACAGAGTATACAACCATAAAAGAAAGGTGATTGATGAATCTATCAATGTTATCTTTGAGGAGTCCATAAATCCTTCTACTAAAGCTGTTCCTGAATCAGTTTCAGGATATTTTAGCTTTGATGATATTATGCATTCCAATGTTGAAGAGGACTCAAAAGCTCCCACATCATCCAGAGTGGAACTTGTTAACCAGCATGGACATGATGATGACTACATGGGTACACCCTGTGTGAATAAGTGTACTGATATAGTCGATATATCATGTTCAGAATCGATCAATGCTGATTTTCCTGAATCTTCAGTTGATGTGTTCAACAATAATGGTTCATCCTCAACAAGTGAACAGGCTCAAGAAGTCAGTGTGTCTGAAAATCTTGAAAGCTGTTCCATATGACCTGGTGAGAATGAAGCAGAATCAGAAGAATCTTCATTGAAGCCTGATCCCAAGTGGATTAGGTGACACCCCTATGATCAAATATTGGTGACATCAACAAAGGTGTGCAAACAAGGTGGGACGGTCTAGGAAACTTTTGTATGTCTTCTAGTTTTGTGTCCCTAATGGAGCCAAAGAAAGTGGATGATGCACTTAAATATGCCCATTGGATCACTGCCATGCAAGAAGAACTCAATCAGTTTGAGAGACATAAAGTATGGAAACTGGTCCCTGTGCCTAAAGGTAAATAATCATTGGCACCAAATCGGTTTTCAAAAATAAGGTGTATGAGCAATGTCATGTCATAAGAAACAAGGCAAGACTAGTTGCTCAAGGATATAGGTAAGAAGAAGGCATAGATTATGATGAAACATTTACTCCTGTGGCCAGGTTAAAAGCAATTCGTTTATTTCAGGTCTATGCTGCCCACAAGAGCATGAAGGAATTTCAAATGGATGTAAAGAGTGCATTTTTGAATGGAAATCTGCAAGAAGAGGTATATGTCAAGCAGCCTCCAGGTTTTGAAAATGAACAACATCCAGGTTTGGTCTATAAGTTGGACAAAGCTCTCTATGGTCTGAAACAAGCCCCTAGAGCCTGGTATGATACTCTTACTGATTTCCTTATGAGCAATGGCTATTCCAGAGGTATAGTGGATACTACCTTGTTCATAAAGAAAGTGAAAACTGATATTATGCTTGTTCAAATTTATGTGGATGACATAATATTTGAACAGTTATGCAAGAACTTTTCACTGCTCATTAAATCTAAATATGAAATGAGCATGATGGGGAACTTACTTTCTTTCTAGGATTACAAGTTAAACAAACCTCAAATGGAATTTTCATAAATCAAAGAAAGTATACATTAGATCTTTATAAAAAGTTTATATTTGTTCAATGTTCTCCCATCAAAACCCAAATGGGAACTAATGTAAAATCTGATGTTGATGCCTATGGCAAATCTGTTTCAGTAACAGCTTACAGAGGCATGATTGGGAGCTTGCTATACTTGATTGCTAGTAGACCGGATATTACGTTTGCCACCTGTTTTTGTGCTCTGTTTCAAGCTGATCCAAAGGAATCACATCTAGTTGCTGTAAAAAGGATCTTTAGATACCTAAAGGGTACACTAGGTTTGGGTCTTTGGTATCCCAAAGACTCCAGCCTTGAACTAATAGGCTATTTAGATTTTGATTTGTAAGTTGCAGGCTAGAGAGAAAAAGCACAACAGGTGGATGTCAACTTTTTGGTGGAAAGTTGATCAGTTGGTGCATCCAGAAGCAGAATTCTGTTTCTACTTCTACTACTGAAGCTGAGTACATTACTGCTGGAACTGATGTGAGCAGATTTAATGGATGCAGCATCAGCTTGAGGATTATGACCTTATATATAGGAAAATTCCTATTCTGTGTGACAATACAAGTGCCATAGCTATCTCTAATAGTCCAGTATTCCACTCTCGAACAAAGCATATTGAGGTCAGACATCACTTCATAAGGGATCACATCCAAAAAGGTAATGTGGAGGTAACTTTTGTTCCTACAAAAGAACAGCTTGTAGAAATTTTCACCAAACCTCTTGATGAAAACAGGTTTAATTAGCTTGTAAGCAAGCTGGGTATGTTAAGTAAAATTGACTAAGGTTCATTGATGTTTAAAAGTCGCTTGTTCAAATCTGCTAAAAACTTATAGAACAGCTTGGACTGAACATGTTTTATCTGCTCTGTATTTAGCCAGTTTTTGAAAATTTGAACAGGTTTGACAAAATCAGTTTTATTCTCAAACTTGTTCTGTTATTCAAATCTACACCCTGCTCACTCTTTTATCTGTCATACAAGGCAAAGCTTTATAACTTGTTCAACTATTAAACAAGTTTCATGTTCTCATATAGCTGCACAGGTTTCATAGCTTGTAGAATGATTAGTGTTTGATGAAACTCTTTCATCACAAGTTTGAACAACAGCTTAGAACATCAGTTTTTAATTAACATTACTTCACACTTAAATTACTTAAATTATGTATTTATTATCTTAATTACTTGTGGAAATGTGTGTTACGTGTGTTAGTGGTTAAAAAGGTCAAGGTGGTCTGACAAACGTGCTGACGTGGTAAACCGTTTCGTTTTCCATTAGTGCAATTTCAAATCAATCGCCCAAACCTTTCTCTCTATAACTCACTCAAATTCAAATCCTATAAATACCCAAATCACAGTTTCATCATCTTCTTCCTTACTGCTTTCATAACCATCTGTAAAACCCTAAAAGACTAAGTGTCCAAAAATCGTGTATCATTCCTACTTTCACAAATGACCTCCCAAAATAACCCGTTTGTTCTATTATTTCTTGGTGATGACGTTGAAAAGCACCCATCTGTCAACACCATACTAAAAATCAAACCCACCAACTACATTGTCAACTTAACCATTCCCAAAATCTACATTGGGAAAGGTTATGAAAAAATAGTGGATTTTTCGAAAGCCCATCCCCTTCACTATGCTATGACTGCCTCCCCTGGCGTCATGCTCCACGAGATGGTCTATGAGTTTTGGTATACATGCTCCTATGATATTGGTACCAAAACAATCAGGGGAACCATTCTCAACACCACCAAAACTGTTGAAATTACGACTGCTCTTCTTCGGGAAGTACTCCATCTTCCAGTTGCTGAAAAGTATGACAAGCCACAGCCAGAGAATGTACAGATGGGCAACCTGCTACGCTGCTGTGGTCTAGGAGAACTTAAGGTGGGTGCAACCTTGTATAGGAGGGACCTCTCCTCAACTTATAGCTTTCTCTTCGCCTTAGTAGTGATGAGCTTAAGCTGCAAAGTTGGTTCCTTCGACTAACTTAACAGGGATGAATTTCCAATAGCCTTACAGTTTGTAGACAGGGCTACTCTTAACATGGCTAAGTGGATTTTCATAAATCTGAGGAACTTGGTGGAGCAAGAATAGCGTCCAACCACTGTTAGATATCCCAGATTCCTGAGCCTCATCTTCAAGCATATTTGTGGTGAGCAACTCTACAACTCTCACCTTTACGTAAGTACTGCAGTGTAACATGTCAAAGGAAACAGGGTATTTTACACCACAGTTCTTGATGATGAACTCCTCTAGAAACACCAACGAGGAGGTTGCTTGGTTTGTAGGAAGGACCTTCTACTCAGGAGGTGGATCCAATTACTGCTCTCGCTGAAAAATCCAAATCACGGTCTAAAAAGGCAAAAAGTGCCTTGAAGACTGGTGAAGTTGGGCCTGTCACCAAGAAGGCTAAAACAGCTAAGTCTGCACCCTCAGCCACAGTGGCTGAGGCGAGCAGGCTAGTCACCATGGTTCATCCTTTTGAACCTGAAGCCTTTGTGGCTAGTGCCTCTGTGGCACCTGAGACTATGGAACATGTTCAACCTTCTATTTCTGGCACAGTCTCCCCACCAGTCCAAACACAATAGCCTATCACCTCTCCACAACATCCATCTTCTCCATCCTCTCTCTCAAAGTATTCTAGGCTAAGAAAGAAATCCTTAGCCAAAAAGAAACCCTCCACCACTCAATCAAGCCTCTCTGACCCCTCTCAACAAGAGTAAGTTGAAAAATAAGCAACCCTGCTGCTTTAAATTATCCTATTTTTGGAGAAGGTGCAGCCACTTTGGAGCAGGCTTCACTCAAAACTGAGTCCACCGTGGGTCATCCTGAGCCCTCTGGTTCCTCATAAAAGGAAACAGTTATACAAAAGAAGTCAGCCACATCAACTGTCCAAGCCTCTCAACAGGCTGAAGACATCGAAACACAGGAGAACTCTCTTCTCCACACTGAGTCCACACAGTCCCCCCCCCCTCATATTTCTTCCACACATACTGAATCTGCACAAGGTGCCAAACCTTCCGGTATAAGCCAACAAGTAGATCGGCCTTCTCATTCTGCTCCTAATGATGTAGTAGTTCAATCCCAAATAGCTGCTAAAGGACCAAAAACCCAAGCTGGTGAACCTCAGGGTATGGAACAACCCTCTGGTGAAGCGGCTCCCCAAGTGCAAAATCCATCATCAGCTTTCACCACAGATGATGTTGAAATGCACATCTCCTCTCCCCATGAAGAGGCGCCTAGAAACCAAGGCATTACTGAGGGAACCATTCCTGTTCTTGAATACAAATCCCATAAGCTGCTACAAACGATGCTAAGAGCTTGAGCTGCTCCTCTGCTTTCTCAGCACTCATTGGCATTTTTGTGTAGCCCTGAGATGATGATCCTGAAGCAGAGCTATGTGGCTGGTCATCTGATTTTGAAAAACCTAGAAAAGCCCTCCAAGTAGATTCTTCTACTTCTCTTGGTATGCCCTATTGTTCTCAAGAATCAAACGTTGTAGCTCCAGACTTAGGTACACTAGAATTTGATGGCTTAGATTTACCAAAATACATCTCAGGTACTTGTACCTGGTCATATTCCATCTCCTTCTTTTGTAACTTGAATTTATGAGCTCGTAGCATCCCCGTAACTTCTTCAAGAGACAAAGTGTCAAACTTCTCTGGATCATGCTTCAATAAAGTGGTGTACATCTCCCACTTAGACGGTAAAGCATCCATAAGCTTATCCACTTTCTCATATTCTTGATACTCAACTCTGTGATTATCCAGTTCAGTCAATAGATGATAAAATCGTGTGATTACTTCGTCTAAACTCTCATTCTTCAAACTCTTGAAGATTGCAAATTGTTGTTTCAACAAATCCGTTCTCCCTAACCTGACTAAAGGATTTCCCTGATACCTTCTCTCCAAAGCCTCCCAAAGTTCTTTCGAGGTTCGGTGATGTTTGAAGGTATGTAGAATTTCCAAAGGTAACGACATCTTAATGGAAGATAAGGCTCGATTTTCGGCTTCATAAATTTTCTTATCCTCATCCTTCATTCGTTGATAGGATAGAACTTTCATCCGACCTTCGAGTTCCTGAGTTGGAGGAACATACCCTTCGTCAATACATATCCACATACGCATGTCGTTGTATCGAGCGAAGTCAGCAAACCTATCCTTCCACCAGTAACAGTCTTCAATCTTCATAAGCTTTGGTGGGGAGTTCGATTTACCCACCTTGTAATCCATGTTCATGAATTTGTGTAACCTAGACATTCTCGAAGACTTTTATTTCACAAACTTTATTTAAATAAATTTTAATTAAGTTCGTACGGACATATGATAAGTTCGTACGAAGTTACAACTATATTCGTTTTCCCAAATTAAGTTCGTTTAACATCAAGTTCGTGAGAACACAAGCTCGTGAATCCTTAGTCCGTATCCTGACAAATTCGTCTCTAACAAGTCCGTGGATTAAGTTTGTATGAACATAGCAAGTTCGTGAAACCCTGAATTCTGACAACTTCGTGCGCCGCATGTTCGTGAAGGAGCCCATCACTGACAAGTTCGTGATGCCCTAAAATTAACCCAAAGTTCGTGCGCCGAAAGTTTGTGACGGAGCCTAAAATTTGAATTTTTCAAAAACTCAGTTTAACTCAATATTTTTAAGGCTAAAAACGATGAATCCCACTGAATCAATGAACTTAGATGATTTTAGAAGAGAAAAAACTGATCAAATCAATGTAGAACTTTCGAGAAAATCGTGTATTATCCGTAAATACGCCATGAAACCTTTGAATGTTCAACGAAACGTGAAGAACACGAAGAACACTCAAGTAAATGCTTTGATACCACTTGTAAGCTCCACCCCAGTCGGATCTATCAAGGCGTGTCGGCATCAAATGAGTGCGGAATCCTTGTTTAACGCTAACGGATCAAACACAAACACACACACGGGAACACAGAGCCAAGCACGATGCTAGTTGAACGAATATAGACCCAACAAGATTTATTGCTCTTATGTTAGCTCTAAAACTCTCTGAATATGTCTGCAATCTCACACACACAGTTTCTAAAAGTCTTATTGAATTTGCAAACATAAGTTCATGATATAACCCTTAAGTTCGTGCATGGCCCAAGCCCACAAACTTATATGTTCAAGCCCTTGTAGATAAGTTCGTATGAACTTATCAGGGCTAAGTTCGTACGAACTTATAAGCCATAAGTTCGTACCCTATGAAGTTATCCTCATAAGTTCATGCCTCATGAACTTATCCTCATAAGTTCATGCCTCATGAACATATCTAGCAATCATGAACTTAACATGCAAATATGAACATAATACATAATCATGAACTTAAGACATAAATATGAACTTACAATCATGACTTGTATTAATAAGGCCCTATCTATTACAAAAGACTATCAATTACAAAACTAGATTGTTATCGTCACACCGGGTGTACAAACAATGTGTTGTTTGAATCAATATCAGTATGTATAAACTGATCTTTACTTTATTTCAATGTTGTATATTCATTTCATCAACTGTAATGTAAAATATATAGTGATTATTAATAGAATCAGCTTAGGCTGAATATTGTAAATAGGGGGAGATTGTTAGGCACAAAAAGTCCTCATTCAAACCTGTTCTATGTCATAAGGGGAGATTTTCAATCAAACCTGTTTGATACATTAAGGGTATAATGTAAGGCTTTTTAATGCCTTATTGAAACCGGATAAGTGATTTGCAATATTAGCCCAAAGTTGCTCACCCTGTTACATTAGTTGTAACTTAGCAGATTGCCCAAGCTGTCCTAAACTGTTGGACAGGTTTGGCATAAACTGCCTACGCTGTTCATATCTGTTGAACAACTTAGATCCAAGAGAAGTATTCTGTTCTTTGTGAACAGGTTATACACTATATAGGATTTGTTTCCATGTCATCATGTGAAGTCTTGGATGTAAAGATCGGTTTACAAGTCGAAGACAAAATGGAAAATCAGAAGCTACTTTCACTGCTGAAGTTTATCTGATACTTGAAGACAAAGAGGATATTTGAAATGGGTGACAGACCAATTCTTATATCAAAATGGCTATACAAGAAGTGGAAAGGATTAAAGTTGACATTCCTCTTTAAGGTAAAGCAGCCTGCAACAGAGACAAAAAGGAGAAGACAAAGATTCTGCAACATAGGGACAAATTCTGTTTTGTCAGAATGTGTAGACAAACAGTCTTGTCTTTTTGTAAAGGCACTCCACGATATCTGCATCCAATGAGGAAGCTTCACTGGGATTCTCTGAGTGAGTATAAAAGGAAGCTTCTAAGCAATGTGAGATAACTAAGAGAGAGATATCCAGAACGTGCAAAAGAATTGTGTCCAAGATGTTCTTATTCTAAGCTGTCTGTCTGTCTTGTAAAACAATGAGTGCATCTTAGTGAGTGAATTCATTGTATCTAGTCTTAGATTAGTTGTTCATATGTTGTTTCTGTAATCTCATTTTGAACCATTCCGCAGTTCAACCCTGTTTGTAATTAACACTGTTAATGTATACATACAAACATTGAGAAAGTGTGTTGAAATTTTAAATATTTGTATTCACCCCCCCCTCCTACAGCTTATAGCAACTTACTTGGGAAACCTTTTGGGACGACCTACAGGACTAGGGTTCACCCAACCGAATAAATCATTGGTGATCGGACAACCGGTGTTCAAACTCGAAGGGCATCAGCTAATGCATGCCTGTTCGCATCATTCCTTAGTATGATAGAGCCTGCTAGTGGGGATGAAGCTTTGAAAGCCCCTGACTGGATTAAGGGTATGCAAGAAGAGCTCAACCAGTTTGAACAGCTAAGGGTTTGGCAATTAGTTCCCAAGATTAGAGGTCGAGCTATCATCGAGACAAATTGGATATTTAAGAACAAGCGAAACGAAAATAGAATAGTGGTGAAGAACAAGGCAAGACTAGTCGTTAAAGGTTATCAACAACAAGAAGGCATAGATTATGACAAGACTTTTGCTCCGGTTGCACAGATTGAGGCCATCCGAATCTTATTGGCACTTGCAGCACACAAGGAATTCAAAGTCTACCAAATGGATGTCAAGACAGCTTTCTTAAACAGTGAACATAACGAGGACGTGTACGTTGAAAAACCACAAGGCTTTGTTGATGCACATAAACTGGACCATGTTTTTGTGCTAGATGAAGCTCTTTATGGTTTGAAACATGCACCTCAGTCTTCGTATGATAGCCTCTCCAACTTTCTTACTGCATCCGAATTCAGTAAAGGTGTGGTGGACACAACATTGTTCACTAAAAGTGCCCACATATTATGTTAGTCCAAATTGATGTGGATGAATTTATATTCAGCATTACTGACCCTTGTTTTGTAAAGACTTTTCAAACCTCATGGAGTTCAAGTTTAAGAGGAGTATGATGAGGGAAATGAATTTTTTCCTTGGATTACAAGTCAAACAACTTGAGGATGTGATTTTTTTAAACTAGTCAATACCATTCATATTCTCAATAAGTATATATTAGACACTTACACGGTTATCGCAACTCCCATGTCTTCAAACTGTAAGTTAGACTCTGATCTTTCTGCGAAAAGTGTCGATGGCACAACTTATAGAGGAATGTATGGTTCTTTACTCTACCTTACGGCCAGTAGACCAGAAATAATGTTATCCACATATCTTTATGCTCACTTTCAGGCCACCCCTAAAGAATCAAACCTTATGGCGGTTAAACGCATTTTCCGTTATCTTAAGGATTTACCCGAACATGGTCTATAGTATCCAAAGGGAACCAATTTTGATCTTACTGCATTTTTTGATGCCGATTTTGCAGGTTGCTACGTGGATCGCAAAAGCACATCTAGTGGAATACAGTTCTTGGGTGATAAACCAGTGACTTGGTCTTCCAAAAAGCAAAACTTTGTTTCCACACTACTCTCACCTACTATAGATGACGACACAGTTACGTGATTATAGATTTTCTCTCGCTAACATCCCAATCTACTGTGATTCTTGTAGTGCGATTGCTATATCTTGCAATCCCGTGCAACACTCAAGAACAAAGCACATAGACATCAGGTATCACTTTATTAAAAACCATGAAGAAAAAAGGACAGTAGAATTACATTTTTTTCACATGGAGTTTCAACTCTCTGATATATTTATTAAGGCTTTAGACGAACCTTGTTTTCAATTCATAGTATCTCAAATTGGCATGTTGAATCCGCCCTCTAGTTGATTCTCAAACATTTCTTAAATAAATTAGTTTCATGTTATCCTCAGACTTCAAATTTCTTTCTTTAGAAAACATCTATTAGTTCAATTTAAGGGACGTGTCCCAAAATTATATTTTGTGTTCGTTTATCTATTTTATGTCTTTAGTTTTGCTGAAACTGATAAATGTTGTGTGTAATGTTTGTTTTGAGTGGCAAGCTTACCTATATCTTGGTTTTTTTGGCATTATTTACTTTATCAGGGTTATGGGTTTATGTAAAAAGGATAAGTGTTTAATTGAGGGGGTGTATTTCTTTTGCTACAAGTTTGCACAACCTTTTAAAACTCTTGTAAGGGGAGAAAGGAAGTATTTTAATTTGATTTTATGTAATCTTACTTTACTTTATTCTTTATCTATGTTTTACTTTTTGATAAGTCTGAAAAATACAAAAAGACAAATTTCCTGAAAACCACAAAAAAATTTTAATTCGAAAATCATGAAAAAACTCTGAAATATTTTATTATAATTTACTTTTGTTATTTTCTATCTGATGTTTAAGTTGAATATTTCCTAAACACCACAAAACATTTTTTAATTTTCTAATTTAATTTAATTTTATTCTATCTTATTTTATTTTAATTATCTTAGTTTAACGACTTTCTTTTCTAAGCCCATTTTAATATGTTATGATTATGTGTGGTTTGGCCCAAAACACGACCCATTGTTTCCTGATAAAAAGTTTGTGACGGTCTCCTTGTTGTCTTTTCCACTTCATCTTCGTTGACAAGCAACACGTCCAAACCGTCATTTTCAAACATTTATAACACTCAAATCCTCACATTTTCCTGCTTTTTCACGTGGATTCTTTCCATTTCTACCTAATCACACATCAGGTAACCTTTCTATCCTTTTATTTCATTATTTCGCGTAAATTTTCTGTGTTTTCAATTTCTCAATATTTTAAGGGTTTTTACACCTGTTTTTGCTACTTTTTAGGTTAGATTTAAGTGTTTTTAGGAGTTTTTGTTAGTTTTAAAGTTGTTGGTCTTCAAATTACGCTTTAGGATATGTTTTTAGGGTTTATTTTGTGCCTTTTACTATTTTCGTATACACGTGCATGAACATTCATGACTGCGTTAAATGCTAACTATTAAATTATCCCTTTGTATAATCATAGCACTCACAGTAATAATCGTTCACAATAATTCAAACAATGAGAATAAAATACTCTATCAAAGAACAATGTCGAGAGAGAATATGTGAAAAAGGCGGCCGTATAATTGCAAAATGAATAAGACAAAGTTGTGAGAAACCCTAGGAGGGTTTCCCTTAAATATTTTACAAACTACACCCCTTAACTTTAAAAGACAATAATTAAATTACAACGGAAAGAAATAAAATTACATGGAAAGAATATAAAACTAACTATTACAAAATGAACTCCATATGAACGAAATTTAAAATGTAACAATCTCCCCCTTTTCGATCATTGTGGAGGATGACAAGCTTGCTTTACAGAATCTCGTAAGCCCATAATGACGTCAAATCTTCTATTACAAAATGAACTCCATGAATACTCGATACACAGGTTGATGATCGATAACAAAAAATTCTTGTTCAGGAGCCTTGAGTCCAACCTTGACCATAAAACTCTCAATGGCCATCTGGAAGTCTTTTAAGCACATTATGATTGACAGTCATCTCATGCTCCTGGTCAGGGCTGCAAGAGCAGTGACATGACTTAATCACCCCTTGACTTTGTTCTTCAGCTTATTATGTATTGTTTAAATGTTGTCAGGGTTCATTAAGTCAAGATCACTCTCATGAACCAGCTGCAATGACCCGTCTTCTCTTTGGATGTTGAAAGAAGGTGTGAACAGACGGGCCCTCTTGTACATGGAGATGGATGTTATCTTTATAATTTTTTTACTTTGACCAATATTCAGATTTTGGTCTCTTATCCCTCAGCATCATCTGGTCATATTCAACTTGTTCAGCTCTCCATGCATCACTGGGTTCCATCAACAGACGCCTGCTATACATTCCCGACTTTAGCCTGAAAACCATCTTAAATCTCTCTTCGAGATATGGTTGTTGAAAATCTTCAGCTTTTAAGTTCATCTGGAATTCTGTTAGCCCTTGTACTGGTGGGGCCTCAACTTCAGCGGGTGGAATCTCAAGCATTTGATAGACTCAACCCCAATGGTCGAGCCTTAGGGCATCTCTTTCACTGTCTGGAGGGAATTGTACTTTGCCCTTTGAATACCACGTAACCCAGTCTAGATCTTTTATGTCGAAACATCCCTAATTTTAAGCACATGTAATTTACAGTTAAAGACTCAGTTGATGTATTAATGAATTATTATTTCGGTTAAGCAAATTCCGTTCACAAATTTAAATATGAAAAATAATAAGGAGAATTGTAGTTTTTTGAGCAACCATAATAATGAGAAACGGACCCGGACACTTAAAGAGATTAAAATAGAAAAAAAATACGAAGTTGAGGGGTGTAAAGTGCAATTAAGTCAAATAACAAATAAAAAGGAGAATATCACTCATTTTAACCTTTCACACTCTCTCTCCTCTCTACCGTACTGTCTCCCTTTCTCTCTCTAAACTCACGGCTTCATCACCAAGAGTACGAAAAATCTTGAAATCAAGTGTTAAAAATTTGGATTCAAGTGACAAATAAGGAACTATTAACACTGCAATCAACAAATCGAGGTAAAACTTGCTCAATATAAGTTTTGGGTTCGGTTTTGTGAAGAACAAAATCATAAGATTTAATTTGTCGATGTAGTTGCATGTCTTAGATTATTATGAATATGTTAAAACCGAGTGTCAGTGATGCTACATACCAAATTTCAGCTTCTGATTCGAATTATAAGTATGATTTTCAGAAACTACTACGTGTTTTAGTGTGTCTTCTTCTAATAGTGAAGAAAAATGGACAAAAAGGGACTGATTTTAGTATACGTAAGTTATGTTTCTTGTTATAAAGTCATAAAAGAGTACAATTAAGTTCCTATTAATAATTTTTAGTCGCAAAATATTCATAAATGGACCAAAAGTGAAATCTGCAAAATATTAGAAATGTATAAGTATGAAACTCGGGTCTGATGAACTTATCTCGGATCCATCCGAGTTCGGGTTATATCCGAATTTCGGATCATAGGTAACTCGGATGGAAAATCTTTAAAATTATTAAGTGTAAACATGAATTTTGGATCAGCAAACCATCCGAATTTCAGATCAAGTATCATACGAATTTCGGATGAGGTTACAAACGCATTTCTAAGGATGGAGTTCCGACCATCCAGATTTCGGGTTCATCCGAAATACGGATGAGGTTCGAATTTCGGTTCACTTTTATTAAATTTCTAATATTAAGTTTTATGCAAATAATAACACTGATATGCTATTACACTGACTTAACAGGATCTTTTTGGAGTTGTCTAACACACATTGATTCAGAGCCAAATGGCACTGACTAAAACCATTGTGAGTAATAGATTAATATTCGAACATTTATTGTCTTTGCATTCAGTTTTCAATGGCATGTTCATGTTGTTCAATTTACATCAATTAGCATTCACATATAACTTTTTGTAATGATGCACACTCGTACTTGACATGTGACAAACGTGTAGCCAGCGTTCATTTTAAAGTGCATATTATAATTCATGCTTGCATTGCATGATGATTACTTCACAATCTGATGTGACCTGGACTGCGGCTGACAGCAGGCCACTGTCGGGGACTGATCATCCCATACACTTTCCTGGTCAGGTTCGGCACATCCCCGATCAGCATTTTGAACTACCAAACCCCATGCTTGCACTGCATGGTTTTCACTTGTAATGGGGCTTGCACTGCCCGTTTTCACAATAGTTTTTAATGAAATATCTATTGAATGATGAATCTATTATCCCACTAAGCCATAGCTTACCTGTTGACTTTCAATGTTTTCAGGCAAAGGAAAAGGTGTAGCTGGACCTTTTTCTTAGGCATTAAATTTCAATTCTCGGTGATTTTAGAAGCTACTTGGTATATGGATGATATAGCTTTGGGGCTGGGAGGTGTTGTTATTTAATTCAAACAAGATGTTGTAAAAGTTAGCATATGTTACTATAGTCTTATACATTTTTCTTGCTTTAGTGTGGTGCTACTTAAGACTGTGTTAAGTTTATCAATTTAATTGCATGTTAATTACTGGGTTGTATGTTGATCCTTGTGTTATCAATTATATCACTACTCAATGAGGATGTTTCAGTTTGGTATCAGAGCATTAGTTTGAGGTTTCAAGTGTCCGCGAGGACCTTGACTCAAACTTAGGTTATGATATTAGAATTGACTCCTAGGAAACGATCTGAACTAAGATAGGATTGACATGAACCATGGGGACAAATAAAGGGTAAGTGTGAACACTTAGGACTCAGAAATAAATGTTATAAATATTATTTGTTATATTTAAGAACATGTTAGGAGACGATATGACTCCGCAACAAATGTTCCAAATGATGCAAAGTCTAATGGAACTGAACAATGAATTACAAGCTAAAAGAATGGCTGAGCAAGCTCAGTCATTTGCTGATCAATTGAGGGCCAGGGATGAGGCCGAGGCCAACCGGACAGCTGAGAAAAGAAAGAACAAGGAACAACAACAAGGAGATCAAGGGGATAGACAAGAAGATACTAGTTCTGCTAACAAAGCAAAGGGATGTAGGTTTAAAGATTTCAAGAATAACATGTCGTTACTTTCAATGGGACTGGAGATGCAATGACAACATTGTAAGGTCTTGACTATACGGATCTATCTCGACGCGACATCGTCCAACGAGTGCGGAATCCTCGTTAGCGGCTTGACGGTAAGATCACACACACTGAAACACAGAGACTACCACGGTGATAGACGAACAACTTAGAACGCCCCTACACGATGATTCTCTCCGAAACAACTCTCTGGAAACTTGCAAGTTCGAGATCGCCTTTGCTAATCTCTCTAATAAACGTCTGCAAAAGTCTGATAATTAATCAAATTAACCCTTAATTATACTGACAGATTCGAGTTTGTCTAGGACAAATTCAAATCTGGCCCAAGGCCCATTCGAATTTGTCCTCAATGACAAATTCGAATTTACCTTAAATTCGAACTTCAACTATCAAACTTATGTTTGAACTTATGTTTTAACTTATGTTTGAATTTATCTTTGAACTTTATGTTTGAACTTCTTGTAATACATTACACCAAGTTCAAACATACAAACAATCAATATCAAACACACATAATTTCAACATATATCAAACACTCGTCAATATTCAATACCAAGTAACTTGACTTACACAAAATGCTATCAAAACTTAGACTGCTATTGTCACACAGGATGTACTAACAAACATTAGAATGGACTACAACGATGGAATGAACAGTCCGAATCAGCGACTGCGTTGAAAAGGACATGGTTCGATTTGCCACGACAATGTTTGCAAGAGATGCCGTTATGTGGTGGGATGCCATGATAAATGTGCTGACGATGGAGGTAGTGTCTCACATGTCGTGGAATGAGTTCAACGAAGTATTTTCTCAACAATACTGTCCTGCTGACGAGAAGTGCCGTTTGGAGGTGAAATTTTTAAGTTTGACTCAGGGAACAAAGACAGTTACACGATACGCTGTCGAGTTCTTTCACCTGAGTCTGTTTGCACCAAATCAAGTAGATACAGAAGAAAGGAAGATTTGCCGGTTCGAGGACGGATTAGATTATGAAATTCGCCGAACAATGAGTGGGGTTCAGTATGAAACTATTGCTGGTATGTTGGAGGATGCTCGAAATGTGGAGTAAATTGTGTTGATATCTGGGTATATCATGGGGTCAACTCCTACAGTACCGACTCAACCGTCGCCGCCAAAAAGGCAACGGGATTCTTGATCATCTCGATCCTCTAATCAAACCAACCATCTTCCTCGCCAAAGAAGGGAGGGGCCTTTTCGGCAAATACTGAAATGAGGGACTGCAGGCGGTGCACGAAAGCTCATCGTGGGGAGTGCAAAACTCAGGATATGTATTGCTTCTGTTGAGGACAGAAAGGTCACCACTGGGAGCACTGTCCTCGAAAAGGCGATGCGTGCTACTACTGCCATACACTTGGCCACTTTGCTAAGGATTGCCCGAAACCTCCTAGAGATCAAAGCGCTCAACAATCGACTACTAGATCCTCTGGAGCTTCCACTGCTCGTAGGGAGAAAACTCAGAGGGCTCCAACAAGGGCTTTCCATATCACAGCTGAAGAAGAAAAAGATGACCCTGAGGTGGTCACTAGTACGTTCCTTGTAAATTCAATTCCTGCTCATATTCTGTTTGATTCTGGAGTAAATCGTTCGTTTGTCTCCACTTCATTTGCATGCCAACTAAACATGCCTACTTCAAATTTGCAATTTGTACTTGACATTGAAACTGCTAGAAACATGTTAGTTAAGGCCGATAAAGTGTATAGGAATTGCACTTTACTTATAGAGCATGTAGTGTTCAACTTAGATTTTAATTCCTATGGAGTTTGGGGAGTTAGATGTTATCGTGGGCATGGACTGGCTTGTCCATAACGAGGCTCAGATAGTGTGCAAGAAAAGAATGATTAAGATTACTACTCCTGAGGGCCGTGACATCTGTATTTACGGTGACAGACTAAAAGGCGACTTATGCCTTATTTCTATTGCAAAAGCCCGAAAGCACGTCGCTAAGGGTTGTTCTGCTTATTTAGCCTACGTAGTTGATGCAAAGGCTGAAAACAAACTTCCTTCTACCGTTCCAGTTGTTTTCAAATTTCCAAATGTCTTTCTAGAAGATATCTCGGGATTGCCACCTGACCGTCAAGTGGAATTCCGTATTGACCTTATTTCCAAAGCTGCTCCCATAGCAAAAGCTCCTTATCGACTAGTTCCTGCCGAAATGTAGGAAATGATGAAACAGTTAGAGGAGCTGCTTGACAAAGGCTTTATTCGACCAAGTTCATCTCCTTGGGGCGCTCCTGTATTGTTCGTCAAAAAGAAGCTCCGCACATTGCGTATGTGCATTGAGTACCGAGAACTCAACAAGGTTACGAGCAAGAAAAAATACCCATTGCCCCGAATTGATGATCTCTTCGACTAGTTTAAGGCCCTAGTTACTTCTCGAAGGTTGATCTACGATCGAGATATCATCAGCTCAAAGTTCACAACGACGATATTCCTAAACGACTTTTAGAACTCGTTACGGACACTACGAGTTTCTGGTGATGCCGTTCGGTCTTACGAATGTGCCGGTTGCTTTCATGGATCTCATGAATAGAGTTTCCCGGCCAATGCTCGACAAATCTGTCATTGTTTTCATCGATGACATTCTTATCTACTTAAAGACCAGGAAGATCATGCAACACATCTGAGAGAATTGCTAGAGCTGCTACGCGAAGAGCGACTTTATGCCAAATTCTCAAAATCTAAATTCTGGTTGAGGCAGGTACGTCTCAACATTCGTAACAACACTATTCCTTGACTTCTATATTCACTTGCAAACTTTTGTTAACGTTGCTCCTCCTTAAACATTCAATACAGTTCCAATCTTGGGGCACATGATCTCTGTTGCTGGTATTGCCATTGATCCAGCAAAGATCGAGGCTATCCAAAACTGGGAATCACCTCGTAATGCCTCAGAAATCCACAGTTTTCTGGGATTGGTCGGTTATTACCGCCGATTCATCAAAGACTTCTCCATAATTGTCGTTCTGCTTACCAAGCTCACTCGTAAGAACGCAAGTTTCATTGGGAAGTGGAACAACAAACGACTTTCGAAAGATTGAAGAGATTACTAAGTGAAGCACCGGTTTTAACCCTGCCTGAGGGAAACGAAGACTTTATAGCCTATACAGATGCATCAGGCATGGGACTTGGAGCAGTATCGATGTAGCGGGGAAATGTGATAGCATACGCTTCTAAACAACTCAAACCACACGAGAAAGACTACTCCACTCATGATTTAGAGCTAACTGCTGTGACATTTGCCTTGAAACTTTGGAGACATTACTTATACGGGACCAAATGTCAGCTCTACACTGATCATAAGAGTTTAAAGTATATACTCGGTCAGAAGGACTGGAATATGTGGCAACGAAGGTCTATGGAGCTGATCAAGGATTACCACTGCGAAATCTTATACCATCATGTGAAGGCCAACGTGGTGGCTGATGCACTAAGTAGAAAAGCTTATTGCAAAGCTTACTGCTACGCCTTAACTTCTACCATGCTGACTTCGACTATCATTGATGATGTAAGGGCTGCTCCGTTGCAGGCCTTAAAGGAGGAGAATGTTAAAAATGAGAACGTCAGGATTTAATTACCAATAATGCAAGATGATGGAACCAGACTCAAAGGTGTATATAGCAGAGTATGGGTTCCTAAGTATGGAAATATGCGAGATATAATTAAAGAAGAAGCTCACCAGTAAAAGTTTTTAATTCACCTTGGAAGCAAAAAATGTACAACGACTTGAACGCAGATTTCGGGTTGCCAGGGTTGAAAAGAGACGTTGGATAATTTGTGGAGAAATGCCAAACATGCAGATTAGTCAAAGCTTAACACCAACAACCCTATGATATTATGCAACCTCTATTTATCCTGGAATGGAAGTGGGACTATATTACTATGGACTTCATAACCAAGCTACCCAAGACTCGTCGTCAACAAAAATCCATTTGGGTCATTGTTGATCGACTAACCAAATCTGCTCACTTCATAACTATTCGAGAAACCTACTCCTTAGAGGGACCAAACCGTTACATGGCACGGTGTTCCCAAGTCTATTGTCTCTGACCAAGATAGTAGATTCACTTCAAATTTCTGGCCTGCCCTGCAAAACGGTCTTGGTACTCGTATCGCTATGAGTACTGCATATAGACCCCAATCTGATGGACAAAGCGAAAGGAAAATTCTAAACTTGGAAGACATGTTTAGAGCTTGTGTTATGGATTTGGGAGGTAACTAGGACGATCACTCGTTCCATTAGCTGAGTTCTCCTACAACAACAGTTACCATTTCACAATCAAAATGGCACTGTTTGAGTTTCTGTATGGAAGGAAATGTATGACTCCAACCTGTTGGAGGGAAACAGGAGAACTCCTATCGCCCGGTTAGCTTTGCTGCAAGAAACTAACGAAAAGATTCAACTCATCCGTCAATACATGAAAACGGCGCAAGATCGACAAAAGAACTATCATGATCGCCATCATAAGCCATGGAGTTTCAAAAGGACAATTGGGTCTATCTTAAGGTATCTCCGGTGAAAGGTGTCACAAGATTCGTTAAGCGAGGAAAGCTATCTCCTCGGTTTGTAGAACCCTTTCGGAAAAAGTTGAGAACCAGTCCTATCACTTGGACTTACCCGGAGAACTATCGGGAGTTCACCCCATCTTCCATGTGGGCTATTTAAGAAAAAGTATGGTGAGCGAGAGGGAACTATGGACTGACCATTCTGAGATAAAGGTTGACGAACGACTAAGGTTCGTTGATGAGCCGGAATGCATATTGGAGACAAAAGTCAAAAAACTCTGGAGCAAAGAAATCAAAACGGTGCTGGTCAAATGGAAGCATCACAGGGGACCTAACCACACTCGGGAGTCTGACGAGGACATGAAGACTAAATACCCAAGTTTGTTTAGCGCAGCATGACTTCCCAGACGGAGTATAAGCGTGGCGGAGCCCATGCTGTAACATCCCAAATTTTAAGCACATGTAATTTACAGTTAAAGACTCAGTTGATGTACTAATGAATTATTATTTCGGTTAAGCAAAATCCGTTCACAAATTTAAATATGAAAAATAATGAGGAGAAAATCTCATTGTAGTTTTTTGAGCAAGCACAACAATGAGAAACCGACCACGACACTTAAAAAGAATAAAATAGAAAAAAAATACGAAATTGAGGGGTGTAAAGTGCAATTAAGTCAAATAACAAATAAAAAGGAGAATATCACTTATTTTAACCTTTCACACTCTCTCTCCTCTCTACCGTACTCTCTCCCTTTCTCTCTCTAAACTCACGGCTTCATCACTAAGAGCACGAAAAATCTGGAAATCAAGTGTTAAAAAGTTGGATTCAAGTGACAAGTAAGGAACTATTAACACTGCAATTAACAAATCGAGGTAAAACTTGCTCAATATTACGAATTTTGGAGTTTTGGGTTCGGTTTTGGGAAGAACCGAATCATAAGTTTTAAGTTGCTGATGTAGTAGCAAGTCTTAGATTCTTCTGAATATGTTAAAACCGAGTGTTAATGATGCTACATACCAAATTTCAACTTTTGATTCGAATTATAAGTATGATTTTTAGAAATTACTATGTGTTTTAGTGTGTGTTCTTCGGCAGTGAAGAAAAATGGACAAAAAGGGGCTGATTTTGGTATACTTAAGTTATGTTTCATATTATAAAGTGATAAAAGAGTACAATTAAGTTCCTATTCATAATTTTTAGTCACAAAATATGCATAAATGGACCAAAAGTGAAATCTGCAAAATATTAGAAATGTATAAGTATGAACTCGGGGGTCTGGTGAACTTATCTCGGATCCATCCGAGTTCGAGTCATATCCGAATTTCGATCATAAGTAACTCGGATGGAAACTCTTCAAAATCATTAAGTATAAACAGGAATTTCGGATCAGCAAGTCGTTCGAAATTCAGATCAAGTATCTGCGAATTTCGGATGAGGTTATAAACACAATTTCTGAAGATGGATTTTGGGCCATCCGAATTTGGGTTCATCCGAAATTCGGATGAGGTCCGAATTTCGGTTCACTTTTATTAAATTTCTAAAATCAAGTTTTAAGCAGATAATAACACTGATATGCTATTACACTGACTTAACAGGATCTTTGTGGTGTAGTCTAACACACATTGATTCAGAGCCAAATTGCACTGAGTAAAGCCACTGTGATTAATAGATTAATATTCAAACATTTATTGTCTTGGCATTCAGGTTTCAATGGCATGTTCATGTGGTTCAATTTACATCAATTGGCATTCACATATGATTCATTGTAATAATTCAAACTTGTACTTGACATGTAGCCGACGTTCATTGAAAGTGCATCTTATAATTCATGCTTGCACTGCATGATAATTAGTTCACAATCTGATGCGACCTAAACTGCGGCTGACAGCAGGCCACTGTCGGGGACTGATCATCCCATAGACTTTCCTGGTCTGGTTTGGCACATCCCGTATCAGCATTTTGAACTTCCAAACCCCATGCTTGCACTGCATGGCTTTCACTTGTAATGGGGCTTGCACTACCCGTTTTCGCAATAGTTTGTAAAGAAATAATTGTTGAATAATTAATCTGTTATCTCACTAAGCCATAGCTTACCGTTGACTTTCAATGTTTTCAGGCAAAGAAAAAGGTGTAGCTGGACTTTCTTTTTAAGCATTTTATTTCAGTTCTCAGTCTTAAAAGGTATTTGGTACATGGATGATATAGATTTGGGGCTGGGATGTGTTGTTATTAAATTCAAACAAGATGTTGTAATAGTTTGCATATGTCACTATAGTCTTATACATTTTTCTTGCTTTAGTGTGGAGCTCCTTAAAACTGTGTTAAGTTTATCAATTTAATTGCATGTTAATTGTTGGGTTGTATGTTGATCCTGGTGTTATCAATTATATCACTAATTAATGAGTATGTTTCATATGTCATATATACGGGTAATATCAGGCTCCTTTTCAACAAAGTCTACTGTTCTCGGACCTGATGTCTCAGCGGATGGAATTTGGACTTGAGGGATTCTGGATGGTTCAGGAATTATTTGTTGTGTAGGAGTAGGGGTAGGTGCTTTTAGAGCTGACATGATTTCTTGTTGTGCTACATGAGTTGGGGAGTTCAGGAAGTCAAATGAAGATGATGATTTTTGAGGTGATTCTTGCTCAGGCATTGGTGTTATTAAGGGTTCGTCTAGATCAATCTCAGAGTCTGTGTCAGACAATAAGATGATTTCAACTTGATATGAAGGAGGCTCATACATGACCATTGCCATCATTAATTCTTCTTCTGTTTACCCACCTGTAGCCCCTGAAACTTTCTCTCACTCTGCTTTGTTTCTCCTCCCCCTACACCTTGCAGTTCTCCCTCAGGCTATGTTCTGGAGCGTTTCTCCCCCTCTGGATTATCAGGGTCTTCCTGATCATCATGTTATCTCTTCAATGATTCAGCCTGAGGTCTGCACATTGATTGTAGATTGATGACCGTTGATTCGAGCATATCCATACTTTTTTTTCATTCGTTGCTCCACGTGCAAAATTATCCTTTTCAAGCTTTCTATTTGTTCCTCGTGAGTTACAACACCCTTACTCTTCAAGAGAGAAAGAAGAGAGGAATGTTGTTCCTCGGAAGCCGCCTTGAGGGCGTCCAGGTCAGCCCGTGTAACTAAACCGGCGTCACGCAGAGCGGCCGTTAGCATCACGGGAGTAATTCCTTGATGGCCTAAAGCTGATGGTGTTTGAGTGACAGCTTTAGGTCTTCCTTCCATCATTTATGCCTCCCCAGTTGGAAATGCAAATTCGAAAGTTACCGCAGACGCCACGGAGGTGTCTCTGATTTGAGGGGACGCCACGGAGGCGTGGTGCTGAGTGATATGGGACGAGGTGTCAGTTGTGGTCAATTGAACTGTGGTTACTGGTGGCGGCATGTAACCTGTTTCAACATCACATCTCTTCAAATGAGAGGGGTGATGGCGTATGTGCGAATTCCCCGTGTTTTGAAACACGTTCCCTTTGAGGAGAACCTGAGTGGCTGGAGTGGGTTTGTTCGACCACTGGACTAGTGGTCTTATGCGGGCTTGTCCAGCTGTGAGGTGTTTGGACTCCCTCAGTTGTTATTCCTTCAGCCCTCAAAGGGTCAGAGACGGTGCGTTCGGAATCACCAGTCTCTGGCCTCTCTCCTTTGTCTCCCTCCCTCACAATAGACATCTCCCACTCCCCGGTACCCATAATATTTTCAATTGCCGCCTGTACTCCCTCATCCTCACTCATTATTTGCTCACCTTCGGATGTAGTTTGCTCTTTCAGGCCTGACAGAGCCTCATCCGGGTACACACCCTCATAATAAAACCTTACCCTTTCCAGATATTGATCAGTCAGTCATAGCAGGGTCAACGGGATAATCATCACTTGGATTCTTGGGATTTCCTTTGGGATCTTAACTCTTTGGAGAGCTACAGTTTTGTATACAACTGATCCCAGCCACTCATAACGTCGTCGTTGTCCATGGCGTATTGAATGAAAAGTTGGTGGAATCTCTGAAACGGTATGAAATTCCTTTCTCTTTTTGTCCCTATGTCTTGGACTACCCGTTTAAGCTACTCAAAGATGAATGCCGCATAGTCATAGTGTCTATCATATGCGAAGGCGGCAAACATCGCGAGCACATGAATTGAAGTCGAATCATGGTCTGAATGCTTTCCCGTGAAGCACTATTTATAACGTCAAAGAAAACCCTCCAGTGAGACTGGAGTTGCTTGCTTTTGAAATCAGATGGTTTGGATAAATGACCATCATAGCCTATGGATAGGATATCTTGTAGTGTTTGCGCCTGGTGTTGGAATTGGTGCATAGGAATATTTGGTGATGGAAAATTTTTCAATGCGTAGGCGGAGAATGTGGCGGATGGTTGGAAGGGTTAGGCAAATGGGTATGGCGTCTATAGTGCTGGTGAAATGAGGGACGGCCTCATTGACGAAAGTCAGGTGGTGCCTGAATTGTTGAAGGTAGATAATGTGTACGGAGATGGCGGTGGTGAGGGAATAGAAAATAGGATGGCCTTCGAGGATATCAAAAGCGATATCCTCGGCTTCAGAGCGGAGAATTGAGAGGTCTAATTGCAAGTTGTGAGGGGCAAACTCAGTGAATTGGTCAACGGAAAGTAGGGTTTGCTCACGCAATTGTTGGGTGTTATTTGGGATGGGAGGACGGGGAATGGTGAGGGTGATTTGAGAATCTATTAGTCCTGTAGAAATACAACAAAGTTAGTTTAACAGACTTGTGTATAAATAATACATTTATATTAAGTCTGAAATAAGTGTGAAATTGAACCCGTCTATTTTGTTTAAAGCGTCAGGATTTTTATCAATAGAATGTAACTTCTACTGAATAAAATCCAAAGCCGATCGTTGAGAGATCAATGTTAGATTAGATGTGTTCACTCACACACTTATTTGAACTTGAACCAATGGTGCAAAGGACATGGAATTTTTATTTTGTTTTTGATTTATATATATATATATATATATATATATATATATATATATATATATATATATATATATATATATATATATATATATATATATATATATATATACACATATATATATATACACATATATATTATATATATACTACTAATAAAGCATTTAGCTTTTTACTATTTATTATGCACAAAGTACAACTTCATAAATCAATTTCTTGAAATTTAAGACTTACAAGTATTCAAAGCATCATGTACAAGTATGTGATGCACAAAAAATAAAAGCTGATTTTGTTTGTAAATTTGAATTCTCGAGAATTGATATCTTGGAAAGACAAACCCGCTTTTCTTCTTTCCACTTATCTGTTGACAGAACTCTATGTTTGCTTCATAACCACCTTCCAACAACACACATCCTCCTGCAGCCACCGCCTCCCTCCAATACCACCAGCCACCGCCTCCACACTCTGCCACCCTGCTGGCTGCTGCCTGCCTTCACACAACAGGCCGACCTTCCCACAACACTACCCAACAGCCGCCCCATGGCCCCCCATTGCCAATCACCAACTCCCCACCAGCCACCCTTCTACCGTCGCGCAACACTCGCAATCGCCGCCTGAACCTGAAACCACTGCTGGTCTTCACCGCCTGAACCACCACCATGGTTGGATATATTGGGGATGACCAACAGCACACCTTGCTGATTTCTGTGAAGCTCCGCCAAGATGAGCTGTAATGTTGCTGCTTTGAAGACCGGTTAGGGTTTCTGTCAATTTTGATATCTATCTATGGAGGTTTTTAGATTCAAAATTTCCATCACAGTTACTTTAATTATTTCTAATCTTGAGTACCTCGATTTGTCATGTGAAAATCCCAAGTTTTATAACACTTCAGTTAATATGAAGAAGATTTGTTTGGTTGCAATTCACTTGGAAGGGGATTCTCTGCAGTGGCATCAGAGTTTCATGAAGGAGATGGAAGGCAAAGAGATAAAATGGCAGACCCATTTACATGAGTAAAATTTTGAGCATTAAGGGTCAGAGAATTACTTTTCTGATTTAAAGATTTATGAATTACTTTACACCAACATATCACAATAGATTAAATGTTGAGCTAAAAACCATTAGCATTAATATTGTGTTTTGAGAAGTATTGGTTTAAATCTGTAAAAATAAATGTCGACAGCTAATTAGGAACATGAGTACTGGTGTAGCTACAAATTCTACTTATCTAAATTCAATTTTGTTTATGTTTCCAAGCATTTCTATTGAGTTCTTTTTTTATTGATAATGTGATGAAGCTTTTAATAGAAGCAGTTGAGTTTTCTTCTCGTGGTCTTCTTCTGCCTCCATCCTTTCTTTGTGTATAGTCAACACATCTCCGAAACTGTTGTTGATTCAAGAAGGTAAACTACCAGCATTTTTTTAATTTCTATTATGTTTCATAGCTATAATTTTTTGTATATATTTTTATTAAGTGTAGCACTATATCTAAATATTGAAGAACATGAGATTCAAGAGCTTACTGCTGAATATTGTTTTCTTCAACTCTAAATTGATGGATTTTACAGCATTTTTTTAATTTCTATTATGTTTCATAACTATAATTTTTTGTATATTTTTTTATTAAGTGTAACACTATATATAAATATTGAAGAACATGAGATTCAAGAGCTTACTGCTGGATATTGTTTTCTTCAATTCAGAATTGATGGATTTTACAGCATTACAAGAAAAGAGTTTCAATCTCTTTGCAAGCTCAAAAAGATCCTAGCTAACATCACCTTGAGATTGTAAGTTTCCGTTTACAATAGTAATTATAATTGTTTTTTTTAATTTAGTTATATGCTATTACTTACGGGAAGACTTCCTTCTCCCCCTGTTGCTTACAATTGTTCCTACTATATCTAATTAACCTAAACAACCAGCCTGTGTTTTTTTTTATTTTTTTCGAAGGTTAATTGCTGCCAGAAGAGGTTTTTATACTTGTCTGATTCTTCTTTGATGGGACTATTATGATGTTGTTTCCGATTAATGAGATGCTATATTGGGTTTATAGCAGCCTTATTATCAAATAATATATAGCAACCCTCAACAACCTTTCAAATTTAAATATAAAATTGAGTGTAATGTGTGTTTGGGGCTTTGTGCAAAGCGCGTGTTTGTCACTTAAAAACAGAACAAAAGATCAACACCAGCAACATAAATTGATCAATTAAGCATTTATGCTCCTTTTATCCTTCATAAAATTGCATTAAAATAGAAGGTTTGTGCAGTGGGGGTGTCCTGGTTGAATTAAAACAGGAAGAAAGATCATCAGTCCATGTAATGTATATTTTGTGTAGTGTGTGTATGTGGTGTGTGTGTGTGTGTGTTCTAAAATAAGTAGCAGCAACAACAAAGTACATATTATATATATATATATATATATATATATTTGTGTGTGTGTGTGTGAGATCAGTGAATATGTATGTTGAGTTAATAAAAACAGAAACAATGTGTGAGTGTGTTTGTTTCGAATTAGCAGCAGGTCATGACTTCTATAGCTGCCACATTCTCTTCTATTTCTACCCTCTGCTTTCATGACTTCTCCAAGTTCGAACCACCATCGGTCAGCCCTAAGCAGAATCTGTCCCCGGCTACCTCTGCTACCAATCTTTGATTACCGCTGGAGTTTGCGGTGGAGGTGATTATTTCATACAAACATTTATTGAATCATAAACATTCAAATGACATTTCATATAGATAGTTGTGTTTGTGGTTTCAGGTGTCTCCAATCCACTTTTAGGTGACGCATATATACTTCTCATGATAGGGACATTGGTCTATGCACTAGAATGTTGGTGAGATTAGAGTTTTATTACGTTCATATTGTTTCTAATTAGATGCTCAAAAGAAATTTATAGATCAATGGGATAAACAACAATGTCATAATTTCTCATATTTCTCTTACTGTTCAATGTTAATCATAGAGGATGTGAAACATATGAAAGTTTCGGTGATGTTTGAGTTGCACACTATGTATTTGATGTTTTGTTTGAATGAGTATTGACCCTAAAAATGTTAAATAAAACTATATTCTTTTTCCTATGAACATATGAGAGCTCCAAGAAAGGTTGAATAAGTGGCATACATAGATGGAAACGTGTTTATTAGCCCTGCTTTTGTTATTGCTATTCATACATAACTACACTATAGTTGTATCTCTTTTGGGGAAATGTTTATCATTGTGTCTTAATTTCAATGGCTCACTCATATTTGAGGATTTTAAGTTGAAGATAATACATTAGTTTTCCACAAATATGCTTTTATGGCTCACTCATCCCTGCATATGTTTTTATGGTAAAGTAATAACCCCCTTTTTTTTGCCTTTTCTTTAATTTGTGTAAAGCTGAACAATGGAAGTAGCAGTGTTATATTATTATTACTAAAGCTTGATGTAAAAATTCTTATTGCATAGAAATTCAAATTTTCAAACTCAACCATTCAAAAGTTTTATCGAGACTTGCAGAGTTCCGCCGATGAAAACCCCTTTGATCGTCTAATCGAATCTACTACTTGAAGCTGGTAATCGATCTGCTCGGAGATGCTCCTCCTCTCATAATGCCATGTTTGGCCGCTCTCGCCTGACCTCACAATCAAGGTATACTAACAATTTTTTTTTATTTGGATTAGTTTCTAATTCGATCTTTTTGTGACATGCTATGCCTTATGCCTATGATTTTTTATCTCATTTGATTTACTTGTTATTTGCCGGATATGGATGCTAAATTTATCGTTTATTGTGTTGTTTCTGAAGGCTTTTGTGAAAGCCCAGAAGTCCAGATCCTCCTTGAAACGGGTTCAAGTCAAATTTAAAACAAGAAGACATAAGTATATCTTTTTTTGGTTACATGTTGTGTTCGAACCATTGTTCTCTCTTTTGAGTTATACAAGTAATGCATAACCTACTTTTGATTTTTTTTTAAATTATCTATGCAAAGGGAAAGACTGATTATTGTGCAAGGATCCGTCTCACGAACCAAAAGACAAAAATAAGTACAACACTACAAAATACCGTTTTGTTGTGCGATTTGTATACTTCTCATATAACTTCTATTTCAGTAATTTATTTCTCAGCTATATATTTAATTTTGTTTTAGAAAAAATATATTAGTTGACCCGAATTACGCGCACCACCACTTCTAGCCTCAAATTCAGTTTCGATATGAGAATATTCAACAGGGAAGAAAAACACCGGCCATGCCAAATCTTTTTTAAGTTGTAGCTTTATCAAGAGCCATCTGTTATGGGTCCACCATGATGCAACTTTGTTGTTCTATAGCCACTAAATTTTATGAGGAAACCCACACCACTTTCTGTGTACATTTGTTTACTATTCTGTAGCCACTAACTAAACTGTAATGGAAATACATGTCAATTACTGTATGCAACTTCTGTTTACATAGTTTTCTTTAGTTGCCAAGTTGATGAGGACACACTTATTAACTACTGCATTATAATTTCGGTCCCATATATCTGCCTTCCTAAAACATTACTTTCTTATATTGATTAAGCACTTCAATTGTTGCACTGGTTACAACCATGAAGAACCTGGGGGCCAGGAAGCCCTTCAACAAGCCTTTGCAAAGATTTTTGGTACTGAATCTGCAATTATGAGTCACAGGTTTCCCATTTCAAATTGATATTCTGTGTTTTGTACCAACTTTGAATGTGATCAAGTTGCCCAATACATGCCAATCCAGTTCTTCTCAGGCACTCATGCTATCACATGTGCTCTGTTTGCTTTCTTGAGGCCGAGTGATGAGGTAAGTGCATCGTCATTTAGTCATCATACTACTTATTATATTCAGTGAGAACTGATAACTTGTAATCATTCATTTATTTGTTATTTACTTATGATATAGTTGTGCTTGTTGCGTTTGTGCAAATATGTTATCATGAGTTTTCACTTGCTTCTTCATTTTTCATTCTGAATATCAGAAATTAACCAACTTTTAGTTTATATAAATGTTGGGTTTTGATCATTTGTTGATAAATTATGCGGTTTTTGGCCATTTTTGCAGAACATTTAATTTCCTATTTGGAATCATGTAACTTTTTATCTAATTTTTGCCAATTTACAAACTTTTAGTTGAAATAATTGTTGGGTTTTAATCATATGATAATTAGATTTTGTGTTTTTGACCTTTTTTTGCAGAAAATTGAACATTGTTGATTGCGATAGTTTCTTGAAATTGTCCCCTATCATTTGATTATCCAAATTTTAGCAATTAACTAGCTATTAGCTAAATAGTTGTTGGGTTACTTGGTTTACTTGAGTGTTAATGAAATCAGGATATCTTGGTTTTTATTGAGGTGATGTGGTGTGGTTACAGACTTGCAGGTTGATTGATCACGCTTTTGTCAAAGACGTCGAAGTTGTTGTGTGTTTATAATTTCTGTTTTTATAGTTCTGTTTTGATTAGTTTTTATTGAGGTCATGTGGTGTGGTTACAGATTGTTTTTAAGAGATGAAGCACACATGCATACACGAATGCTTATAATTCTGTTTTGATTAGCTTTTACACACATAAATGGCCAATGATCAACCTACTATATATATAACTATTAAGGTTGTTGATGTTTATGCTTCTTTGAATCACTTCTTAACACTTAATATAAATATACACACACAACATACACACTGCACACACACAAACATGTTTCGTTGCTGCTATTGTTTTGAATTAAAAGACACACACCTATATATGCAACATTCAAGCACACACACACACACACACACACACACACACACACACATATATATATATATATATATATATATATATAGTACATATGACTGCTAATGTTTCATTTTAAAGCACACACTGCTTGTATATATATCAGCACACACAAACACACACTGCAGGATTCAACAATGAATTTTTGTTGGGGTTTTAGCAAAATGGATGTTTAGTTTTTTGTCTGATCACATTCTTGGTTGATGATTTCTCTGTTTTTTTGTTTTAAATTTCCTTGTATTCACCTTTTGGCATTAAACAATTATGCTACTGATTGACAAACTGTACATGCATACCTGTTAATGCTACCACTAAGACCACCTTTTCAAACCCATCTGATGCTATGCTTCTTTCGTCTGTCAAAGCTGGGCTTTTTCGTTGCACAAGCATCCGGAAATGGAGGCCCGACGTCCAAAATTAGTTTGAGAGCAAAATTAGGCTTGGCAGTGATGACTAAGTTGTAATTGAGAGTTTTTGGAAGTTGTTGATATGAGTGAACATTTAGGGCACCATAATTAGGAGGTTTCGGAAGTTTATGACATGAGAGAACATGAGGAGTCACTTGTTCTTGTTGAATTAAATTAACTTTGAATGTATCTAGAAAATTAGTTTGATTACTCCTGGACAGATGTTGGGAAATAGTTTAAGTACATTCAAGCTGTTAGTTTAGACTTCTCAGACTGTTAGTAGATTTTACATGTAAATACAAAGTTCATGCTGCTAGTTGAAGAAACTCGAGCTACCAGTGTAAAAGTTCAAGCTGCCAGAGCAAAACAACTCAAGCTGCTCAGTTCATGCTGTCAAGAGATTCAAGCTACTCAACAGTTTCAGAAACAGAAAGTGCTGATTTTCAGGAAACGATATCTACATGAAGATTCCAGCATATCTACTATCAGAGAAGTCATAGTTCGTCAAGGAAACATATCAAGAAGCAATATAAATACAGAGAATAGGTCGTTCTATTGTGTAGGAGTTTCTGCTATTTTGAGTCTGTAATTGCTTTGTTGATTAAGTTTTCTTAAGCCTCTAAGGTTGTAAAACCCTAAGAACAGTCTGTGTTCTTCGTCTAATCAAACAGATTAGAGGTGATTGTAATTGATGAATTCAGCAATACAAATAGTCTTGATTAATTCCTGTGTGTTTATTTATTATTGATTCTGAAAGTTTTTGTTAAAATAATTAAGTGTTATTCTGCAAACTTCTTGATTAAACTTTGATTCAAAGCAAGATTATTGATTTATACTCTGATAAGTTCAAATCAGTTAGTCCTGGTAATTCATATTTTAGATCCTGTCAAGTGGTATCAGAGCCAGGTTTGTCAAACCAGGTTATTCAAATCAGGTTTTTCAAACCAGGTTACTCTTTGTTTTTTCAAAGTCAAAAACTTTTTTTTATCTTTTTACAATGGAATTTGAAAATAGCAGCAGTGGATCTGGGCAAGGACTCAAAGTGCCTATGCTCAAGCCCACTGAGTTTGAGATGTGGAAACTCAGGATTCAACAGCATATTCAATTCATTGATTATGCCATATGGGAAGCTGTTGAATTCCCTCCTGTAGTTGATCCAGAACTTGATGATGAGGGAAAACCAGTCAAAACTCCTCCAAAAACTGAACTTGAAAGGAAGGCTAGAATGAATGAAGTGAAAGCACTCACACTATTACAAATAGCCATTCCTAATGCTTATCAACATCAGTTCAAAAAGTTTTATACTGCTCACTCTCTTTGGAATGCCTTAGAGAAGAGGTTTGCTGGTAATGCCAGTACCAAGAGAAATCAAAAAGACCTCTTGAAACAGCAGTATGAAAACTTTTCTGGTGGCAAGAATGAAAACCTCACTCAAATCTTTGACAGGTTCAACAAACTGATAAGTGAACTGGAAAGTGCAAAGGTCAATCTGGATCAAGATGAAGTCCACAGAAAGTTTCTCAGATCTCTTGGAGAAGAATGGACAGTCTATGCTGCACAATGGAGAACAAAAGACACTCTTGATGAGATAGAATTGGATGATCTGTATAACAGTTTAAGAGTGTTTGAGACTGAGATTGATGCTAAAAAGAAATCTTTTTCTTATAATCACAATACTGCTCTTCTATCTTCTGAAAAATCTAATAACTGTGATTCTTTCTCAGGTGGTGATGGCAACTCTGCTGAAACTCACTATGAGGCCTTTGTTGCCAATGATGGATTATTTGCTCTAAATGTTGAAGACTTGGAACAAGTTCATCCAGATGATCTTGAAGAGATGGATTTAAAGTGGCAACATGCAATGCTGACCATGAGGGCCAAAAGATTTCTGAAAAGAACTGGTAGGGCCAACTTTCAAGCCAAGACAGAAGGCAAACCATCTTTTGATAAATCAAAAGTGGAATGCTATAAATGCCATAAGCTTGGTCACTTTGCCAGAGAATGTAGATCTCAAGGTCAACAGCCATCAAGGACTTCACAACCCATCCAAGCGTCATCATCAACAGCACTTGTCTCTCAAGAAGACAATGTGTTTGACTGGAGTGATCAGACAGAGGAAGAATTTCAAAATCAAGCACTTATGGTAGAAACATCAAATGTCTCATCCACTGAACTTCCCTCTGAGGTAAATTCTAAACTCTGCTCTCAATCATGCAAAAATATGGTTAAAAAGTACAGAGATCATAATGAGAGCATGTGCAAAACTCTAGCCAAGATGGAAGAAAGGAGATATGAATACATGCAAGCCATAGAAGATCTGGAAAAACAGATCAATGATTATAAGGACAATGAGATTCAAATGGGTTATGATAGAACCTATCATGAGTGGGAGAAAAAGGAGCTAAATAAGAAAAAAGAATCTCTAAATAAAAAGGTAGAAGAGACTGAACAAAAGGTGTTTGAGGCTAATAAGAAGCTAGAATCTGTTAACATAGATCTAGGAAACTTCAAGTTAGCAAATCAAAAGCTAGAACACCTAATGGAAGTTCAATTCAAAGATAGAGTGAAATCTCAGGTCAATCCCAAAGAAGGAATAGGATATAAAGCTACTCCACCTCCATACAATAACAAGTACATTCATCCAATGAGTGAGGTTGCTGATAGACTTATCAATGAACCACTAGATGAGTCTATGACTATTGTAGATCCTATCCTTGATAACAGTCCTGAATTAAAAGAAGATAAGAGTCAAAATAGAGACTGTGACACAAAGAGTGCACCCATAGAAGTCCAAGCTTCCAGTAAGAAAGGAAAAGAGAAGATGAGTGTATGCAATGCTACTCCACAAGTTTCTGTACATTCTAACTGTAACACTGCATCTTCATCAAAAGGAACTAAAAGAGGTAAAACTGTTTCTATCTGCACATGCCAAAAGCATGGTGTTCAAAAGTTTCCTAAACAACAGCAGGTAAGAGGAAACCAGAGAAACAAGAACCAGAAATTGACAGAAAAGTCTGCGTTCCAATTCAAACTGTCAAAAGATCTTTCACTGTGAAGGAATGAATCACTTAGCCAAGGATTGTTTTTTTACAAACCAGGCTGTTGCAAAAACAGACTGTGATCACACAAAAATCAAATCCTAATCAGGCAAAGCACTCAAAAGTGAAACCTTTTCCACAGGCAGCTCCAAAAAAACAGTTTGATCACATTTCTCAAAAGTTAATAAAAAACAGTCCACACATCAAAAAACAAGTTTGGCAAAATGCCAAATTCAAGCTTTAAAACCAAATGTGGTGTTCCAAGGACAAATCTGTGCTCAAACTGCTATGCAATAAAGATCAGACTTTGCTAAGTCAAAATCTGAATGCTGTTAGTGCAAAAAAACTGAAAACTGTAGCACTACAAACCACAGCTCAAAGCTGCTGGGCATCAATCTGGAGCTGCTAGTGAATATCTGAGACTGTCAGAAGAAAAGATTGATCAAAAAATAGTGGATACGCTCATATCTTATCACAAATACTCTCCAAAGACTTCCATCAGTTTGATCTCACAAATATAAGAAGTCAAAAACAGTTTTTAGTTATGTCAATGTACAAGGCCAACAAACCAAACCAATTTGTTTGGGTTTACTCACTACTAACTAAGCTTTATTTGTTGCAGGGCAAACCACAAAATCTCCTCATAGATCAAGATGGCATCTGACAGTGGAAGCTCTAGGTCACATGACAGGCAATTCTGAATGCCTGTCAAATTTCAAAGTTTTTGATGGAGGTTTTGTTGCATTTGGAGGCAACTCAAAAGGAGGTAAGGTTACAGGTAAAGGTACTGTTAATGCAGGCAACATGACATTCCATGATGTTCTGTATGTTGAACAGCTTAAGTACAATTTATTGAGTGTCTCTCAAATCTGTGACAAACAAAACATTGTTCTGTTCACAGATTTTGAGTGCATTGTTCTTTCAAAGGATTTCAAAGTTCCTGAAAATCTTGTTTTACTTAGAACACCAAGAAAGGACAATGTTTACTGCCTGGACACAGATCTTTTACCTAAGTCAAATACTTTAAGCTGTTTAATATCCAGAGCATCATCAAATGAGTCTGCTCTTTGGCATAGAAGGATGTGTCACATGAACTTCAAGTCCATGAATGCTTTAGTTAAAAAGAATCTGGTAAGAGGATTACCACAAAAGGAGTTCATTTGTGATGATCATTGTGTAGCATGTCTTAAAGGTAAGCAACACAAAACTTCTCATAAGACCAAAGAAGTAAATTCAATTTCATCTGTTCTTCAGTTGCTACATATGGATCTATTTGGTCCAACATCTGTTTTGAGTTTGAATAAAAGGGCATACTGTTTAGTCATTGTTGATGATTTCACCAGATTTACTTGGGTATACTTTCTTAGGTCCAAAGATGAAACTGCTAAGCTAGTTAAGTCTTTTGTCCTTAAGATAGAAAACCAATCCAATTCCAAAGTTAAGGTGATAAGATCAGACAATGGAACTGAATTTAAAAATCACATTCTAAACAGTTTTTGTGAGTCCAAAGGCATTGCTAGACAATATAGTGCACCAAGAACACCACANCCCAGGTAATGTGGATCCAAAATCAGCTAAGAGACTATGGTATGAATTTCTTATCCACTCCTATTTATATTGACAATTCAAGTGCAATTAGCATTGTGCAAAAACCAGTGAAATTCCCAAAAACCAAGCATATAGAAATCAGGTTTCACTTCATCAGAGATTGTAATGAAAAGAAGTTAATCCAAGTTACCAAAATACATACAGATGATCAGCTAGCTGATCTATTTACAAAACCTTTTGATGTGGGAAGGTTCACCTTCCTAATATCAAATATTGGTATGGTAAACATGGATAAATTGGTTTTCATTATTATCGACTCAGTATGCTAATTTAAGGGGGAGACACTGTTCCATTGAAAAGTTGCACAATTTTACACTAACAGCATGAGTATTTTCTCATGCTGCTAGTTCATCTTCTCGGACTGCTAGTTATTTTCACTTGATCTGTCAAAGTGTGCAGGGTATTTGGGTAATCTTCAAAATGTATGCGCGGGACCCAATCTTTCAAAACCTTTAAAGGTCCCGGTTTGGTTCAGTTGTAACTACCAGTTACATATTCTTCTTCCACGGCCTTCTGCTTTCTCTCTGAACGAATCACACATTCTTCTTTCAAACCCTAAAACCATCGTTTGTTCATCCATGGAGTTCGTAAAAGAACACAACTGCCTCCCATACACTCTGAAACACGCTGAACTCCAACCGTTCCATGCAATGATGGATTTTCTCAGGCACTCCCATATCCATCATGCACTATCCATAAACCCTACTATATACATCTCCCATATAGAACAGTTTTGGAACCATGCATCTGTTCAAACCATCAATGGAGTGCCTACCCTCCTTTCCAAGATTGATGGAACTGATACCCATATCACTGAGGAATCCATCCGACATCACTTGCATCTTCAAGATGCCACAGGTATAACTGACCTAACCCTTGATGCTTTACATACAGGTCTTTTTAATATCGGTTATAGGGGTCCTGCTGATTCTTTTACTTTCTTAAAAGCCCATTTTTCTCCTAAATGGAAATTTCTTGTACATATCATTCAGCAGTGCATAAACCCCAAAAGAACTGGTTGGTCTGAATTTTCATCTAACATTGCCACTGCCTTAGTGTGCTTTTCCACAGGCCAACGGTTCAATTTTTCCAACATGATTTTTCAGGGGATGTTAAGGCATCATTCCCTAAAGAGTGGGAAATTTTTGATGTATCCTAGATTTTTAGCAGAAATCATTGCACACACCTGCACATCTTCTCATACACATAAAAGGATACATGTTTCCCACAGGCACTCACTATCCTCTATTAAGAGACTTTTGAAACATAGTGCCAACTTTTTGAGTGTTGATGTTCCATTTCCTTCTGCAATGATGAACATTATTCCACAACACAGAGGAGAGGGTCCTGAGCAGGCTCAGCCTATCATCACTGCTACACCCCCAGGACCCCAACCCCCTCCTCCCGATACACAAACTCCCTCTGATCCTTTTGTACAGCCCACACGCCCACTCAGATACTTATACAAAAGAAAAAGGGGACCAGGAGCTCCTTCCTCCTCCTCCCATCAGCAAGAGCCATGTATCCCTGTGCAGGAGGATACTCCTGCACAGAATATCCAAAGGGAACCAGTTGAGGACACTCCCATTCTCTCTCAGGAGGTGAACATCTCTTCAGAGATGGTTCATATGGGTTCTGTGGCTGGCACTACTGATGTCTCTGCACAAGAGGCACAGGACAGTGCCAACATAGCTAAGACCACGCCCATGGCAACAACAAGTGTGCAAACACAAGCTGGAAGTCCCCAGAACCAAGAAAAGAGGGGCCCAGAAGTTTCTACCTCTGGTCTTAATGTCAGTGATAGATCACAAGCACCTCAGTTGTTCTCTGATCTTGAGGCTAGTCTGCAACAAATGCTCTTAACGGATCCCAGACTCAAACCTGTTGTAGCTATGTTGGACCATCAAATGTCCATCATTGCTGCACAGGGGGCTCAAATTTTTGCTCTCAAGCAGGCAGATGCTGCTCAAAATAAGCGAATGGATTATCTTCACAGAGGCTTCACACTCTGTGGAAATAAAATTATGAAGTTAGAGCAGATGATTCAAACCCAAGGGGCAAAGGTTGTGGTCTCTTCTGACCAAACCAATGCTTCCAAAAAGGGGGAGAATCAGGAGGTTCCCACATCAGTCCAAGCAGCTCCAACAACAACAGTCCAAGCAGCACCAACAGTTCCAGTTTCTAGGCTAGCAGTCCCAACAACTTATCAAGCTGTTAGCCTAGAAACTCAAGCTGTTCCTTCAAAAGCCACTGGAGTTGTGATCAGAGAAGGAATTCAAGCTCCATCAAGCACAGTCCAAGCTACACCATCTGCTACAAAAGACAAGGGCAAGGGCATTCTCATTGAGTCTCCAAAGCATAAATTTTCCTCAAAAGAAGCCCAAATTGCCTTTGATGCTGAAGTTGCCAGAAGAATAGCAGAAGAACAAGACAAAGAATTAGAGCAGCAAGCCCAAACCCCAATGGATGATGTTGAGACTTTAGGTGATTACTTAAAGGGGTTTGTGGTCAAGCAAGGAGCAAGGAAAAGAAAGATGCCAACAGGGCACTCCAAGGCTGAGCATAGAAGATTTCTTATCAATTTTGCCTTTGCAGCAGGTATTCCAAAGAAAATGGCTCAGTCCATGTCTACTGAAAGGCTGCAGGAGATTCATGATAAGGAGATGGACAAAAGACAGAGAACAACAGTCTCTCCAGAAGCTCAACCATCCCAAGAAGTCCAACCAACAACCCAATCAGTCCAAACTGAAGCTGGTGCCAGTGCACCTACTCCCACTGATCAAGCAGCTGTCCCTATTCCTTCATCGGTTAAGAGAGTGCTCTTTGAGCAACAACTACAAAAGGCTATGGAGATAGAGAAGCTGATTGATCAGCATGATTTTACAAAGCCTCAAATTAACTACTGGTTTGCTAAGTCACTGGATGACCGTGGCTTGAGAATAAAGTTTGTAATCAGAAGATAGTCCGGACCTGAAGAAGAGTATGACACTTTTTGGCAGATAGTACAGAAGCTGACCAGAGATGAATTGATAAAGATGTACAATATAGGGTCAGTTACACAAGTAAGGTCTGCTCTTCCACAAGTCAAGCAACTCATCAAAGATCTAAGTACAGTGGTTGATTCTGAGTTTGCAAGACAAGAGATAGAAGATGCTGAAAAGAAAGGGAAAAAGATCAAGCAGATTGATCTGTTTGTCAAATCAAAGACATTCAGAATCAAATTCACAGATGGGTCTGGTATTTTCTTCAATCTTGAGTATTTCAATTTTTCAAAAGATATGCTGCTGCAAATAAAATCAGCTAGAATATCTTGTGATAAAGAAGAGATGAAGAGAGAATTTTTGAAGGCTATAGATCATAAGCTTGCACAGTTGTGAGTTTTTGAAAGCCTTGGTTTGTAAATAACAGTTTACTTATTTATTTCCATGTTTTTATAGAACTTAAAGTCTTGTAAAGATGTTAAGTTAGGGGGAGATTGTTGGGAAATAGTTTAAGTACATTCAAGCTGTTAGTTTAGACTTCTCAGACTGTTAGTAGATTTCACATGTAAATACAAAGTTCATGCTGCTAGTTGAAGAAACTCGAGCTGCCAGTGTAAAAGTTCAAGCTGCCAGAGCAAAACAACTCAAGCTGCTCAGTTCATGCTGTCAAGAGATTCAAGCTGCTCAACAGTTTCAGAAACAGAAAGTGCTGATTTTCAGGAAACGATATCTACATGAAGATTCCAGCATATCTACTATCAGAGAAGTCATAGTTCGTCAAGGAAACATATCAAGAAGCAATATAAATACAGAGAATAGGTCGTTCTGTTGTGTAGGAGTTTCTGCATATTTTGAGTCTGTAATTGCTTTGTTGATTAAGTTTTCTTAAGCCTCTAAGGTTGTAAAACCCTAAGAACAGTCTGTGTTGTTCGTCTAATCAAACAGATTAGAGGTGATTGTAATTGATGAATTCAGCAATACAAACAGTCTTGATTAATTCCTGTGTGTTTATTTATTATTGATTCTGGAAGTTTTTGTTAAAATAATTAAGTGTTATTCCGCAAACTTCTTGATTAAACTTTGATTCAAAGCAAGATTATTGATTTATACTCTGATAAGTTCAAATCAGTTAGTCTTGGTAATTCATATTTTAGATCCTGTCAAGTGGTATCAGAGCCACGTTTGTCAAACCAGGTTATTCAAATCAGGTTTTTCAAACCAGGTTACTCTTTGTTTTTTCAAAGTCAAAAACTTTTTTTTTTATCTTTTTACAATGGAATTTGAAAATAGCAGCAGTGGATCTGGGCAAGGACTCAAAGTGCCTATGCTCAAGCCCACTGAGTTTGAGATGTGGAAACTCAGGATTCAACAGCATATTCAATTCATTGATTATGCCATATGGGAAGCTGTTGAATTCCCTCCTGTAGTTGATCCAAAACTTGATGATGAGGGAAAACCAGTCAAAACTCCTCCAAAAACTGAACTTGAAAGGAAGGCTAGAATGAATGAAGTGAAAGCACTCACACTATTTACAAATAGCCATTCCTAATGCTTATCAACATCAGTTCAAAAAATTTTATACTGCTCACTCTCTTTGGAATGCCTTAGAGAAGAGGTTTGCTGGTAATGCCAGTACCAAGAGAAATCAAAAAGACCTCTTGAAACAGCAGTATGAAAACTTTTCTGGTGGCAAGAATGAAAACCTCACTCAAATCTTTGACAGGTTCAACAAACTG
This sequence comes from Centrapalus pauciflorus, assembly GCA_020465985.1. Taxonomy (NCBI): domain Eukaryota; kingdom Viridiplantae; phylum Streptophyta; class Magnoliopsida; order Asterales; family Asteraceae; genus Centrapalus; species Centrapalus pauciflorus. The sequence goes on from JAANYP010000038.1 coordinate 157,531, forward strand.
ATAAGTGAACTGGAAAGTGCAAAGGTCAATCTGGATCAAGATGAAGTCAACAGAAAGTTTCTCAGATCTCTTGGAGAAGAATGGACAGTCTATGCTGCACAATGGAGAACAAAAGACACTCTTGATGAAATAGAATTGGATGATCTGTATAACAGCTTAAGAGTGTTTGAGACTGAGATTGATGCTAAAAAGAAATCTTTTTCTTATAATCACAATACTGCTCTTCTATCTTCTGAAAAATCTAATAACTGTGATTCTTTCTCAGGTGGCGATGGCAACTCTGCTGAAACTCACTATGAGTATAGAGTATACAACAGTGTGTCTAAAACAATTGAAGAAAGTGCCAATGTTGAGTTTAATGAAAATACTGCTAATATCAAAGGCACTGGTCCTGATTGGTTGTTTGATTTAGATTCACTAACAAATTCTCTGAGCTTTGTTGAGTATACTGCAGAAGCTGATGCATACAGGGTTGAAGCTGCTAACACGAATTCTCATGCTGCCAATACAATTTCTCATGCTGTTGGCACAAAGTTTCAGACTGCTGCAGATTCAACAAGTTGGGATGATTTCACCACTCTACCACTTCTGTCATGTGATCCTCCAGGGGTCCTGAATGCTCCACTTAATGCAAATCCAGACACTAAAGTGCCATTCCCAAGTCCTGACAGTACAGCTCCAACACAAAAGGAAACAGTCCCAGTTTCTAGGCTAGCAGTCCCAACAGCTTCTCAAGCTGTTAGCCTAGAAACTCAAGCTGTTCCAGAAACTGAACCATTCACTGGTTCTGATGGAGATGATACAAACCTTGGAACTTATTTTCAAACAGAGAGAGAGCCCACACTAAGAGTTCACAAGTATCACCCTCTCAATCAAATACTGGGTGATCCAAGCACTCCTGTTCAAACAAGGAAAATGGTTCACAATGAGACTGCTGCTGCTAAACAAGCAGTTTCTGAATTCAGTCTAGCTGCTTTTGAACATGCCTGTTTTATGTCTCAACTAGAACCCAAAAAGGTATCAGAAGCACTAAAAGATTCATCCTGGATTGAAGCCATGCAAGAAGAGCTTTTACAGTTCAAAATTCAGAATGTATGGACTCTGGTGGATCTTCCTAAAGGAAAAAGAGCAATAGGTACAAGATGGGTGTTCAGAAACAAGAAGGATGAGAGAGGGATAGTCATCAAGAACAAAGCAAGACTAGTAGCACAAGGGTACACTCAAGAAGAGGGAATAGATTATGATGATGTCTTTGCTCCAGTAGCAAGAATTGAAGCCATCAGACTATTTCTAGCATATGCAAGTTTCAAAAGATTTAAAGTGTATCAAATGGATGTTAAGTCTGCTTTCCTGTATGGGACAATTGAAGAGGAAGTATATGTGTGTCAACCTCCTGCTTTTGAAGACTACAAGTATCCAGACAGGGTGTACAAGCTAGACAAAGCTCTCTATGGTCTTCACCAAGCCCCCAGAGCATGGTATGACACACTGTCATCATATCTTCTACAGAATGGATTCAAGAGAGGCACTCTGGACAAAACACTCTTCACTAAATCCATCAAAGCTGAGATTCTACTTGTCCAAATCTATGTTGATGACATCATCTTTGGCTCAACTAATGATAGTTTGTGCAAAGAATTTGAGGCCCTAATCCACAAAGTTTCAAATGAGTTCAATGGGGGAACTCACATTCTTTCTAGGGCTGCAGGTTAAACAGAAGCCTACTGGTCTATTCATAAGTCAATCAAAGTATGTCAAAGACATATTGGAAAAGTTTGGCTATCAAGACACAAAGGTTGCAAGCACTCCAATGGATCCTCATAAACAGCTCCATACAGGCAAAGATGGCATAGATGTGGATATTCATCTATACAGATCCCTTATAGGATCTCTCATGTATCTAACATTCAAGACCTGATATTATGTTTGCTGTCTGTGTGTGTGCTAGGTTTCAATGCTCTCCAAAGGATTCTCACTTGGTTTCTGTTAAGAGAATCTTTAGATATCTTAAAGGCCAACCACATTTAGGTCTATGGTATCCTAAAGACTCTCCTTTTGAACTAACTGCTTATTCTGACAGTGACTATGGTGGATGCAACATTGACAGAAAATCCACAACTGGTGGATGTCAATACTTAGGAGCAAGACTGGTCTCTTGGCAATGCAAAAACCAAACAACTGTCTCCACATCATCCACTGAAGCAGAATACGTAGCAGCTGCAAGCTGCTGCTCCCAGGTAATGTGGATTCAAAATCAGCTAAGAGACTATGGTATGAATTTCTTATCCACTCCTATTTATATTGACAATTCAAGTGCAATTAGCATTGTGCAAAACCCAGTGAAATTCCCAAAAAACCAAGCATATAGAAATCAGGTTTCACTTCATCAGAGATTGTAATGAAAAGAAGTTAATCCAAGTTACCAAAATACATACAGATGATCAGCTAGCTGATCTATTTACAAAACCTTTTGATGTGGGAAGGTTCACTTTCCTAATATCAAATATTGGTATGGTAAACATGGATTAATTGGTTTTCATTATTATCGACTCAGTATGCTAATTTAAGGGGGAGACACTGTTCCATTGAAAAGTTGCACAATTTTACACTAACAGCATGAGTATTTTCTCATGCTGCTAGTTCATCTTCTCGGACTGCTAGTTATTTTCACTTGATCTGTCAAAGTGTGCAGGGTATTTGGGTAATCTTCAAAATGTGTGCGCGGGACCCAACCTTTCAAAACCTTTAAAGGTCCCGGTTTCGTTCAGTTGTAACTACCAGTTACATATTCTTCTTCCACGGCCTTCTGCTTTCTCTCTGAACGAATCACACATTCTTCTTTCAAACCCTAAAACCATCGTTTGTTCATCCATGGAGTTCGTAAAAGAACACAACTGCCTCCCATACACTCTGAAACACGCTGAACTCCAACCGTTCCATGCAATAATGGATTTCCTCAGGCACTCCCATATCCATCATGCACTATCCATAAACCCTACTATATACATCTCCCATATAGAACAGTTTTGGAACCATGCATCTGTTCAAACCATCAATGGAGTGCCTACCCTCCTTTCCAAGATTGATGGAACTGATATCCATATCACTGAGGAATCCATCCGACATCACTTGCATCTTCAAGATGCCACAGGTATAACTGACCTAACCCTTGATGCTTTACATACAGGTCTTTTTAATATCGTTTATAGGGGTCCTGCTGATTCTTTTACTTTCTTAAAAGCACATTTTTCTCCTAAATGGAAATTTCTTGTACATATCATTCAGCAGTGCATAAGCCCCAAAAGAACTGGTTGGTCTGAATTTTCATCTAACATTGCCACTGCCTTAGTGTGCTTTTCCACAGGCCAACGGTTCAATTTTTCCAACATGATTTTTCAGGAGATGTTAAGGCATCATTCCCTAAAGAGTGGGAAATTTTTGATGTATCCTAGATTTTTAGCAGAAATCATTGCACACACCTGCACATCTTCTCATACACATAAAAGGATACATGTTTCCCACAGGCACTCACTATCCTCTATTAAGAGACTTTTGAAACATAGTGCCAACTTTTTTGAGTGTTGATGTGAGACCCTCCGATTTCTCAAAAGTCTCAAGTCAAGGCCCAGTAGCAACGCAAAATCAATCATGAAACTAAGATAAAATTAACAGTTGCGGAAATAAAGTTAATTACAAACAGAGACAGAATTTAAGTAGCAAGGTACAAACATCTAGACTTTTACATCAAATCACATAATATAAACTAGACCCAAACCCCAAAGCTAAATCTTCAATCAAGTACCAAGGTATCGGAACAGGTTCTAATGCACTTCAAGCTCTTTCAAAGTCCTGACCTATGAACTAGGTCCAGCCAATCCTTTGCCTTTACCTGAAAAATAATGCAACAACGGGTAAGCTTATTTGCTTAGTGAGAATGTAGAATTTCACATTTAACATGCAATTATGAACGCGGAAGCACATGCACTGCACTCGGCTCATGCACGGCTCAGCTCTATATGCACTGCACTAGGCTCATGCACAGCTCAATCTCGAAGGGTCATTGGCCAATTAATGCTCTTTTGATGCGCGACTTTGCTCAGCTCCCAGTTATAAAACTGTTGTTGCTCTTGAGACTTTTAGACAATTTCATAAAGAATGCTCGGATGATGATAAATCCATACACACGCATCATTAGTGGGGATCAGCCACGTACTGGGCTAGCTACCAGTAAAAGCTCTATATGGATATCATCGGAATGCTCAGCTCTAGCTACCCTCTGTGCTTTCATCACGTAAATCAGCACATCATAAGCCTAACATTAACCCAACACTGAGCAATAGTGATGGAGTTAAGCTTAACAATCGAATGACTCATCAATGAAATAGATTCTGGTAGAATAAATACTCAGCTCAACAAATCATAGTAAATATACTATGATAATATAAATCAATAATCTCAAGATCAGAATGCCAATAAAATAAGGATCATGCAACAAAAGTCTCAATTCACATAATATGCAGTTAAAGTAAAATCTACAACTCACAGTTACTGGTTATTTGTGCTCTTTTAGTTTCTGGCTCTGTTGCTCACAATCTGTAGTGGATAAGAACCACTATCTGACTTATGTCAGACTTTCAGATGCTCGCCATTTTGCTCGTTGCTCAATCTGTTATTAATATCATTTCTGATATTTATTAGCTCTTATATCATCTGAATAATATATATTCAGTGTTCATCATTTATGCTCAAGATTCATTCGTTGGTCTTTGATCTCACAATCTTATATTTTGATCATATTATCATCAATCTCATAAATCTTATCAGAATCTTTCTATTCTTTGTCAGTAATAATCTCAAAGTCTTATAAAGTTACATTTCTGAAATCTGATCATATATGATCGTGCATATAATCATGTGATTTCTAATTGATGGTATTTCTTAATTTTATAGATCTTGATTTCTATATTTGATCATTCATATTTATATAAGGAATTCTATTGTATATATTTTAAATTATAAAAACCTCATCCGGATTAGGACCATCCGAATTCGGATCACCCGGATTCGATTCTGGCATCCGTAATGGCACATCCGAACTGGGACTATCCGAAATGAGCCATCCGACTTCGGACCTTCTTCCGTCCGAAACGGTACTTTATCCGAAATGGTATTGGACCCGAATTAGGCACCATCCGAACTCGGGTCATTCGAGTTCGGACCACCTCATCCGAAACATGTGCTTCATCCGAAGTGGGCAAGATATCCGAATTTTAAGCACCTCATCCGATTTCGGATTCATCCGAATTCGGATCCCATATCTTCATATTTTTTTCCAGAAATTGTTCTTAGTGTTCATCTTTTATACTTACGGATTTTTCATAAAAATTCCCAAAAGTCCGTTTTATCAACATGCAACTTAGAATAATGTTATATTATCATTATTTGGTTGATTTTATACTATTTTCCTTATCATTAACATCATAATCTGATCAAGATCGTCTAAAATAAGCATATTTTGTCAAAAACACTTATCTTTATAAAAATTCATATTTATACTTATTTTGGACGATTCAACCTCTGATTCTTGTTTCTTTTACATTAAATTACTTAAATACATGACTATCTATTGAAATTTCCAACATGCAACCTATAAATTTCATGTTATAATTCTTTGGTTTCGGTTTTTCTCAAAACCGAGCCAAATTTCGAAATTACACTAAAGATTACCTTGAAATCTTGTAAATGCTTGTTGTTTGCTTCTTGTAACCTTCTCTTGACTTCAATGCATCAATTAATTACAAATTTATGAACCATTTTGATGAATTCTTGAAGGACCGAATGTAGAGAGAGAAAGAAGAGAGAGAGTGATTTGGTGTGAAAGTGAAGGATGAACCTTTAAATTACATTTATATACTTTAATCAATTTTTATTTGCTACTTAACCCACTATTAATTTTATATCTTAATAATAATTAAATCATAATTCATAATATAATTATATTACATTATTGGTTTAATGATCAGATATTTAGTTGGGCTAAAAGTTGGGTTGTTACAGTTGATGTTCCATTGCCTTCTGCAATGATGAACATTATTCCACAACACAGAGGAGAGGGTCCTGAGCAGGCTCAGCCTATCATCACTGCTACACCCCCAGGACCCCAACCCCCTCCTCCCGATACACAAACTCCCTCTGATCCTTTTGTACAGCCCACACGCCCACTCAGATACTTATACAAAAGAAAAAGGGGACCAGGAGCTCCTTCCTCCTCCTCCCATCAGCAAGAGCCATATATCCCTGTGCAGGAGGATACTCCTGCACAGAATATCCAAAGGGAACCAGTTGAGGACACTCCCATTCTCTCTCAGGAGGTGAACATCTCTTCAGAGATGGTTCATATGGGTTCTGTGGCTGGCACTACTGATGTCTCTGCACAAGAGGCACAGGACAGTGCCAACATAGCTAAGACCATTCCCATGGCAATAGCAAGTGTGCAAACACAAGCTGGAAGTCCCCAGAACCAAGAAAAGAGGGGCCCAGAAGTTTCTACCTCTGGTCTTAATGTCAGTGATAGATCACAAGCACCTCAGGTGTTCTCTGATCTTGAGGCTAGTCTGCAACAAATGCTCTTAACGGATCCCAGACTCAAACCTGTTGTAGTTATGTTGGACCATCAAATGTCCATCATTGCTGCATAGGGGGCTCAAATTTTTGCTCTCAAGCAGGCAGATGCTGCTCAAAATAAGCGAATGGATTATCTTCACAGAGGCTTCACACTCTGTAAAAATAAAATTATGAAGTTAGAGCAGATGATTCAAACCCAAGGGGCAAAGGTTGTGGTCTCTTCTGACCAAACCAATGCTTCCAAAAAGGGGGAGAATCAGGAGGTTCCCACATCAGTCCAAGCAGCTCCAACAACAACAGTCCAAGCAGCACCAACAGTTCCAGTTTCTAGGCTAGCAGTCCCAACAACTTCTCAAGCTGTTAGCCTAGAAACTCAAGCTGTTCCTTCAAAAGCCACTGGAGTTGTGATCAGAGAAGGAATTCAAGCTCCATCAAGCACAGTCCAAGCTACACCATCTGCTACAAAAGACAAGGGCAAGGGCATTCTCATTGAGTCTCCAAAGCATAAATTTTCCTCAAAAGAAGCCCAAATTGCCTTTGATGCTGAAGTTGCCAGAAGAATAGCAGAAGAACAAGACAAAGAGTTAGAGCAGCAAGCCCAAACCCCAATGGATGATGATGAGACTTTAGGTGATTACTTAAAGGGGTTTGTGGTCAAGCAAGGAGCAAGGAAAAGAAAGATGCCAACAGGGCACTCCAAGGCTGAGCATAGAAGATTTCTTATCAATTTTGCCTTTGCAGCAGGTATTCCAAAGAAAATGGCTCAGTCCATGTCTACTGAAAGGCTGCAGGAGATTCATGATAAGGAGATGGACAAAAGACAGAGAACAACAGTCTCTCCAGAAGCTCAACCATCCCAAGAAGTCCAACCAACAACCCAATCAGTCCAAACTGAAGCTGGTGCCAGTGCACCTACTCCCACTGATCAAGCAGCTGTCCCTATTCCTTCATCGGTTAAGAGAGTGCTCTTTGAGCAACAACTACAAAAGGCTATGGAGATAGAGAAGCTGATTGATCAGCATGATTTTACAAAGCCTCAAATTAACTACTGGTTTGCTAAGTCACTGGATGACCGTGACTTGAGAATAAAGTTTGTAATCAGAAGAGAGTCCGGACCTGAAGAAGAGTATGACACTTTTTGGCAGATAGTACAGAAGCTGACCAGAGATGAATTGATAAAGATGTACAATATAGGGTCAGTTACACAAGTAAGGTCTGCTCTTCCACAAGTCAAGCAACTCATCAAAGATCTAAGTACAGTGGTTGATTCTGAGTTTGCAAGACAAGAGATAGAAGATGCTGAAAAGAAAGGGAAAAAGATCAAGTAGATTGATCTGTTTGTCAAATCAAAGACATTCTGAATCAAATTCACAGATGGGTCTGGTATTTTCTTCAATCTTGAGTATTTCAATTTTTCAAAAGATATGCTGCTGCAAATAAAATCAGTTAGAATATCTTGTGATAAAGAAGAGATGAAGAGAGAATTCTTCAAGGCTATAGATCATAAGCTTGCACAGTTGTGAGTTTTTGAAAGCCTTGGTTTGTAAATAACAGTTTACTTATTTATTTCCATGTTTTTATAGAACTTAAAGTCTTGTAAAGAATTTAAGTTAGGGGGAGATTGTTGGGAAATAGTTTAAGTACATTCAAGCTGTTAGTTTAGACTTCTCAGACTGTTAGTAGATTTTACATGTAAATACAAAGTTCATGCTGCTAGTTGAAGAAACTCGAGCTGCCAGTGTAAAAGTTCAAGCTGCCAGAGCAAAACAACTCAAGCTGCTCAGTTCATGCTGTCAAGAGATTCAAGCTGCTCAACAGTTTCAGAAACAGAAAGTGCTGATTTTCAGGAAACGATATCTACATGAAGATTCCAGCATATCTACTATCAGAGAAGTCATAGTTCGTCAAGGAAACATATCAAGAAGCAATATAAATACAGAGAATAGGTCGTTCTATTGTGTAGGGGTTTCTGCATATTTTGAGTCTGTAATTGCTTTGTTGATTAAGTTTTCTTAAGCCTCTAAGGTTGTAAAACCCTAAGAACAGTCTGTGTTCTTCGTCTAATCAAACAGATTAGAGGTGATTGTAATTGATGAATTCAGCAATACAAACAGGCTTGATTAATTCCTGTGTGTTTATTTATTATTGATTCTGAAAGTTTTTGTTAAAATAATTAAGTGTTATTCCGCAAACTTCTTGATTAAACTTTGATTCAAAGCAAGATTATTGATTTATACTCTGATAAGTTCAAATCAGTTAGTCTTGGTAATTCATATTTTAGATCCTGTCATGTTAGTTAGTCACACTGTTGATGATTGTTAAGGTGGTTAATAATCTGTTAACCATCTGATAGTTCTATAAATAACAATCAGTGATGTAATAATGTACTCACTTGATTTTCACTTCAATGAAATACTATTCTCATTTTCAATTCATCACACAATGGCCGATGAAAGCGCAGCGACACCCTAGAGAGACCACATCAAAATTCCAGGCATGCTTTCTCTTCTCTGTATTGTACACTTTTATAAATAAAGTTCCTTGTCTCTGCACTTGGGAACGAATGAATTTTATCCGTGTCTCAACTTTGCTGTGTCTTAACTTTGTTAAATCTCCAATTAAATAGGTGTTTGTTTCTTGAATTGCTACAAAATCAAATAGACTTTTTTTTGTTTCTTAATCTGCTACGAAATCCAAGAATTTTTTTAGCCATGGAAAGGTATGTTGCTCCGTTAATCAATCAGATTGACTGATTTTTTTAGGCAGGTAGGAAATTATGAGCTTCTTTAGATGAGGTGTGTTGTTGAGCTACAATACTTTATTTAGATTTTTAGTTTTGGGGTTTAAGACAATAACTTTGTTTTACTTGTAGATTATGCTATCGGGTTTTATTTGGACGGTCTTCTTAAACTTATAGAATTATCTTTGTAAGGTATTCTTTTCAAATAATGTTGTCCTGCTTGGGTATGGGGATGGTTCTTATCAGTTGTGTTCTGTTTTCTTATATGATTGATACAACATTTTCTTGGATAACATGCAGCTTCTATTCAAATCCCAATTTGGTGAGAGGTTGTTAAGCCATGTAAATTTCTATGATTATGTTGAACAAATTATTTTGTAGCAACATAATTTTGCAAGCATTCATTGCAGAGTACTATCATAGCTGGAAGAATACAAGGAGAAAACTATGGATGTTATTATTTCAGGTTGCAACCATATTTAAATTTATATGAATGTTTTCTTTAATCTGGTTCATCACTATTCACATGACATGGAAACAAGAGTATTGTTGAGCAACACGGCATAGATAGAGGAAGTCCACAACTATGCCTGTAGTGTTTTCTTAGATGCAAATTTGAAATATCGTACGGTGGTTATTTACAACAAATTGCTATTTATCTGTATGAATCCAGCTTGTGTGTTTATATTTGACATTTAGACTGTATACATATATTTTTCAGATTGTTTATTGAATGACTGTGCTAATATGTTTACTAATTCCATGTTCAATTATTTCTTTTTTTTTTTCCCTGATTTGATCCTTGCATGTTCTTAACAAATTGTTCTGCTTGAATTATTGTTCTCCTTTCTTACTTAAATGGCATTCAAACTCATTGAAGAACATTCCGTGTCTTGTCCATTTGAAAATTGAAGATGGTATTAATGATTCAAAAAGGAAAAAAAAATTAAAGCTTGACTTTTAAGGTCAAAGATTGACACTCTTTTTTCTTTAGAAAGAAGTTATAGAATATGAGTTCATCTTCGTATGAACATTCTCTTGAAGTGTTTGCTATGATGCTACATGCCTACATTTACATTTCACAAACTTGATGGCAGGTACTAAGGTAGTCTACTTAGTAGTTTGGCTGCAACGTTCAGCTATAAAACAAGACCTGGGATTTTGGCCTAATCTAGCCTGACGAATTGTTGTTTGCCCAAAATCTTGTGTTTTAAAGGTGGATGGATGAATTGTCTGTTGATGACGAATTGTCATATTGGATTTTTTGTTGGATTTGTTATTTGTATGCTTATTTGGGTTGTTTTAAGTTTCAAACAACTATACTCTTTTCTTCTATAAAAATGAGTAATTCAAATTCTTTTCCTTTAAAACTGGTTATCTCTAAATTATATATGTACTTTGCATTTCCTTTTCAAATGCTAGCTAAAGAATTATTTTTTAAGTTGTACTTGTTGGGGACAGGATTTCAACAAAGATGAAAGAACAACTTTTATTGAAGGAAAAATACTAAAAATGCATATATTGGATAAATAGAAATGCAACCTATATATATAGGCTTACAAAGTAACTCCAATACTAATGAAAGATCAAAATAAAAATAACTTACAAACCCTTTACTATCTAATAATGAAGAACATTAAAGCTAACAATTAACACAAGTTTAATTGTCAACAAATGAAACATAAAAAACAACTCAAAAGACACAAACTTTAACCATCAAATTTAAAGCAATTAACCACCATATTTTGAAGCATTTATTCAACACACCCCCTTGCTTCAAAATTGTTGACTCCGAGCATCCTTCGAAAATGATTATGTTTTGCCTCCGAAAGTGCCTTGGTAAAAACATCAGCTACTTGATCATTGGTTGGACAGAACTTGAGTTCAATATCTCCTTGAGCCGTGAGTTTGCGAATGTAATGATATCGGATATCAATGTGTTTAGTCTGACTATGAAAGGCTGGATTTTTAGTCATTGCAATAGTTGCTTTGTTGTCGCAAAGTATCTTCGTTGCACCATCTTGTTTATTGAAAACATCACGCAACAACTTCCGCAACCAGATAGCTTGACAAGCTGCAGAAGTGACAGCAATGTACTCTGCCTCGGACGTTGATAATGCAACAACATCTTGCTTCTTGGAGCTCCAGGAGATTGCACCAGATCCTAAGCTGAAAACATGACCGGATGTGCTTTTTCGATCATCAATACAACCTGCCCAGTCACTATCACTGTACCCATATAAGATAGTAGATGCATCCTTAGAGTACCAAACACTAAAATCAAAGGTTCCAACAATGTAACGAAGCACCCTTTTCGCTGCTCCAAGGTGCTGCATGGTAGGACTATGCATGTATCTAGACAAAACACTAACCGAATACATAATATCAGGACGAGTGTGTGTTAGATAATTCAACCCACCAATTAGGCTTTTGTAATAGCTCGGATCAGCAGCTTCTGTCCCATCTTCAAGTTGAAATTTTTCATTAGTATTCATGGGTGTAGCTGCCGCTTTACTATTCTGCATTCCAAACCTGTGCAACATGTCTTTTGCATATTTTGTTTGTGACACAAAAATGCCATCTTGGACCTGCTTCACTTCAAGACCAAGAAAGTATTTCAACACTCCTAAATCTGTCATCTCAAACTTCTTCATCATGCATGTCTTAAAATCAGCAACTAAAGTTTCGTTAGAACCAAAATAGATCATATCATCAACATAAATACACACCAGTAAGAAATCTCCATTGTTAGTATTCTTCACATACAGTGTGGGTTCATTCTCACTTCTAACAAACCCATTCTCCAAAAAATACGAGTCAATCTTCTTGTACCAAGCTCGTGGAGCTTGTTTCAAGCCATAAAGCGCCTTCTTAAGCTTATACACTTGTTGGCCATCACCTTTAACAAAGCCTTCGGGTTGAGACACATAAACCTCTTCTTCTAGTTCTCCATTTAAAAATGCAGATTTTAAGTCCAATTGATAAATTGACACACCTTTTTTTGCAGCAAGACATAAAAGAGTTCTTACCGTTTCAAACCTTGCAACCGGTGAGAACGTTTCATTGAAATCAATGCCCGGGTGTTGTGCATACCCCTTTGCAACAAGCCTTGCTTTGTGCTTCTGTATTGATCCATCAGCATGGTATTTTACTTTGAATACCCACTTAAGTCCAATAGGAGTCTTGCCATCCGGAAGATTTACCAATTCCCATGTTTGATTGCGCTCAATTGCCCTCATTTCTTCCAACATTGCTGCTTCCCATACTTCACTTTCAACAGCATCTTCAAAATACTTTGGTTCCGACACATACAAAGCAAAGTCACAACTTTCATAAATTTCTTCGAGAGATCGAAACTTCTTTGGTGTATGATCATATCCAGATGGGGGCTGAGAGCTTGTTGGTGACGAAGGACCACTATTATTTGGAGTTGAAATGTTATGGGAAGGTGATGAAATTGGAGAACCTGTTGGTGAAGCTGCTGTTGGAATTTCTTCATCTGGTACTGGAACTTCTTTGTGAACATCATTTTTCTCCCTTAACCATCCTTCCTCTTCATTAAACTTTACATCCCTGCTAATAATAACTTTGCCACTAACAGGATTATAGAGTCTATATGCTCTCGATTGAGAACTATAGCCAACAAAAATGCATTTTTGTGATTTTTCGTCAAGCTTTGAAGGAATGTAAACCAAAGCATAAGCTACACATCCAAAGATCTTTAAATGGCTTACTTGAGGCTTCCTACCCATCCAAGCTTCAAAAGGAGTTCGATTTTGAACCGCCTTCGTTGGGGAAATATTCAGCAAGTAGATCGCTGTTGCAACCGCTTCTCCCCAAAATTGATTTGGAAGCCCTCTCGTATTTAACATACTTCTCGCCATCTCCACCACCGTGCGATTTTTCCGCTCCGCAACACCATTTTGTTGTGGACTATATGGGGCTGTTAGTTCCCTGCGTATACCATATTCATCACAAAAGGAAACAAAATTATTAGTTAAAAATTCACCACCACGATCGGTTCGAAGAACTTTAAGACTTTTGTTGCTTTGTTTCTCCACCATTGCCTTAAATTTCTTGAAACTTTCAAAAGTTTCTGATTTGAATTTCAAGAAATAGATCCAACTCATACGACTATAGTCATCGGTAAAGAGTAGAAAATATCGACTCCCGCCAAGTGACTCGATTTTCATTGGACCGCAAAGATCAGCATGCACAATTAAGTTCAAGACAATCATTGGCCCTCCAAGCTTTGCCTACAGGAAATGAAAGCCTGCTTTTTTTTCCATATACACATCCCTCGCAAAAGTGAAGATCGTTAATCACAGGCAAACCAACCACCATATCCTTTTGAGTTAGCAACCTCAAGCCTTTCATATTTAAATGACCATATCGCAAATGCGACAAATGTGCCTCTGAAATTTCTTTGGCTACCATAGCATTTTTTTCATATTCACGAGAAACTTCAAGCGGAAACATCCTGTTTGTGGTCATCTGAACTTCAAAAAGATTTTTTCCAGTGTTTTTATCATGCATGCAACATGAATTATGATCAAATAAAACACTTAATCCACTAGTCAATAGTTGTCCTACACTTAAAAGATTATGTGCAAGACAAGGAACAAATTTCACATCATGCAAAAGCTTTGTACTAGCATGTGAGATTTGAATAGCAACAGTACCTCTTCCTTCAACTTTCATCGGTTTGTCATTGCCAAGCCTCACCTCAGATTTTTGTGATTCATCAAGCTCCTTGAACATTTCCTTAACACCACACATGTGGTTGGAGCAACCACTATCTATGAACCACACATCATTTCGAACATGACCCATAGACGATTGAGCCATAAATAGATTTCCTTCCTCTTGAACATGCTCGGTAAACTGAGCATGTTTTTGTTCTTCCTTTTGTTTAATCCAGCAGTAGGGTTCAGTGTGACCAATTTTTTTACAATGACGACATTGAAAAGTGCTCTTATGTTGCCTTTGATCACCTTGATTACTTCCTCGACCTCTGCCACGGCCTCGCCCATGGAAACCACCTCTGTTGTGCCCAACATTTCCAGAGTAGTTGGTTTTTCCTTTTACTTGAAATGCCTTATCCTCAACTTTTTCTGGTGACCTGTTCAACCTATCTTCATGTGCTATCAAAGAACTCATCAATTCATCAAAAGTGTAAGTAGATAAGTCCTTTGATTCTTCAATTGCCGCAACCACATGATCAAATTTAGACGTTAGACTTCTCAAAACCTTGCAAACAACAGTTTGATTACTTACTGCATCACCATACATCTTCATGTGGTTCACAATTCCAGAAACTCTTGACATGTAATCTTGAACCGTTTCTTTCTCCTTCATTCCAAGATTTTCGAAATCACGTCCAAGAGTTTGCAACTTCACAGCAATTACATTCTTGTCACCCAAAAATTCTGTCTGAAGAATCTCCCATGCCTGTTTCGAAGTAGTCGCTGCTGCAATTCTTGGGAAAATCTCATCAGCAAGAGCCTGCTGATGAGAACTAATGCTTTAGCATCTTTCTTGTGAGTCTCCCGTAAACGAGTATCATTTTCTCCGGCTTGACCTCCTGCTGCGTCGTCAAAACCTTGCTCGACTAACTCCCATAGCTCTTGCGATCTGAAAAGAGTCTTCATTTTCAAACTCCAAAAATGATAATTCTGTCTTTTAAAAATTGGTATAAAGGACTGCGAATTTAGGTTGGTGCTATTAGCTACCATGGGGAAAGAAAAAAAAAAGGTTTGCTCTAGACCGTTGAACCTGGTATTGAGAAATCAAAGAAAAAAAGACTGCTAGTGCCTAAATTTTCTCAATTCTCTGATACCACTTTGTTGGGGACAGAATTTCAACAAAGATGAAAGAACAACTTTTATTGAAGGAAAATACTAAAAATGCATATATTGGATAAATAGAAATGCAACCTATATATATAGGCTTACAAAGTAACTCCAATACCAATGGAAGATCAAAATAAAAATAACTTACAAACCCATTACTATCTAATAATGAAGAACATTAAAGCTAACAATTAACACAAGTTTAATTGTCAACAAATGAAACATAAAAAACAACTCAAAAGACACAAACTTTAACCATCAAATTTAAAGCAATTAACCACCATATTTTGAAGCATTTATTCAACAGTACTAAGTATGCATCTTTTGTTTAGATCATCACAGCAGAGGTAATTAGTTTTTTTTACGATTAGTGGAAATTGACTCAATGTCTATTGATACAAAACCAGTTACCAAAGAGAGCACATGTGATGAGTTGGTTGATGATAGTCACAGTACTACTGAAGCTGTGATTAGTGATTATGACAACTTCATCAATGGCAGCAGACAATCTGTGAGTGATTTTATGGATGTTATTCTTTAATTGGCTTGGGTGCATGCATTTATTTGTTGAGATTTTTTAGCTTTCTCAAGTTTTACTTGAATGTTTTAGGGATTTTTGTCATTAGAAAAAATGCTAATATAGATATTAAAAGTAAAAGGAAGAAAATTTTCAAAATAGATCTGATGGAGAACATATCAAGCTTTGGTTTCTTTATTTTTTTAAAGTTCTTTGAAGATTCTTTTTGTTTGTTTTTTAGGCTCCAACTCCTCTACTGAGAACAACAATAGAAAAGATATTTATGGGCCCTGGAGCAGCAACTTTTCTTATATTTCCATCTAATTTGAAAATTCTATAAAATGAAACAACCAAGAATTATAAACATATATTTGGAGTGTTGAACATGAATTGATTGATCTCCTTGGGGCTTGGAGTCCAAGTAACATAGGTACTTTGCCCGGAGGATGAATCATGGTGAACATCCCAACATGATCTACTCGGTCAACTCGAGTTTGATTAAATTGGTTTATTCATGAACGAAACCCGATCAGTTCATTTGGGCGATCTCATTCCCATTGATATATATAGCTGCATTTTAATTTCATAATAAGCAGCAATTTTGAGGAGATTTTGATATGGGTATTTACATGCCTGTTAACTATATTTTATTAGCAATTTAACGTGAACGTGGTGGTTATATGGTGTATTTAGCTATTGGATTTTGGAGTAATGTGTGGTAAGTACCAACTTTATTACAAAGTTATGAGACTAATTTATACAGACTTTTGTAAAGTGTTTTTGCATGCTTGTTTGATTCAATTTGGCAATGATGATTGCTTATTTATGTGTTTTTTTTGTTGGTTTAATAAATGGCTTGTTTTTTTGTTAATAGTATAAAATAGTTCAGTTTTGGGACTGTTGCTGCGTTTTCAGATTTTAAAACTACTCAAAAGCGTTTCATTTCAGCTGGTTTTTTCTTATTATTTTGGATATATGGCTACAAGTTTTACGTGGGTAATTCAAAAAGGTTCATGTCAGATTATATTGTCATAAAAACGTTCTGTTTTATAAAATTTTATGTTCTGCAAATATGATTACAGTTAGACTTGATCGCCACCCTCAGTTTATATTAGCTTAAAGAGTTAAAAGATGTTTTCTTATAACTAACTATACAAATTTTTATGACAGTTTAAAGATGATTTTGTCAACAATTATTCTTTCTTTGTTTACTCTGCCACTAAACAAACATTCTTTCTTTGTTTACTCTAGATTTTAGTCTTCGTTCACAGGTATGGCATGGCTATGAAGAATGTGATTTGTTTTTTTATTTGGATTTTATTTTTATACTAATTTAGTTACTTTTTGGCAGCTTGTAGCAATCCAGCTATTGGTAGTAATGTTTGTTTTTTGCACACGTTAGGCTATCTTTCAACTAAAATGTTTTAAGGGGAAGTTTCCTTTTCATTTTATCAGCGATGTGCATAAAATGTAGCTGTCTTTATAACATTTAAAGCAAGTTACATGGATGCTTATATGGATGCTCAGCAAGATGCAGGAGGTTACAGTCAAGAAATTCCCATGCAAGGTCGAGGTACAACTTCTTTAACTCAAATCAGATTTTCAGAACTGAAAAGATAGTCTTGCTTTTTAATCCATTTCATTTGGTTTAGCTGGTCTTTCTGTCAATCCATATTGGTTTATGATCAACTTAAAATGAATGTGAAAACTATTTCTTGATTAGTACAATATGCCTGACAATTAGATATTTAAATGAAAACCATGAGCTTTTCTATACAACGTTAACACTGATCACTAAATACTATGACAAGCAGTTAGTACAATATGCCAGACAATTAGATATCTAAATGAAACCATGACGTTTTCTATTCTACCAATAATGTTGCCATTTTACCAAATACTATCAGAAGCAGATTATTAGATATTAGGAAATTGTAATGAATCCAGTTATTGTTTGCTAAAGATTTTCATTCTTTGTAATAAACTCTGGTTCTCTTTCTCTGGGGTATGACTAAGTAGAAAGTTAAAATTTGATAGCACATGAAGGTCATCACTGCTGTGAATGCCTCACAAGAAACATCGTAACATGCTCTTCAGGTTTATTTTTAGGGGCATTGACTGTAGTGCCATTTTGTATGGCAATTGTTTAAGTGGGTGTGTGACTTAAGGTCACATGAAGTACTTTTTATTTCGTTTTATAATGGTTGTCATATGCTATATATAGAACTCACATATCCTCTTTTACTTCTATACGAATAGGATATTCACCTCAAGATGAGGGCATATATATGACTTCTGCTCCAAGGACTCTGAGAGTTTCGGCATGTTAGATGAACCAGTGGCCAAGGTACCGTGGACATTTTTAAAAGTTCTACCATTTAGAGTAACATCCAACTTTATATGAACTATCTTTTCTTTTTCTTGTTTTGTTTTACAGGCCATCAATGATTCAAATATTTGGTGAATATGCTTAAAAAATTGGTAATGCTGATGAACTTTTTGAAAGCTTTCCGAAGAGTTTCTCTAGAGAACCTGCTTAGGGCACTTGTAAATTTAGTCTTTGCTTACTTGTTTCACAAACCAACATACTAGATTGGGTGGGAAGGTGTTAATGGTGACTGCAAAGGTAAAGTTGTTGGAGGCAGTAAGGGTTGTAGAATGAATGAGTAGTGAGTGTGTGATGGAGAGCAAGAAGAAAGGCACTGATAGTTACATTGTCACCACCAATTTGGAGCCAGGTCTCCTCACGACCCACATCTCATTGTAGAACAAATAAGGTGATTTACATTTACTAATTTTATAAGTTGCTAGATTTTATATATCTTATGTAAGTTGATATGTAAGTTGCTAGATTTTATATATCTTATGTAACTTCTTTTTTCAATGTTGCATCAGGTCATGTGTTGCTTAGATTTACTGATTTAGTTGACAAACACAATGGGAAGCCTTATGAATAGGCTGCCGAAACTGATGTACAGATGATTGCTTGTTTATTGTGATACTATGTTGGTAAATAAACACACATTCTCTTAATATATCCAGCAGTAATTTGACCAAGTTGTCTTTCATTTGGTACATATTATGTCTCTCAAATCTTGTAAATGGATTTTACCAAGTGCAAACTATTGGAGTTTTTAGGTGAATTATTCCATAGAACTTTTTACCATTTTTGTTTTGTGGGCAAACAGGTCGTTCTCATCTAGTATAATGCATGGGAGATCTCAGTTATTTGTATTGATAAAAGAAATATGGGCTCTGATTATGTGGGTTGTGGATTCATTGAAAAGTGTATGGGTGCATATGAGATTGTGTTTTTAGCTTACAAAAGTGGTATTTGTTGTTTGACAATTTGAGAAGTATCGGTATCAAAGTATTGCCTTTCTGGTATCGAAGTATTGCCTTTTTAGGTGCTTGTGGAGTTATGTGCCATTAAAGCTAGGATTTGGAGAAAATTTTAAGTCAAATTTGCAGAACTTAACTTTTACAGGTGTAGAGGTGGTTTTTTTTTTTGTCTTTGGTCTTGACTATTAATTTCCCATATCTAATGTGTTTGTTGCCTTTACATTATTTTGTTTGTAAAAAATTGCTATATTATAAATCTTTGGTTGCTCAAAAGAGTTTTTTATGAGTTTGAATATTTGATTTTATAAATTCGAAAGATTATATTTTTTCATGTGTTCTTCATCATATCTTTTGAAGTTCTTTCATGGATATACGATAAAAATAGGGCAGCAAGCATGCTTAGTAAAGGAATGTGACAAAAATCTATCTTGTCAATTGTCGGAAAGTCCTATATGATTGTCGTTAGTAATACCTGGAAAAGGATGAATCTTCATGTTCTAAACAAAGTTCTTTAAAGGGATGCAAAAATAACAATTTTTATTTGCAGCAACTAAATTCAGTCTTGTAAACTATAATTTTGTTACCTATAATGTTTTAAGCAAGAAAACTATATTTTGTTATCTATGATGGGAGTGGCAAAACCTAAAATCTGTCAAGTCAAATTGGTAATGCAACCAACGAAGATGAATAAGTGAAGAAAAAGGGTGCCTTTTTAGTACCCTCAAACATCAAAAGCGATTGTTATAATATAGGAATCAATATATGAAAGTGAACACGAAATGATATTGATTGTGAATTTTTGATAACATTTTATTGAAAAGATGTGGAATTAAAATTAATTGAAGTACTAAAAAAATAGGAACAATTGTGATTGTAGCATTTATTTGAGCTCCTGATTGTTGGAGCTCGAAGAGAATTCTATAGTATTGTTATACATGATGATATGTGGTTGGAGGAATTAATCTATGTCTTATTAATTATGATGATGCGTTAATTTGAATGTGCACTTTATAATTTGTATATATTGATTATTTTTTCAAAAAAGGTAATTTTAACATAATGTATTTTTTTAAAGTAATTGTTTCTGTACTAATAATAAATTTGATGGTTGACAATATCATCAAAGCAAAAATTAACTAACACTCTGTTCTTGAAACAAAATTAATGAAGGAAAGAAAGAAGAAGAAAGTAGATGAAACAAAAAAAAACTTGTGTTCACGTAAGGGAAAGAAAGTTGTCATTAGGAGGGAAAGTGGGGGTGATTTTCCTCTCAAAATTTTCTGCCGAATTATGAGAAGAAATCGAAGGAAAAGAATGGATCATTTCTCTGCTTCATATTTTTTCTTTCTTCTCCTCTCTCAATTCAAGAACAGAGGGTAAATGTCCTTGTTAAAACGACACGTTGCTCACATAACTCTCTCTATATCCTTTGAACAATGTTATATAGTTAAATGAAAATGTTACCAACCGAAAACTATCGCCGTCGCCGCTGCTTAGTGCGGGTATACTACTAGTCTATCTAAACATAGCTTTATAAAGGTTTGCTGAGGGATGGTTCGGTCGTGCTAGTCAAATGTTTGAAGTTAAAGCAAAAACATTCGACACAAACCTCGCAACTACATATAGAATTGATCTCTAAGCAATGCACGCAACACTGTCTTTGTTCTTGGTCATTGTATTGCTTCGTATGTGGATCATCTCGGCCAATGCAGGCAGCAATGTCTTTGTTCTCGAGAATTTTTCAAATGGAACTTTGAGAGATCATTTTACAGGTATTGCGCAAGACTAATAGACTTTTCTAACCATTGTTATTGCCGACTAGCATACTTGAAAAACACCAACATTTTTGTCGATGAACTGAAGTCGGTACATTGGCTTAAAAGGGTGATTTATTTTTGACAAATTGGAGAAAGAAATCTCGAATGGCCACACACAATGGGAATTCTCAGGCTTTGACCATCAAATGATTATCAAAGCATCGTAAAATTTGATTGCGTTGGTTCACAATATTTGTTAGATGATTCATTTTAATGTTTCATAACATCACACCAGAAAATATAAGTTTTGAGTAGTTAAAATTTTATAAAATACCGAACAACTTTCAGGGTTCTTGGTTTTTTTTGGTTATTGTTTGTTTTTTTTTTGGGTCCGTTAATTTAGTAATTAAGCTTTTTGTAACATGTTTATTTCGGAAATTATGATGACTGATTATATGCTAATTAAATGGTCAACATGCTAAGATGACAATGGCGTGTCATTTATACTTATATGGCGATGACACTTCAACAAGAAAATATTATCTGATATTAAATATATTTGAGTTTTTATTTCGTCAAATCTGTAATTCTAAATTCAATTGTTCATTCCATCTATTCTGAATCTGATCTATCACTAAATTATGTCTGAGTTCTTGCTCTGTATTTATTTGATTTCTTGAATTTTTTTTGTGTTTGTGTTTGTATTTCTGGAATCGTCTATGATTCTGTGATGTTCACTAGCAGGATGGTCATCGGACTTCAAAGGAAACAAAGGTTCTTACCTACATTTAGTAATAAAGTTAACAAACGTTATCATTAACCAACACTTATAAAGATATTGTTCACTACATCTGCTGCCATGATTAACCAAAAAATTAATAGGTTGAGCTTATCAGTGTTTTTTTGTGCATTTGGATTCAACCAATCTTTTAATTGGATTGGGGCTAATTTGTTTTTATGATTAGAATCTGACTTTGTTATCTTGAGAATGTGTGCTCGTGTGTAAAATTGCTTGTGATCCCTCTTTAAGTATTTGTGCATTTGGATTCAACCAATCTTTTAATTGGATTGGGGCGAATTTGTTTTTATGATTAGAATCTGACTTTGTTATCTTGAGAAGGTGTGCTCGTGTGTGTGTGTGTCTTATATGCAATAGCAACAACAACCAAGAGTATTTTGGTGTGCAGTGTACGAATGTATGTGCGTCCAATATGTGTGCAGTGAACGCGTGCGTGTGTATGCTGAATAAAAGATGGCAAAATCAGTAGCAGGTGTGTTTGTGTATGTGATTAATTAATAAATAGAATCAGCAGCAATATCTTAATGTGTGTGTCTGAGCCTCGGCAGCAGCCTAATGTGGTGTCTGGGAGTGGACAGGCAGCAAAGGGATCACCTCATGGACTGGTGTTTTGTATGAATTAAGACCAGAAACATATATATCTCAGAACCATAGGCATGTAAGTGAATATACAAGCTGGACAAAACGGACAGGAGCTTTCGTTAGAACCGTAGACATGTAAAATTAATATCTTCTCAAGGTTTTTGTTTGGCATCGTCCACTACAATTTCTCATGGGTTTTTGCTTGCAGAAGACCCTATCATTGTGTCTCTCACCGGCGCAAGCAACAAAGTTATTCTCAATTAGTCTATCTTCTCAATGGTTTTTCTGGATCAGTGTATCTTCTTAAGGGTTTTTCTCGTCGGTGAGGGCTCACGAGCTTGTCTCTCTTATTCAGGCGAAGGTAGGATTGATATATACATTTGATATGCATTCTTTTTTAGCCGATATTGGCCCTGTTATGATCGATATAGCTGACCTGTTTGGTCAAAATGTAGCTGTTTGAAGCAACATTTATGCTTAATCAGATTACAGTGGTTTTAAACATCGCTTTTGTTATTAGATGGTGTTTTCCATCGTTTTTCCCTTCAATGTGGTTCAAGTAGAACTGTCCTTTTCAAGTGTCTTTACTCTTTGTGGAAATTTTGTATTCAATATGGTTGCTATTAAGGGCCTTACATGTGTCTACCACGTTAGAGTTTAAGGTTGCTTATTTTTGTTATATGTTATTTGTCAATTGATGTTTGTTGAAATTTTGTTGATTTGTGTTTGATACTTACATTGTAAGGTTGCTAAATTGAATTAGCCTTATTTGGTGGTATACATGTCTAGATTAGAAGAACGTGAATACGCCTGAAACTGAAATGAATTTAATTATCTACGAGACACAATTTATATTGACTTGATCTTTGTAGTAGTAAATTTTGCAGCAAAGAGGTCACATTAGTGACTTGATTTAGATTTGAAGTAAACTTTTCCCAAATTATCAATCTCCAAAGAACCGAGTTAAATTTGCTTCTTTTTTTGTCAGTATTGAATATGAACCATAAAAGAAAACGCCTACTAAACCGATCACAAGAATACCAGCTACAGTACCTATTATCCAAAGAGGAATTCTTCCAGTAGTATCGGCCATTTACCCCGCTTCCCTCCACATTTCATCAAGTGGTCATGCTAGAGACATAAACAGTCATGGATAATTATGAGATGAGATCCTTCCGAATGGGCTAAGAGAGATAATACCTAGAATGATTAGTCTATTATTTTAGTTCTCTCTCGTTTTATTAATTTAATTGAAGAAATAATTGGAAAATAAAACAGCAAGTACAAAAATGAGTAATAACCCCCAGTAGAGGCTGGTACGATTCAATTCAACATTTTGTTCGTTTGGGTTTGATTGTGTCGTAGCTCTATAATTCGGATTAGGTTTATCGTTGTATGAACTGCATTGCTGATATTGACCCCAAAAAAGAAACGGTAGGTACAGCTAGGCCGTGAACAGCCAACCATGTTAAACTTTAATGTGGTGTGAAGCAAATAGTTCATGTAAGTTTTGGGACGAATTGATAACGTAAAGAAAAAAAGAAAAGGAGGCAAAAAGTACAAATAGAGCTGCATAATTGTGAAACTTTCTGTGTCATTTGATTGTTCTTGAAGTGGTACTTGATATTTAGGGGTTCTAAAAAGACTACCAGGGTTAGGCATCAACTTTTGTTTCTATCTTTCTCAAAGTTGGAAAAAAGACTAAACACCGAATCGTATCATGTTAGGTTCTTGGTGCTTTGCTCATGTTTATCGATTCTCTGTCTTTTTACTAAATGGTTTTGGTTTCAAAGATTTTGTTTCTTGGTTTTGAACATAGAGCATGATGTCTTTATGTGGCACAGATGGAGTGTGGAGTGCGTGTTGCTGAACCTCTCGTTGCCAGCTTCCTTATAAAGAAGTATAGCGACCCATTCTTTTCATGTGCAAAAGATGCTCAGTAAGTGGAACCTTCTGTAGCTAGCTACTCTTACAAACTAGATCGTATGATCGTATACGAATCAGAATTTGCATTTTTGACCTCGGGTATACATATGTTACAAGAGTGTGTTATAAAAATGTATTGTAGGCCCCATATAGCAAGATGGTTTAGGGGTATTATGTTTTTGATCTATATGATAAGAAAAGTATTGATGTTTTTATTCAGGTTGTATCTAATTTTATGATGTTTAATCTGATCAACAAACTTTTTTCTAATAACTTATGTCCCCACAAGAATTTTGAAGGTTTTCAAATGGAGAGAGAGTGCTTTCTTAGTTGGGACGTGTGAACCACTTGTGTTTTTTAAAAGGATCAATCTTGTGTATTTAATTTAAAGCAATGCCAAATTTGTTTTTAACCATCTTCAATTTGAAATCATCAACACCAACAGATTCCATCTTCTTTGTCGTTTGATCATATGCTTTCCAAATCTGGAGAAAATTAATCTAACGGTAAATACTATAAAACATTGTTGTATCCTATGTATTCTAGTTCTTTTGTTCAAGTTTACTGATAACAAGAAATAATTCCTTTCTTGTAGATCGATGTAGGTGAATATAGATATGATCACAATTCTGAAATGGATTTCAGTGATTAGTTAGATATTTCTTTAGAGGTTCTAAATGTTTTAAATATTCAAAATTTCGGCAACAAGAATATTCTTCATTTACGATTCTCGGAAAATTTATTATATGATACTAAACGAAATTCTATGAAAACTATTTGTTTGGGTGAGTCTCTTATTTTAGAGGTGAGTTTTAGTTCGTAAGATCAACATTTGGACCTTACATAGTTTTTCTGATCTGAATCATAATTGTACCAAAAATGAACTCGTCGCAATTATTGAGATTAGATACTCATTAATCTGAGATTTTATATTCGTTGTTTAATTTGGGATTGCATATTGGCTTATTATATCCTTTAGCATTTTCAACCTTTTTTTTTGTCTTCTTGGCTACTTAATAGCAAAGTAGGACCATCTTCCATATAGACAACAATGGAGCTCCATGTCCATGTATGATCTAAAGCTAAGCTCATACAATGTTAATCCTTGTGAGTATCTATTCTATATTAAATGGTGTTCGGTGAGCATAACTATGATATGAGATAAAACTCTTTTTAGTTTATTTAAGATTTTCAATTAAATAACCTTCACATAAGTGAACCATAAATTAAGAAATGTCTTGACTATTCAAATAATATGAATTTTGTTTCCCGTAAAAAAAATAAAATAACAATTTTTTTTTTGCTAATTTGCAGGTCTGCAAATTATATACTCGTCATCTAACCTTTATCCTTTGTATAACAAATGCTTATCGTTTACTTTCCTCGACCATAATTTCTATGATTATCTGGATATTAATTGAACTTGTTGAATTGATAAGTCATATGTGGAAATTCATCATAGTGCTTTGGAATTTGGTCAGTTTTCTCCCCATCTAAAAGATACAAGAAATGATCTGAATATTGGTCATGCCTATTTAGCAATTTATTTCATTATGGTATAATATCTAGTTTTATGTCAATCTCTTTTAATACCTTCAAAGAGCGCACCTATTGGAACTTCATTAATAATTTTTACTGAAGTATATGTTTTCTGTTCTTATGAATTTACTTTACTTATTATTATATTCAGATAGTTCGATCATTGTTCTTTTGTCCTCTGCTTGATTTTCTAAGTACACAAATTTGTGATAACTTGATAGGTTTCAAAAACAAAACACATTGACATTCTGTATCATTTCATAAAAGATCATGTAGAAAATGGAAATATCGAATTATATTTTGTACCTACTGAATATCAACTAGCCGATTTGTTTACCAAAGCGTTAGATGAAAAGTGGTTTAATTTTTTGGTATACAAATTAGGTATGTTGAATCGTTAAAATTTAATAATTCAGTAGTTTCAAAATATAATTTTAAAATTTTCAATTTTTTAGTGATTTGTATCTGATGTTAAATTCATGAATCATAAAAAGTTTATATTCTTTAGAACTTAACAAGATCTGGATTGTCATCTGCAGGGGGAGCAGAAAAGAAATTTATCTGATTTTGAGTAAATCTGATAAAAATTATCTGTTATTTTGTAGGGGGAGCAGAGCTGAGAAAATGAATATATATTTGAGGGGGAGCAACTTTCAGAACTTCAAGGGGGAGCAAATGAGTATTGTTAATAGTTTTAATATTTTTAATTTTTTTTTTTTTGTGTTTTCAATTTATTTTTTTGTTTTATGTGCAAATTTTTTTTTAAGTGTGTATTTTTTTTAAAGTCCATTTTAAAATTTTTTTGTTTGTTTTGTTTTGTTTTGTGTGGTGTTAAAATTTTTTTTGAAATTCAAATTTTTATCTTGATATTTGTAATTTTTTTTTCTTAGTCACAATATTTGATTGAAAAGATAATTGGTGGGTGAATTTGGTTTAGATCATGGGCCGGGTGATTTCAAAATTGAAAAAAAAATTCAAATGGGCCGGGTGTTTTCAAGTTTGACTATAAATTTGAATTTTCAAATTCAAATCATTTTTCCGGAAAATCTATTACTTCATCTTCTCCAACAAGATTTCTTCACTTCAAAGAAACCTCAAACCCACAACCGACATCTTTTCATCAAAATTGTGAGTAAAAGTTTTTATTTTTTTTATTTCAGTTTGATTGTTTTTATTTTTAGTATAAATGTTCAGTGTGAGTTGTTTGAAACTATGTGTTCGTATTTTTTTGTTGTTTATGTTCTTGAGCGTTAATGGAGATTTATACTGTTGGTTCATGAAATTGCAATTAATTGTGTGGTGAAGTTTGTATTGGTATTATGACCATGAATCTGAAGTTTCATAGGTCATTTTTACATCACACAAACAGAATCATTGATTTTTCTAATGAAACAGTTTCGAGTTCATAAATAACCTGAAATTTGAATTTTTAACAACTTTAAAGTTGTTTTTGTTCAAAGTTCAGTAAAACAAAAGTGTTTAAAATACATTTTCGAGGGGGTTACATGTTTTAAAAGACTAAAAATGATCCCTGAACTTAAATTCATCAAATCAGTGAGTATTGGACTTGTAATAAAATAAAATGGTATTTCTCGATCAAAGAGTCATTCGAGTTGCAATAAGAGTCATTCGAGTTGCATCATAAGTCATTCGAGTTGCATCATAAGGCATTCGAGTTGCATCATATGTCATTCGAGTTCCATCGAGTTGAGAGCAATAATATTCGAGAAACATTTGTGTTTTATGTGAGTTGACAAGTGTGTGTGTAACACTTAGAAAATCTTCAGAACATAATTGCTTAAAGCTTATTCGAGTTGGGACAATGTTCTTATCGATAAAATGACTGAATCATTCGAGTTGAGTGGTAGATTTTAATGTTCCATTCGAGTTTAGTACATATATCATTCGAGTTTAACATGTTTTTCATTCGAGAATTTTCAAGACTCATTCGAGTTGTGACATTGTTTATTCGAGTTTCATGTATATGTCATTCGAGTTTTATAGAGGCTTATTCGAGTTTCATGTATACATCATTCGAGTTGTGTATAGGCTTATTCGAGTTGTGTATAGGCTTATTCGACATTGTTCAAGAGTCATTCGAGTTGTGTAGTTTTATTCGAGTTTCAACAGAAAATTTTTCTAAGTGTGGAATTTTTTATGATTTAAGAAAAATGTCACATTTTTTAAGAAATTGTTATAAATTTGTGTTTTTCTAACATTGGTCTCTAAACGATTGACTCTGGAGTCCTTTCAATAATTATCTATTATTGTCCGGAATCCCGATGCCTTAAAAAGAAAATCACAAGTTTTTACAATTTCTGATAAAATGTTACAATTTTTCTACATTTTGAAGGTTGTCATTTGTGTACATGAACTGACTAACATGATGTTCTTATTTTTACAGGTGTTCAAATGGCATCTCCAGTACAATCTCAGAACTCCAATTCCTCTGACTCCCATTCATCATCAAATCATACCCTTGTATCTACCCCTGTTCGGTCTACTTCAGTTGCCTGTCCATCACAATCAAACATTATCCCAGATAACCATCTAGTAAAACCTAAACATTGCCTTCCTTTCCGAGATAATAACCATCGTCTAGATACCAAGGTTATTAAAGTTAGTCATCCTATCATTGTTGACATTCTAAAAGGCCATCCATTAGGTTATCTGCTTCAATACAAACCGTCTATTCCACAAGTGTATCTACAACAATTTTGGCACACTGTCAAATTTGTTCCTGCTGACGGCAATCATCACTTTAAAGTGACAATAGACCAGTTCAAGACAAAAATCACTCTCGCCAGACTTCGTCACAATCTATTTCTTCCTAGACGTATCGACACAGTTAACTTCCCAGAGTTGGCTGACTTTGAAGACTTTGTTTCAGATGAGGAGCTGGTACATGATTTAATCTGCTTGGGCTACTCAAAGCCACTACCGAAGAGCTCAAAGTTTCATAGGAATGGTTTAAATGGAGAATGGTATACACTCTTTGGAATCATAAATAGGTGTATGACTTCAAAGCACACATGGATTGACAGATGCAGCATTCATTGCTTGAGGATATTTCATGGGATAGCATTCAACAAGCATTATGATTATGCTCAGTGCATATGGGAGGATTTGAAAGAGATTGTTCTTGCAAAAACTACAAATAGAGCAAGAAAATTTGTTCCGCTTCAGAGACTCATACAGATTCTTATCCGAGGGATTCTTCGTGCTA
The DNA here is from genome assembly GCA_020465985.1 of Centrapalus pauciflorus. Classification (NCBI taxonomy): domain Eukaryota; kingdom Viridiplantae; phylum Streptophyta; class Magnoliopsida; order Asterales; family Asteraceae; genus Centrapalus; species Centrapalus pauciflorus. Next base: position 186,435 of record JAANYP010000038.1, read on the forward strand.
ATGAAAATATTCCGAAGCGAGCCAATTCTCAGCGATGTCCGGATTATGTTATGATGAGCTTACACGAAGTGCCGGACTCCCCAAATGCAAACATTATGCCAATTCCAGAGTCTTTGCTTAAATATGCGGATCAAGAGAGTGAGAATGTGAGATTATATAGGATAGATCATGCTCCGATAGAGACCCAGGAACCGGGATCTCTTAGCCCAGGAGCTTTAAGAATAGAGGAACCTCAGCAAGGGGCTGAAGTTCAGGTTGCCCATTCTGAGAGTGAGGGAGATGTTAGTGTAAGGGGTGGTGAGGAAGAAGCTGAAAAATCAGATTCTGAGAGAACGTTGTCAGATATTCAAGAAGAAGAAGGAGAAGGTGATGATGATGATGATGGTGATGATGGAGGTGATCATCATGAGGGAGGTGGAATGATGATAGATATTGTACAAATTGCTGAAGAGAGTGTGAGGGATACCATTACCCTAGAAAGCCGGGAATTAACCACATCTACTGTTAGCTCTCCTACGAGAGTTAGCATTGAACAAGTCAGTATCCCACTGACAATTGCACACCCACCTATCCACTCAGTCTCCTCTCAACAGGAGACTGTTTCAATTGAACACAGGGATGAACCATACAATCTATCCGAAAGTCATTTGGACTTAATGGATATTGAAACAAGTGCACAATTGCCCGTGTGTACGACTTCTTTTCAATCACTAAGTCTAGCTCCTATACAGCTTAGGACACTCGAGTCATCTTCATTTGTTGAAGTTAGTGTGGTTGAACTTCGTGTTCCCACTGGAACATCCTCAGTAAGGGAAGCATTTGTTGCTCCGTCACTTGAAGAGGGTGGAAGTCCAGTCAGAGAAACAACTTTACCAACTCTGAGCACTGGCCACACAGAAGTACTTTATACAAGTTCAACTGCTGTGACAACTGGAAGTCTACGTGACCCAGTGGTGACATTATCCCCATTTGTTACTGAATCAACATTGACAAGTGCTTTGAATGAAGCTGTGTCTGGAGTAAATACGCATGTATCTAATCAATTAGCTGAGGTAATGGCCCAGATGTCTAACATTCAGAAGTTTTTAAAGGGGAAGGATGTTGCAGAGGAATCGGTTAAGCAATCTGAGTCAAAACAAGCCATTGAAGAATTAAAGGAAGAATTGAAGGACTTTGTCTTTGAATAGTTTGATGAGATGAGAGAACGCATGATCAGCTTGGAAAGTACTGTGATAACCGCGTTAGGTAATCTCTCAGAAAGGGTGGCTGCAGTAGAAGAAACATGCAAGGCTCAAGCTTCCTCATCTAAGAGGAAACATGATGAGCATGATGAGGACTCCGATGATGCTCCTCATGAGGGGGAGAAGAGGAGAAATCTTGATGAACCAACGCCTGGGATATTAATGATAACATATCCAGAAAAGGAGCCGGAAGTTCAGGAGAGAGAAGCTGGGGGCTCTAAAGAATCAGCTAGTGAACAGAGAGAGCTGGGATTGATTCTTCATGAAGATGTTCCAGTTCCTTTGAACATTCAGTCTGATATCACTTTGTTGAGTATATTGATTCAGATGAAGACGTTCAAGAGAAGAGTCATGAGATAAGTATTCAAGGTATAGGAGAAGAGAGGGAGGAGTATATTGAAGTATCAGAAGATGATGATATAATTGCTTTGACTGATGTTGATTTCAGAGCTGAAAGGATTGAGGAGGAGGAAGGGTTAGTTGAGGAAATTTTGAAGGATGCTGAATCTACACCAACGGTTGAAAAGCCTGAGGTGGTTGTACAACTTAAAGAGGAATTTGAAGAGTTTCAAGTTGAGAGCAGTGTGGCTCAAGAAAAGGTAGTGCTGAATGAGGTTGAAGTGATGGATAGGTTTTTCAACGAGTATGTGCTTGCCGATGAATCTAAACAACATAGACTTAGATTTGAAGCTCAACAAGTGGTTCAGAGGGAGATACAAGATATGCTGACATTGTTGAATAAGGATGAGATCAGCTAGAAGAAGGTGAAAAAGCTTGAGCTTCCAGAGAATAGATCTGCGGAGTTTATTAGAAAAAGGAACAAGATGCCGTATATTGAAGATATTCTGGAGAAACGGATCTTTGCAAGAAACAAGCTCCATGTTCATTCCACAAGTTGTTTAGAGTTTTAGAGCCGAACATGCCTAATCTGGTTAACTATGCCAGTTTTCTGAGAAACAAAACACAGGAGATTGAAAAGGTCAAGAGTGAATTCAGAATAGTTGACCTGGTGAAGATTGAAAAAGAAAGATTTGTCAAGATTTTTTATCCAAAGTTCACAGTCACTAGATCAGATGGAAATACTTATGTGTTCACTGAAGCTGATATGTTCAACATGCACTTGGTAGATATTGAAGATCTTTTTGATGAATTGTGCAGAAACAAAAGAAATGAACATTGTAGATTTGCGCTTAAGACACTGTTTCACTTCATGCATACCAAGTTGGTATTGATGTCAGTGCAAGATCTACAGATAGGGGTTAAAAGAGGCATGAGGAAGATCAACATGACAGCACCTCACAGAGATATCAAATTTGCTGGTGAGCTGAAAGAATTTCAAGTGATCATGGTGAAGCATCCAGCAGTCATGTATAAAGATCGGAATAAGAAGTTAAGAGCAATGAGGAGTGTAGAGCTGAACAAGTTTTCAGATGGAACTTTGATTAAAGTTTTAAGTGGTTTAAAAGGTAAGCTTGCAGCAGATTAGAAAAGAAAGACGAAGAAAGGAGCTTTATCTGTTAACGACCGAAGACTCATGGTTGAATTTATTTCGAAGATTGAATGGAGACTTTCTGATCGTAAAAGTATTAGGAGATTTGAACAAAAGCTGGGCTTATCGATTTAACGACTTTGCTATTTTCATCAAAGGGGGAGAATGTTAGGATATGTGTTAGTTGATGAAATCAAAGTCTAGGGGCTATTTTGTATTTCCTTGATAGTTAGTAAAATTGTATAAATAGCATCTTTGACTTTCTATTTTAATATAGATCTGACAGTTATCATTTTGTACGCATTCAATTCAGAGAAAGAAGCTATTGTTCACGAATATTCTCAATCATCATTTTGTAATAATCAGTTCTTCAATATAATCATTCGGTCAGTGTTAATTCCTTTTATTGTTCTTGATTATTTCATATTGTTGATTGATTGGTAGAAACTTAATTTCACAGTTTATGTATATCATAATCATTCCGATTCCTATGTTTCTATGTGTTCTAACTTCTAATTAAGTGTCCTTCCATATTTGCTTGGATCGACTAAAGAGAAGTAAGTATCTTGCTTCATTTTTTGGTTTTGATTTTACATTTAAACGTATCCAATTTAACCTAATTTTTATTCAAATACTACAAAACCTAAAATCACGAACAGAGCCAGAGAATTTGTACATGTCATTTCTTCTTTCCCTTTGTTATTACAATTACATTCACTTTCTTAATTGACCATGTCATTTCTACTTTCCTTTTATTATATTTGTGATTATTTGTTGTTGAATGAACAAAATTTGTACCCATGAGAGTAGTAGTTGCAGGTGAATTATGGACGATTCTACATATTACTTTATGTAGGGTTCTCAAAAAGAAAAATACTTTTATAGTTAGGGGTTTTGCACAAGAATCGGTTAGTATCTTAAACATACGACACCAACATACTTAATATTATCCAAATTGTAAGTAAAGTGAATTTGACGCTTGGCTTGAGGTTTCTTTCTTCTTAGGAGTAGATATTCTCTTTTATCAAGTAAAGTTTGGATTGTATTTAAAATCTTAAAATTAAATTTCATTTATGAAATTTTTTTTGGTTTTATTAATTGTAAGAATACTTTAAATGTTTTAAAAACATTAATTAACAAATTTCAAAACAATATTTTATATGCCAAATGTAGTCACAATTTCTTTTTCTTACTCAAGTGTGTAATGATTCATGTTTTTTCAATCTAATGATTGCCGCCACAACGCGCGGGTATCATAACTAGTTGATAGATATAGATAGATAGTAATTCAATTATTTTTATTATGGTAAATTTGATTGATTTTTAAGTTGAATAAATTAAACCAATCTAAGACAAATCTTATTATTTTTCAATTAACTAAATTAATTATAAGCATGTTCTAATTTAGAAAAAGAAACCAGAAAACAAAGAATACAACGGTTTTTGAATGTGAAATGCAATTGTTTTATTTTATTATAATATCTAGATAAAGATTTTTAAAATGTTATAAGAGCAAATGGTATACATACCTTTCCGAGGAGGGGTCGAAATGACGCGGGGCCGGGCACCGGGGGGTGGTGTTCCCGGCGGCTCCAGGCTGAGGTGGCAAGGCCGCTTGGGCGCGGGGTGGGTACACTGGACATCCTATGATATTAAAATATTTAGTTTTTTTCATGCATCGATGATAGTAAAATGAATTAAATGTATTTATTTAATAAATTCTAAAGATTCAAAGGGTTAAGTAATTAATTATTTAAATCTATCATCTAAAAGAAATAAAAAGAATAAAATGTAACACCCTCGAACTAACCTCAAATGCCACGTAAATAACTCATCATCCGTGACATAATATAATAATCCCTACACTACTCCCAAAGCACATAAGCGGAAGCCCAATAATTTTAAAATATTATTTTACACAAGGGAGTCACGGATATCCATGAATATATCGCAACTATCCGAATTACATATATACAGACAGTCCACAAAATATAACTACCTCTACACGGGTAGCTAACAACTCCTCAAGTAGATACAACAGCAAACCTACTTCGGTCCAGCAGGCCTACTAACGCTCCTGTCACCTGACACACACACAACAACACACACACACAGGTCAGCTAAAGCTGGTGAGAATGCAATGGTTAGAGTACGATTTTAAAGCTCAATTAAATAAATAAACTCGATAGTAAAACGTTCCCTGAACGAAAATATGAGATCCCACAAAGTAGCTCAGCTCAAATAGGCGCTCAACTCGTGTGGATGAATCCACGTACCCAAATCCCTAGACCGCACAAAGCAGTCGTCAGGACTCAAAAGGGAATCGGGAGCGACCCAACCCCTGCCCAGCCGTACAGTTTAGTAATCTCGAAAGCTCAAGTGTCTCAAATCTCATATCATAGATTACAGTTCTCAAATAAACACAATAATACAAGCATGATAATATCTCGATAAAAAGCTTGTAAGAAAACTCGTAATATCTCATAAAAAGCTCAGTAAAAGATCATGCAAGTATTAATAAATAATCGTACAAGTATCTCAGAAAAACATGCAAACTCACCTGCCCTGAAGACACACTACTAAGTCTCGGTTCCCTGCCCTTTCCCTACCCTATCAACGCGAGACCCTGAAAACACAACATCACAACTCAATATCACAATCTCGACCCAAAAACTCTATACACAATTCCCAACAACTCACGAGACCCCAAAAGACCCGAACACATGACTCACGGAACCCAAAAATCTAACCCGAAACCCCAGCCGCATCGCGGCCGCATTGACCATCGCGGTCGCGGTCGCGCTGACCATCTCGGTCGCGACCGTGCTCAAGCTAAACCGCCTACGATCACTCAAGAACATCGCGGCCCGCGATCAAGGGATCGTGGCCGCGCTCACGGACGAACAGCAGCAAGATTGCTCTGTTTTCTTAACAGCTAGGGGATTCAACCCCCAAACGCATTTCAGCTCGATTTTAATCACAAATATACCTCCGAATTTACTCAGAAACATAATTAAACACGATTGCCTCGATTACATGCTGCTAACAACAATTCATTCATGAATTCAAGCCGAAATCTTACCTAAACTCAAAGGTGGAGATGATGATGAACTTGAAATCTTAATCACTCAATCAACCCTCAATCTTGCTGGAGCTGCTGCTGGAATTGGATAACACACAGAACACACACTTTGATCACTGGTTGGAAGTGAACATAATGAAGCAACATACAAAAGGGCTCAACGTATATATACGTTTTGAGTTAAACTCGGTCCGGCACCCAATATCCGATTCCATTATCATAAAATACAAATTTATATTGCAGGGTCCCAAATTACATAAATAATCCAATGAAATAATTCCACGTACCTATCTCAAAAATGGGATGTTACATAAAATGTGTTTATTTAATCAATTTTCAAGAATTAATGGATTTTGTTATTACCAAAATTGTAGTTGATTTATTTTAGGAAAACGGGCGGGAAATAAAAAAATGGTGCTCTAAGAGAGCGCCATGTGGCGAGAAACATTTTACTTTATTAGAATATCTAGATCTAGATTTAAAATCTAAGACAAATCTTATTATTTTTTTAATTAACTAAATTAATTATAAGCATGTTCTAATTTAGAAAAAGAAACCAGAAAACAATAATCAATTTTCAAGAATTAATGGATTTTGTTATTACCAAAACTGTAGTTGATTTATTTTAGGAAAAACGGGTGGGAAATAAAAAAAAATGGTGCTCTAAGAGAGCGCCATGTGGCGAGAAACATTTTACTTTATTAGAATATATAGATTTAAAATTTTCATAACACACCATTATCTTAATGTGAGGGGGTTTAATGGAAAATCAACATGCATCGGAAAACCTTGGAAAACCTCCATGCACCATCACAAATACATCACAATCCTCGCGTGGTGCATCGAAATCCCGCGTAATGCATCAAATTCTCGCGTGATGCATCGACTTTCTGTGTGATGCATTACCTGATCCAATGACTATAAAGTGGTTAATGGGTTTTCCGATGCATAAAGGTTTTCCATTGAACTCACCTCATATTAATGTTATCTTTTATTTCAATAAATTTTCGTTTAGTTCTCTTTAAAATTTATTATTACAGCATTTTCTTACACACTTAAAAAAAAGCTTTTAATTATACTTACGTTTGAAGTTGCTTTTCGAAACTATTATGTAATCTTTAATTATATATATACATTTACCAAATGAAACCAACCAATGACATTTTTTATTTTTTTCTTTTATTTTTAAATTTAAAATTTTTCATAACACACCCTTATCTTAGTGTTATCTTTTATTTAATCCTTTTATTTTAATAAATTTTCGTTTAGTCATTTTTTAACATTTATTATTACAGCATTTTCTTACACACTTTAAAAAAAGATTTTAATTATACTTATGTTTGGAGTTGTATTTTGAAACAATTATGTTATCTTTAATTGTATGAAAAACACTTTATTATTCAAATGCACGATACGAAATTATAATGAAATTATTTTATGATTAAAATATAACTATTTAATATTTAGATTTTTTTTATGATCATGTATGTAATTTCCATTTATGAAGCATTCATTCAAGTTTCAATATATATTCAACAATATTATCAAGAACATAAAGAACATGAAGAACAATATGATAATAATAAGATCAATATGAACATTCAAAGGTTTAGAGAAACCTTAATGATTGCAAATCGACGTACGTACAAAGTGCTGAAAGATTATATGGAAAACCCTAAAAGCCAACTATATATAAACACAATATGGATTCAAATACTATCCAAACCCATTGGTTGACCTTTTGATCTTTTAACCCATTTACATCAAACTTTGAATCCTTACAAAATAGCCACAAAACTAAGTTTCATTTATTACATTTAGAACCCTGAAACTATCACAATTCTAGATCTAACAATGTATAACATTGAACATGACTATTATAACGTTGACAAACCCTAATCGATGTATTAGAGACATTACCGTTATAAATTTATTTGATCGTAAAACCAACAATTTAAATGACGATTAAACCTAATCAATGTCAAATTTTCAAATTATGGTTATGAATAATTAATTAATTAATTCTGGTTGTAATCCGACTTAGTAAGGCATTGTTTGTAATTTTAGCATTGCAAAATCTAGAAAGTCAGTGATAAGAACAAACTAACAGTATCATTTGTCTTGCTTCTTGAATCTATATCAGCTTTCCGAATCACTCTTCGATCCTGGTTCAATTATATTTTATTGTTTGAATTGTTTGAAAAATATTTTTATTTATTTGTTTTCATATTTATATTTTTGTAATTAATATTTTAGACCCGCAGCAACGTGCGAGTATTCAATAACTCGTTATATATATCTTTCTGAAGATCAATTATTACATAAAATTATATTGATATTTATACATATTTAGTTTAACACATGTGAGTTGATCCAGAGACTAATCTTTAATTAAAAAATGTGTATTAGAATGAAGTGTATCGTAAAAATAAACTAACTATAATTTACAATAACATCAAAACTCATCATTTTCCATCAAATAATATGCAAACAATTTATTCAAACTAATAAAAATGCTATCAAACAAAAATAATTCTCATAAAAAAATTTAATCAGTCTTAATAAAATGATAATTAACAAATAACAAATTTAAACGATAAATGTCGTATCTCATTGGGTAGAATGGAAATCTTCATTTTTCTTCATGATATACTGAAAAATATATTAAAACACTAGTTTATTTACCCATATAGTATACAGATTTATTTTAATAATTACTATTTAATAAATTATAAATTTTAGAATAATTATAAATTTCGATAATAAATAGTACAAACATTCAAATATTATGAAATGGATATGCCTCAATATTAAATTTAAATATTAAAGATTATATCCATATATTACTTAGGGAAAGCATAGTAAAATTTCGTAACTTTATTTTTTTTTCATACTTTTATCAATAACCGTAACATATCAAAATAAAACCAAGTTTTTTTATTTGTTAAGTTTTATAAGATTTCATAAACACTATAATAAACTCAATTTTTGTTTCAAGTTTTGTTGTAAAATTTTATAATAAAACTTTAGTTTTTATTTTTCTATTATTATTTATTTATTTAAAGTTTATTTAATTATATTATTACTATTTTAGTGACTATTTTTTTTAATTTTATTAAATTTATGTATTTATAATTTTTATTTTTTCGTAACCTTATAATTTTTTTAATACATATTCTGAATATTTATGATTAGATAATATTCGATTATTTATTCACAATTATATATAATATGAACGAAAATATACTACGAATCATTCCAATTTTCACTTTTTTCAAACGAAAAAATTACCAACCATCATTTTCTTAGTTTTTCCGAACAAAATAATACAAACCTCAGTTCTAGTTTTTTTAATCTAAATGAGTCATAGTTTTTTATTTAAAAAACCAAAAATCAAAATGAGTCCTAGTATTTTTCATTCATAAAACTATAAACCACAATTATTCATAGTTTTTTCATTCCTAGAAAAACTAAAAAAATGAATGGATCACAATACTTTTTGTAACACCTTCTCTTCGCACACAAATGTCATGTCAATAAAATATCATAAGTGGCAATATCGCAGTTTTCTCATAATACACAAGTCATAGGATTACACAAATCACTGATTATTAAAAACTTTAATACAATTTTCTTCATAATAAACTCATAGGGTTAATAGAGTGTAACACCCCGACTCCCGAGCAGGTACGTGTAATTATCCCATTGACTAATTATAATAGTGATTATTGCGCTGGTCCAATTGCGTCCTATTTAGCGAATTATACAAGTCGGGACGGGTAGTATGTGGATTCGGGATATAATTTTTGTGGATTAACTACAATGATGGATTCTCGAATTTAAGTGGGAATTATTGATATAAATAGTGGAATTTTAATAACGGGGACGAGTATCGGGGTCGAACCTGTAACATCCTCGGAATTATTCATTGATTGAAATTGAGCTAATTAAGTGGAAAATATATAATTAAGTTGAAATTTGAGCAATTATTATGTATTTGAGATTTTTAGAAAGTTTGTTGTTATTTTAAGAAAATTTGAACTCGGAATTATTGTTAAGGAATATTATGAATTATAAAAGTTAATAATGATAAATTTAAGAATAAATCAGTATTTTACGGAACCGGTTAAGATGAGGGGTGAAATGTGCAAAATGGTGAAAGTGGGAATAAAAGGCTAAAGCCTTTCATTTCATGCACACACACTCTCTCTCTCTACAACTTTCTCTCTCTAGAATTCTCTCTACATCTCTCTACGATATCTCACAAACCGACCGGCCGATTATCGAGATTTATACGTCATCGGAAAGATCTCGAGGAGTACAACAACAATCTACGATTGGATTTTTGATTTCGTACGGATTAAGGTAAGAATCGACTCTTTTAAGATTTTGTGTTTCGGTTTTGAAGAACATAAGTTCGAATCTGTCATTTTTATGCGATTTAAACGGTTATTGATACGAGGTATTGTTGTAATTAATATAACATGTCTCTTGTGGTGTTATTTAACCCACAGTGGGGTACTTGGTGGATCCGGTTGAAAGCCCGAGGAGAAATAAAATTGGTTAAAAGTTTAATTACGCACCCACTGTGAGTACATATGATTTCGCATGTTTATATCTGCTTTATGATTGCTTTTGCTTGCTGAGACATGTTGCTTCATTTTTCGTTTGGAATTCTACTAACTTGCGTAGATTTATATGCACATTCTTATTTGATGCATGTCCGTTCGTTTGTTGTGCATCTAACGATGGACCGGTGGGTCGCATCTGTTACTCTGATGTTACTGCTCTATATGACGCTGGAGCTGATCCCTCCAGGTCCGGTAGGCAGTATGTCATCCCCGATGTTATGTCTGTCTCAGTAGTATGTTTTAAAGGCCGAGCTTTGGGCTCGTAAGAGCGACGGCTCATGTGTGTTCGTACTTTGTGTACGTGGAGAGTGCACGGCGTGTGTCGTCGGTGCTACTCTTGTGGGCATCATAAGGATTTATAAAATGTGTAAATCTGTGTATTCACTAAGCATTCGCTTACCCCTCAGTTGTCTTTATTTTTACAGGAAAGGGTAAATCAGCTGCCGGACCTTCTAGTTAGGTCATTTGGGAAGATTTGGAAGACTTGGTACTATTTAATCGGTAATTTTATGTTATGAGACAATGTTGTAATATATTCTGGATGATTGTAATCATTGTAATGGGTGTGTAGACTTAGACTTGGTACCTTATAGCACCGTAGGGTGTTTAACACTAATGCACTACTTTAATTATGTGATATAATGCTTCCGCACTTAAACTAGGTTATCAGATCATTATGTTATTGAATGTTGATGATTAATCCTGGGTGTTTTGTAATTGGTGGTTGTTGTGGTAAGGGTGTCACACGAGATGGTATCAGAGCAGTAGTTTGAGATTCAAGTGTCCGTGAGATCTTGATCTCAAAGATTAGGTAATGATATGTAGTGGTTTAAGTAATGATCTGAACTAAGATAGGTTATGATCTAGTAATTATAAGTGATTGACTATCATACGGGACAAATGAGTGTGTCTTTAAACTGATGACATGTTACTAAACAAGTTTTGTGTTATTATTACAGAACATGTCTGGAGGAGGAATGACACCTGAAGAAACAAGAGAAATGATGCTAGCCATGATGGCTGAGCAGAATCGAATGATTCAAGATCAGTTTCGGGCGCGAGATGAGGCCAAAGCCAAAAGAAAAGAAGACAAGAGAAAAGAAAAGAGGGAATATGAAAGGGATTATGTTGTGGTAGACATAAACCTTAGGAATGAAGCGAAACGCAAAGACAAGGGCAAGGAAAAGATTGATTATGAAACTGGGATTGATGAGAATTACATGAATTATGTAATTAGATCATTCAAGGACTGGCAACCACCCACATTCTCTGGATCTCTGAGAATTGAGGAAGCAGAAATGTGGATTACAATTATGGAACAAATCTTTAGGGAGATGAATTGTAAGGATGAGTATAAGGTATTTTTAGCTAAGGATCAATTGATTGGACAAGCTAAGGAATGGTGGGACCGTTGGGAAAAAGAATTGGGATCCAAGTTGATTGCTTCCTTTAGTTGGGAACAATTCAAGTTGTTGTTTAGTAGGCAATATGGTGAGCCTGATATCGTACCACATGTTAATCATGAAGAAAGAGCTATTGGAAAGATTGTAAAGTCTGGAGAAGATGAACTAAATGGACTATACTTGAGGTCAAGAACAAATAAACGTGATAGAAGTAAGAGATGTTGCCATTGTAATCAATTTGGACATAAGGCTAACAAATGTCCAATGAAGGCCGATGCTTGTTATAATTGTGGAAAAGTGGGCCATATTAGCAGAAATTGCAAATTTCGACCAAAGAATTAGCATGTAATGGTATTACATGATGAAACTATGAATGAAAGGTTTGACAAAGAGATGAGATCTCTGAGATCGTGGTTATAATTTTTGGACGTTAATCCATAGAGTTAAAAGTGTACCTTAAAAATTCCATATGTAATATTTTTTCGAAGTTCTATGATGCTGAAGTTAACATGAAATCGAGTTATATAAGTTTTATTACTAATATAAGTATAATCCTGTTTGTGAATGAGAATATTCGAGTATATAAATAGGCAGTAGATGAATAGCCAAGATGGACTTGGAAGCTTTGAATTGGAAAAGATGTCATAGACTTCTTGGAAATTTATGAATGAGTTTAGAAGTTGTAATGAAGTTTAAGTTTGACCATGATGGGTTAAAAGAATTGGAACTAATAGTATTAGTATCATATGTGATATGTTTGAGGGAATGATAACAACTTGTAGTGTTTATCATAAAACAAATAGCATCAACTTGTATTAAAAGGAAACAGTAAGGTACATTGTATTGAATATTTTAAGCTTACAAAGGTTGTGGTTGAGAACGTATGACACGAACTGTTCGAGAGAATTTGATGTAGTTGAAATCAAAGAGACTGATTCAATGTTGGTATATATATGAATATTATATGAGGAAAACAAATCTAGAAATTATAAGAGAAATCATACGAGGGTATGATAATACATGGAAAATACATGTTAATTTTAAAAGAGAAATTGAAATATGTAATGCGACGTGTAAAGTAAAGAAATGTATGTGAAGTATAATTAATCGGAAGAGGGATATAATACTTAATGAAATGGAGATTTGATTAAACATAAAAAGTTTAAAGAGACTTTGGACACTAGGGAAATTGCTTATACAGCAAAGAAAAGGCTAGTATTACGATTTAGAATCTTAGGAAGATTCGGAGGTGATCATGAGTTCTGTTTGATTTTGGGTATCGATTAATTATTTGTATCTACTGCTTTTGCTCAACAAGTGTAAATACCTTGATCTAAGTTGTCTATTGTGATTGATGTTAAAATTTGCTAAGTAATACGTTAGTTAGCGTAGATCATGTGTATCATGATTGTACTTTAGTGATTGAGGAGGTAGTACTCAATCCTGACTTGATTTCAATAAAGATCGGTGATTTGATTGAACTTATTAAATATATGTGACAAGACGCATGTAGTTTGCAATAAAGGAATAATAAAGATAACTACGCCGAAAGGAGGCGAGAGATTTGTATATATGAGTATTGGAGAAGTGGGGATCAATGTCTAATGATGATTGTTAGGTCCCGAAAGCTGATTGCTTAGGGTCGTGAGTTTTGTTTGGTATATGCTATTGATACCAAGACTGAAGAGAAAACTGTGGCCGATGCGCCTGTTGTCCCAAATGTTTCCATATATGTTTCTGGAAGACTTGTCTGATGTGCCACTTGAAAGACAAGTGAAATTTTGTGTTGACTTGATCCCTGGAGCTTCTCCAATAGCTTGTTGTTCGTATCGGTATGCATCTACTGAAATATAAGAGATGATGAAACAACTTTAGGAGTTATCAGATAAGGGCTTCGTTAGATTGAGTTCTTTGCCATGAGGAGTCTGATATTGTTTATGAAACAAAGGATGTCATAATGAGAATGTGTATAGATTAACATGATTTGAACAAATTGACTATAACGAGTAAGTATTCGCTACCAGGAATTGATGATTAATTGATCAGTTGCAAGGGGTTGGTTATTATTCAAAGATTGATTTATGTTCAGGATATCACTAGTTGAAAGATTTGTAAGGATAAAAGACTGAAAATGGATTTCAGGGATAGTTATGAGTTTTACGAGTATTTTGTTATGCCATTTGGGATAGCCAACACCCCAACTATTTCATGGACATTATGAATAAAGATTTGTATATCAATGTTGGGGGAAAATCTGTAATTGTAATTATCGATGATATGTTGGTATAAGTTTATAGTTGAATATGTCAAATCATGAGTTATGATTATAATAGATTATATTTTGGGATATGTGATTTCTGGAAGTGGATCTCGGAGGATTCTGCTAAAAAGGGGAGTGATTGAGAATTTAAAAGTTGTCTCGCAGTATTGCAAGAATTAAGAAGTTTTCTACGATTGGTAGATTGTAGACAACTTGATTAGTTCGGTATATTATATATACGGACTCAAGAAGGTTATTGCTAGAAAGAATTGCACAAGATGTGCATGAGTAAGGTTAACATTATTTCCATGGTATTCTAGAATTGATTATATCTTATTAGAGGTGTTGTTTCATGTTCAACTTTTGGTTCGCTTTACAAGTAGGATTATGCACTCATATAGCTATGAGTACAGCTTACCGACCTTGACAAATGGTCAAAATGAATGAACTATTTTCATATTTGAATACATGATGAGATCATGTATTTTGGATTTAAGTATCAACAAAAAAGGAACAAGTTTGCACAATGGTGTATTGGTTCATTGAGAATAACAGAAAAGTTAGGAATCTGTTATCTCGTTTGGAATTATCTAAGGAAATATCGAAATAGCACTTGGTGTTTTATGTGGAAAGCTTTATGTAACCTTCACAACTGGTAACGAAGATTAGGCTGATTATACTGAATTAGAAATCATGAAGGGTTTGTATATGTTGAAAAATCGGAATATATTATGAATAAGGTAGTAATAAAGAATAAGAAACAAATAGATAGAAATGGTGCTTGTACGTTGGAAGCATCATAAAGGAGCAAATCACACTTGGGAGACAAAGGCGGAAATGTTAAGGAAGTATCCAAAACTGTTCGAATCCGAGTAACTTCGAGGATGAAGTTGAGCGTGGTGGAGCCCATGTTGTAACATCCTCGGAATTATTCATTGATTGAAATTGAGCAAATTAAGTGGAAAATATATAATTAAGTTGAAATTTGAGCAATTATTATGTATTTGAGATTTTTAGAAAGTTTGTTGTTATTTTAAGAAAATTTGAACTCGGAATTATTGTTAAGGAATATTATGAATTATAAAAGTTATTAATGATAAATTTAAGAATAAATCAGTATTTTACGGAACCGGTTAAGATGAGGGGTGAAATGTGCAAAATGGTGAAAGTGGGAATAAAAGGCTAAAGCCTTTCATTTCATGCACACACACTCTCTCTCTCTCTACAACTGTCTCTCTCTAGAATTCTCTCTACATCTCTCTACGATATCTCACAAACCGACCGGCCAATTATCGAGATTTATACGTCATCGGAAAGATCTCGAGGAGTACAACAACAATCTACGGTTGGATTTTTGATTTCGTACGGATTAAGGTAAGAATCGACTCTTTTAAGATTTTGTGTTTCGGTTTTGAAGAACATAAGTTCGAATCTGTCAATTTTATGCGATTTAAACGGTTATTGATACGACGTATTGTTGTAATTAATATAACAGGTCCCTTGTGGTGTTATTTTACCCACAGTGGGGTACTTGGTGGATCCGGTTGAAAGCCCGAGGAGAAATAAAATTGGTTAAAAGTTTAATTACGCACCCACTGTGAGTACATATGATTTCGCATGTTTATATCTGCTTTATGATTGCTTTTGCTTGCTGAGACATGTTGCTTCATTTTTCGTTTGGAATTCTACTAACTTGCGTAGATTTAGATGCACATTCTTATTTGATGCATGTCCGTTCGTTTGTTGTGCATCTAACGATGGACCGATGGGTCGCATCTGTTACTATGATGTTACTGCTCTATATGACGCTGGAGCTGATCCCTCCAGGTCCGGTAGGCAGTATGTCATCCCCGATGTTATGTCTGTCTCAGTAGTATGTTTTAAAGGCCGAGCTTTGGGCTCGTAAGAGCGACGGCTCATGTGTGTTCGTACTTTGTGTACGTGGAGAGTGCACGACGTGTGTCGTCGGTGCTACTCTTGTGGGCATCATAAGGATTCATAAAATTTGTAAATCTGTGTATTCACTAAGCATTCGCTTACCCCTCAGTTGTCTTTATTTTTACAGGAAAGGGTAAATCAGCTGCCGGACCTTCTAGTTAGGTCATTTGGGAAGTTTTGGAAGACTTGGTACTATTTAATCGGTAATTTTATGTTATGAGACAATGTTGTAATATATTCTGGATGATTGTAATAATTGTAATGGGTGTGTAGACTTAGACTTGGTACCTTATAGCACCGTAGGGTGTTTAACACTATTGCACTACTTTAATTATGTGATATAATGCTTCCACACTTAAACTAGGTTATCAGATCATTATGTTATTGAATGTTGATGATTAATCCTGGGTGTTTTGTAATTGGTGGTTGTTGTGGCAAGGGTGTCACAGAACCCGCGTTATAATTAAAAACGTATATACGTTCTTTGCGTCCTTTTCTTGCCTTCACTTCCCAAAACTTATCAAGAGTGTATGTGTGTACTTATGCTACTGAATCAGTGAGATTGAAGCCAATTAAGTGAAGTCAATTGCTGGAATTCGGATTTGAGGCTCCTTGTTGTGTTCTTCAATTGAGCAAGGTAAGAACCTTTGATTTAAACCTGAATTTTGCGTGTTGTTTGATATGGTTTGTGGGAATTAGTAATTTATGGGCTGCAAGTGTTTTGGGATGGTTTTTGCAAGTGATTATAGCTGAAATAGAGTTGGGGGAGGTTTAACACTTCCTGGACCGAACTGAAACAGAAAGCAGAGGACCTGCTCTTCAGGGTGAGCGCGGCCGCATTGACCAGCGCGATCTAGGGTTTAGGCGCGGTCGCGGGCCGCGACGGGGCTAGTGCGTCCACGATCCGCCTTAGCTGGGCTTGGGTCGGTTTTGAGCTTTGGGGGTCATTTGGGTTGCTTTTTGGGGTTCAACCAGTTATAATAGTAGTGATGGGATAATTGGGATTAATTTGGGGATAATTATTGTGTGTACAGGGATTGTCAGAGATGGTTGCGGGTCGGGTTCGGAATAGCGAATTAGGGAGATTGTGCATTTGTGCGGGGTGATCCAGGTGAGTACACGAGTTCTTTTCAAAGGGCCTACTTTTATCGAGTCATAATATGTGTATATATTATTGTGATTACGTTTTGGGCACTGCTAGCTGCCCCTCAGGTATGGTCCTTCTTTCCTTTATATTTGATATATGTTTGAGATCCATTATATTGTAATCGCGATGAGTTATCGCGGGAGCTGTATAGCTCTATATAACCGTGTGTAGGGCCCCCATATATATATATATATATATATATATATATATATATATATATATATATATATATATATATATATATATATGCGGTCGTCGTTCCTGTTAGCCCCCACGGGCATGGCTTGGCTCCAGGGGGGAGGGATTCCCCAATTGAGACGAGAAACTCTTTCTATATTGGATCTCTAGTGTCTCTGATTAGAGGCTTGTTGGCATGTGTTATGCCGCGTAGTGTAGAGTTACCATGTGACATGCGTTATGTGCTTATGTGATTAGTGCAGTGTCTAACCCTTGTGTACTCACGAGCTGCGAAGCTCACGTATTCAAGTCTAATGTGTGTATCAGGGGAACCGAAGATAGGACCGCCAACTCCTGAGCGAAAGTAGGAGCGTGATCTTGCTGTTGCCGAGGGATTCTTTTTTTGTTATTTGTATGTGTTCGTTATACTGTTGGAAAACCTTGGGTCAGTTGTATCGGGTTTGTCTGTGAATATTGGGATCCGGGTCGGGTTTTGTATATCGGGTTGACTTCTAGATATTGTGGCTGATGTGTGTAAAATGTTTTAATTAATCAGTGTTTATGTAAACCCTTGACATGTGTGATGGATTTTATATGCGTTTATGCCACCTGTGTATTGTAAATGACGTGACTTTTATCCGGGTTTGGAGGGTGTTACATGTATGGTATCAGAGCTTGTGGTTTTAGTGTTGAGTATCAGTGGATACTTGAGCTTAGACCGTGTTCAGATTATTGGGGAGTATTTCGATGACGGATACTAGAGGATTTAATTATCCTAGCTTAGTGTATAATGCTAGGTATTTTATGTGTGATTTCATGCTGCTGTTTAACCTGTGCAGGCTATTTCCAGTATGAGTTCAGAGGGAAATGGTGCAGGGAAAGAGAAGCCAATGGGCGATGATTATGTCCGCAACTCAGAGCTGATCGAGATCTTGACTCTGTTTTATGGATCTTAGGGTATGGGACCAAGTGCCGGGGGTGGTCAGGGTACGGGTACTCCAGTTACTGGGGCAGATACGAGTGCGGGTGCCTCTTCATCTACATCACAATGAGGGGTTCGTTTAAGGATTTTATGACCAATTCTGTCACTAAAAACTCATAAATTAGTCACTAAATCCAATTTGACTTTCTCCCTCTGAAATAAAAACAGTCACTAACGTCACAGTCACTAATAGTATTTACATACACAATTTTTCAGTCAGTAAAAGCTAAAGACCTTTAGTGACTGATTATTTCAGTAGGTATAGGGTGCTTGGAAAATAATGAGGATCCATCATTTCTTTTCTTGACATAACATTTACAGTCACTAAAAAATGGAATTTCAGTCATAAGAAGCCATTTTTACTTACTTTTAATTTCAGTCACTAATACCTATATATATATATATATATATATATATATATATATATATATATATATATATATATATATATATATATATATATATATATATATATATATATATATATATATATATATAACCATAAAACCCTGTTAACAATATTGACATATCAAAACTATTTCTTCATTTCCATTTTAGTCGAACAAAAATTACAATTCAAAAATCAAATGTATCCAATACTTCCATTTTAGTCAGACAAAATTTACAATCCAGTTAATGTCTCTACATCCAACATCTTCAACTTTGTGCCGTTGATGAAAACTGGAAATAAGCCAAAATTCTTATGGTTTTATCACTAGTTTCTGTCAATTTGAAAACTAATTCAAAGTACGGTGTCCACAGTTTCATTTTCTTTTGAGACCATTGACTGCTGGTACACATCTGCATTCGGAAGCTCATGGACTAGACCTTCTGGGAGTGCATCTGCATTTGCAAGCAAGACAATATCGAGTTTCAAAAATGCGAATATCACATTTGATTGATCCAAAGGATATACTGGCATAAAAGACCAAAAAATGCCCCCTGATTACAAAGTGAAACACCAGAAAAAACCTTGATAATAAGTATTAAGTAGCATTAAGTAGAATGACCCCTCAAAACTGTTTTCCCATTTATTGTTAATTTCATAAATAAGTATTAAGTAGCATATTTTACATAGTTATGAAAACTGTCACTAAGATATTGACTCAAATTTATATTCAAAAGAAAAACAAAGAAGAAAAATGATCTATTTCGTAGTAATGGATGTCACCTAATTGTTTAGATTACTCATTACTCCCAAATGAAGGACACCCTGCAGCTGGATTCATAAATTTGACCCTTCTATCAAAAGGCTTGGGTACACAGGACATCTTTTATTTGAAAATGACATCATCTTGTTCTGAAAGAAAATGACATCTTTTTATGAAGAGGATGCATCAATCAGTACTTGTATCAAGTAGTCGTTGTTCCATTAATTCCATATACAATGATTGAAACAAGTAAATAAATGAGACTCAAGTACTCAACAAAGTAATTGCTGAATCTATAACGTTATCAGCTCCGATTCATCCAATTAGATTCACTTGCAACATGCTTTCTGGTTTATTGTGTTTCTTAATCTAAACTTATTAGTGTACATATTAGACTTCCAAGAATTAAATAACATCTCAACTTGAGTAGGATTCAATCAACTAGCTTGTTTGCAGGACAATATGCAAAGTGTACTAAGTGTGTAACAGCTACGATAGTTAGGGAAGGAAGTGCTACAAAACAAGTAAACCGATTCATATAAATTGGATAACTCATAAGCTAGGATCAAATATAAAAATAGAATAATAGTAAGAAGCAACTCTAAATTCAGGATTGCGGTATTGTATTCGAACACTTTATATTCAATGAATGCATATGTAATATAATATAAGCATTTTACCATCTAAAACGTCTAGTAGTGATGTTTATTTGAAAGTTTGCACTTCACATTTGCATATTTATGGTTGATTCAACACCCTTATAAATTATACTCAAGTTCTTGCTCTCTTTATAACCAAAACTGCAGTCAGATAACTAGCTTAATCCAATTACACATTGAAGATGACAATCAACCCAGTTCTTTTTTCGTTGTTATAATCATATTTGGCGATAACTGGAACATACGAAATGGTCATAAAGATCAAATTATATGACAGTAGAACAAGACAATGAGCTAACCTGAACGTTGAGCATTTGTGACATCAACCTCACAATCATCAACGACACTGAAAAGCAAGAAATAAGTTAACAACCAAGATTTGTTGGAATTGTAATTTTAGTCAGACAAAAATGAATAAGAAATGTATACTCATCTCTCCAAATCAGATCTACATATTAACTAACAACCAAGATTTGTGTCAGTGAAATTACTAAAAACCCCATTTCAAGAAAGATCTGGCAAGAACCCTAAAACACAGAAACCCAGAGCAAAAACAGAGTGTATGAATAAGTAAGTAAAGTACCAGGCAAAATGTGAAGAAATTTCCAAGCTTTTTGGGACAGATTTATGAACCATACACAAGCAAGAGAATCATTTAGACCATATTAAAAATATTATATATATATATATATAAACAATAATAAATAAAAAACTTTTGTAAATTATTACCTCCGTGTTTGAATTATTTTGTACTTGTCCTTTCATCATAGCCATCATACGTGCCATATCTGCTCGCACTTCTTTAAGTTCTCTTTCGAGTTCATTGACACGAGCCTTCAATAGTGGTACTTGGGGATCTTGTGAAAAACACGATCCGTTATCCTTCGTGATCAATACCTTCCCCAAGCACCGTATTCTCCCACCTCTCTCTTTTCCTTTAACTTTAGCTAGATCGTCATTTGTCCAGTCTATTACCCCATCCATCTCTGTACTACATTCATCCATTACACTTTTCAACTTTTCCTAAATAAAATTAACAAGTTATCCAATGGTTATCATATGTAAGAAAAATGTGTCTTATTTAAATTTTAAATTCAAAGAAAAAAATATACCACAACAACAGCCGCTGAGGCATTCACGATACTTCCATCTTTGCGTGTACGACTCATACAATATACTATTCCGCGTGAAGGTCGAACCCCATCATTATTTGTTCTCTGCAATATTAAAAAAAATATAAATGTAGTAAATCAAAAATAAATAGAATGTAGCACTACCTCATCGTGTGCAAGCCTCGCAAAGGATTTAGTCCTCATAATGTGTGGATCAATAAACTTGGAATGAATCTTTTTCTTCATATCCTTTCCTCCTATCAAATTAGATATTAAAGATAACTTTATATATGTTTGTATTAAAAAACGTTTTACACATCAAACAAGCATCAATTACCTACCTGCTTATCCTTAGAAAACCACTCAATAACCAACTCCTTGAACTACAACTTGTTAACCCTAGAGTCACTTTGGGTAGCCACAATTTCCTCTACTGATAGACTTGGATCATAATGACGTCTCTTCAACTCATATTTCCATGACTTCCACTTTACTGCCATGTCAGACATGACCCACTTTTTTATTTCTTTTGTTTCCACCGGAGCAAATAT
Source organism: Centrapalus pauciflorus (assembly GCA_020465985.1). Lineage (NCBI taxonomy): Eukaryota > Viridiplantae > Streptophyta > Magnoliopsida > Asterales > Asteraceae > Centrapalus > Centrapalus pauciflorus. The sequence continues at coordinate 208,258 of JAANYP010000038.1, forward strand.
AAATTTATCCTATAAATGAAATAGCCAACACAATCCAAAATCCAAATACTTGTCAACAAAAAATAAAGATTATCAAAGACTAAATAAAACATTGTAAATATTACCTTCACGAGATTCCATAGATCTTCTTTTTTGTTTCGGGGAATTTTCCTCCAATCTTGGTAATTTATTGCAACATGTTGAGGCATCTTAACCAATGTTCCTAAAAAACGAGTAAAGTGAACTCCACCATCGCCCACAGGCTGTCCCGTTTCATCAAATGTAACAACAACTCGCTCATTGCTATTCATATCCCATATAGATTGTTTCAAAGTTGGACCTCGAACCTTTTTCGGTGGACCTTCATTCAAGTGACCAAATATAAATAATTAATTAGCAATTAACTAAGTGTTAAATATTTTATGGGGACATACCTTGCTACTGAATAGATTGCTCACTTCCTTGTCTTTCTTCACTAGACCCATGCATAGATTGCTCACTTCCTTGTCTTCGTTGTTGCTGAATAGATTGCACATGATTGGGTGGTTGCGCTTGAGTACTCCTTTGTTGCCCTTCACTAGTAGAACCTTGAGTCTGATGTTGGACTTCGGTAATAGAAATTGTCTGCAACTTTCTTTTGCACATCCTATGTAATTTAGTAAAGAGGTTTTAACATGTTAGCAATATAATGATGATATACAATAAAGAAAACACACATTACTAACCATATAATGAGCTAATCTATTAAACAAGTATAAGCCCAATGATGCATAATAATTTACCTATAGTTCATCAACGTCATCGTCTTCTTCTACCTCTTGATTTCCCACAATCGGTGCATCAACCAGTATATCATCAACATCAACCCTATTTAGGTTTGCTACGTCAAATGTGCAAGGAATTGAATTTAGACTATTTTGGTCAGTATCACATCGCATGTTAAATGCATCCCTAACTTTTACATGTCTTACGACGAGCCAGTCTTCTAACTTTGGATCATGAGCATAGAACACTTTGTCAACTTGTGAGGCCAAAACAAAAGGGTCATCAAGTAAATTAGCCCCTGTGTGAACCAAAAATGAGAAGTTGACAAGCGAGACACCAAATTCATCTCTTTTGCAGCCTTTATCAACGTCAACCCAATCACACTTGAACAAAACTACCCGTACTTTACCAGAATAATTTAATTCAATGATATCCTTCAAAGAACCATAGTAATTTACCACACCCTGTGTAGCACTTCCACCTTGAGTTGTATCGTTAAAAGCATCCACCACACTAACAACTACTCCACTATTTTGAGTCCTAAAGAATTTTTCATGGTCCTTAGTGTGAAAACGATAACCTTTGACCAAATAACCAGAATATCGTTTCACAAAATTATTTGGACCACGAGCAAGCCATTTAATTTCTTCTATGACTCTTGGATCCCTCTGATCTTCTAAACGTGTGACCTATTAAATAATAGTAATAAGCATCTTTTATAATAATTTCATAGGAGTTTTGTAAAACAATTTACCCGTTTTTGAAACCATTCACTAAAACTTTGAGAATGGATCTTTTGAAGTTCATGTTCTGGCAACCGACGTGAACGATATTGTCCTTTGATGACATGTTTATGTTCCCTTAAAATGAGGAAGGATTGAGTTAATAATATAATATTTCTCGTGAAATATGAAATGACATAATTAAGAATTCACGTACTCTCGAAAAGAACTGATCGAATTGACGTTAAACAACACATAACGATGTGCTTGTTTAAGGGACTGATCATCAATCTGACATATAGAAAATCTCTTTCTTTTCCGAGATGAAGACTCGGAATGCATACGTTGTCCCAATGCTCGCCCAGGACGAAGAAAGTTGGATTCTTCAATTTCATTTTGAAAGTCATCATCATCATTCCTTATTGGTCTTGTGAATAATGTCTCCACCCCCGAAAGGTATCGTGAGCAAAAAGTTAAGCTTTCTTGAGCCAAATACCCTTCAGCTATTGAACCTTCTGGATAAGCTTTATTGTTTACATAAGATTTGAGAGTTTGGAGATCCCTAAAGTAAATATTAAATAAGTAAATAGGTCATGAAAATTAAATGGTAAAAAAACATGAGATAAAACAAGTTTACCTTTCAATAGGGTACATCCATCGAAAAGTTACCGGCCCACCGATTCGTACCTCCCTAACTAGATGGATCACCAAATGAACCATGACGGTAAAAAATGAAGGAGGGAAAACTTTTTCCAACTTGCATAATGTTACGGCAACTCGAGATTCTAGAAATTGGAGAATGTCTTCACTTAAATCTTTTTGACAAATACGTCTGAAAAAATCACATAGCTCAATTATAATTGTGCTAACGTGGTCAGGTAAAGTTCCGCGTAACGCGATCGACAAATACTCTTGCATCAACATGTGGCAATAATAGCTTTTTAACCCCACAAGCTTCCTTTCTTTTAATTGCACGCAACGAGAGATAGTAGATGAATATTCATCAGGAGCCTTAATTGACCTGAGGGTTTGCAAGAACAGATCTTTCTCAGCTCGTGTCATTTCATTACATGCTTTGGGTAAGTATGTATTATTGCTTCGAGGATGTGTTTTTGGGTGAAGCTCCTCTCGTATACCCATTATTTGCAAGTCTAGACGAGCTTTCAGGTTATCTTTGGACTTCCCATCTTGTCCAAGCAAAGTCCAAATGATGTTGTCACACACATTCTTCTCAATATGCATTACATCAAGATTGTGGCGCACTAACAAATCTTTCCAGTAAGGCAACATGAAAAAAATGCTTTTATTTTTCCAAGGACCATTTTCAACATTGTGTACAAGAAAACTAACACCTTCTAATTGATGAAGAACATCATCCCCAGATGAAGGATTGGGAGCATGTCCTAATTCCTCATTTCCATCAAACGATCGACGGTCTTTGCGCCAACAATGATCTGCCTCAAGCCATCTTCTATGACCCATGTAACACCACTTTCTTCCATTCTTAAGCCATTTTGAAGCTTTATCAAAACCACATAAAGGACATGCATATTCTCCCTTTGTGCTCCAACCAGAAAGATTGGCATAACCTGGAAAGTCAGATATAGTCGAAAGCACTACAGCCTTCAACTGAAAGTTCTCATTCACGGAGGCATCAAAAGTTTCAACACCAACATCCCATAATTCTTGTAATTCCTTTATCAAAGGTTGCATGTAAACATCTATTTTATTTCCGGGATCTTTAGGACCAGGAATGATTAAAGAGAGAATGAAGTTTGGTTGTTTCATGACATACCATGGAGGTAGGTTATATGGAATGAGAAAAACAGGCCAAATACTGTAAGACACATTCATTGTCCTAAAGGGATTTAAACCGTCGCTTGCAAGAGCCAAACGAACATTTCGAGGTTCATTTGCGAATACTGGATGTTTCTCATCAAAGTCTTTCCATGTCAATCCATCAGCTGGGTGTCGCAATTTATCGTCTTTTCCTCGTTCCAGATGATGCCATTTCATAAGGTGTGCTGTCTTCGAAGACATGAACAATCTTTGAAGTCTAGGTTTCAAAGGAAACCATCGCAAATGTTCATTGCCTTCTTCTTTGGTACTCTTACCTCGTCCTCTGACTCATTTACAGACGGTTTCCATCTAGAAGCTCAACAAATGGAACATATTTGTTCTTTCTCCTTATCCCCCCAAAACAAAATGCAACCATTACGACAAGCATGGATTTTTTCATACCCCAATCCTAAATTTGCCAAGATTTTTTTTACCTCATGGGTTGTTTTAGGTAACAAATTCTCATCGGGCAATAAATCTTGTAAAAACTCTAACAACATAGAAAATGATTTGCTACTCCAACCGTTAAGGCATTTCAAATGATACAGATGTACCAAACAAGACAACTTGTTATGCTTAGAATTCGGATACACTTTCTGTTCAACGTTTTTAAGCAAATCATCAAACTTGTTTTTATCGTTTTGCATTGTTGGATGACTATTCAAACTTGCATCAACTTCATTATCATCATTTTCTTCCATTGTGGTTGTGGGAAAAAGATCGTGTAATAACCCATGCATGTCATGTTGATAATTTCCTTCTTGCTCATTCGGAATCGTACTAGAGGATGATGCTTCTGAACATTCCCCATGATATACCCATCTGGTGTATCGTTTCTCGAACCCATGACTTATGAGGTGATCATACACATCTTGCCTCGTACAATAAAATCTATTGTGACAACTTATGCAAGGACAAAATATTCTTTCATTATGACCCGATTTCTCAAATGCAAAGTCCAAAAAAGATTCCACACCATTTACATACTGCAAACTAGCTCTAGATTCAGGATACATCCATGATCTATCCATCAGTTACAACTACGAAATTAAGAGAAGAAAAAGGATAATTAAAAAAACAAAGAACGAGAAAGACAGATGTATGGTTGGGTAATATGTTAATAAGCATCATCTTAGCTAGATATTTCTGCCTAATCACTTTGCTAATATTATGCTCGAGATCAAGTTGCCTAAAGTGTAGTCAAATTAGAGGTTGAAAGCCTGTCAAACAGTACCTAACTTTTTTTTATTCATTTTCTTCTAGATTTTGAGAATTCAATAAAATACTCTTAATTCATGAATTGGTATCATAGAATAGACAATATAAACAGAATCTACAAATGCTATGTACGAATAATAAACCAATAAGATAACAAACAAACAACAAATTAATAGAGGTAAATACAAACTAACTAAGGCACTGATTATTCCAATTAATAGAGGTAAATACAAACTAATTAAGGCACAAACTAATTAAGGCACTGATTATTTCATAAGGAAAAAAAACAAATAAAAACATGTATGTATAATGTTTTGGAGGAAAATATATTGCCCATTTTAAACAAATACTACATTGTACAAATATTACCAATTCATAATCACACATTTTCTTCTTAATTTCTAATAAAACATAATGGGTCTCACGTCATAATTAAAATGTGTATAAATTAAAAAAAGTAAAATAAAAAAACAATGTATTTACTGTTTTTACAAAGATATATTTATTAAAAACTTTCTAGAAAAAAATTCAACATCATCTTACCTAACAATTAATAACAATTCATATTAATTAACTACAAATTCACACGAAATTTGATTGCTTTCCTATTAACCTTAATTTTCGTTACATATATTTAATTTAATAAAATAAATAATATTTTTATTTGGATTTTTCCAAAGAAAAACTGAAAAAAGTATTTTGTAATTTGTCCTAGCTAAATTTGTATCAGAATATGTCCAAAAAAATCTATTATTTTAAAATAATTTGATTTTATAATAATACCAAAGTTAAAATTAAAAAAAAAAAGTCCCATTCCACACTCCAACTTTTATTGATTTTTCAATTTTTCAGTATAGTTTGCGAAGAACACCATGCCTTAAATAATTCAAGAAAGAATTGCTTGTATAGATTTGAATTGCAGACAAGTACGGCACATAATACTGCAAAATCGTTTCATCTTCTCCGGCGTTGGCGTTGATCGGAACTCCAAAACGTGACTTAAAAGATTTGACTAACTTATTTCATACGTTTGAAGACACCGTCGAAGCCGGAGTATTCTTTTATGTTCGAAGCAAAATCAACTAGAGAAAGAAAGAAATTTATACCTGAAGAGATTGATTAGCAGCGGGAGGTGCAGTAGTGGAGGTGGAAGACACCGTCGAAGCCGGAGTAGGTGCAGCAGCGGCGGCGACTCCTCCGTTGGAGACTGAGGGTTCGATTAGAGAGATTTATCATTGTGACTGAGGGTTCGATTGGAGACTGAGGGTCCGTTGGAGACCCTATCATTGTGTCTCTCATCGGCGCAAGCAACAAAGTTATTCTCAATTAGTCTATCTTCTCAATGGTTTTTCTGGATCAGTGTATCTTCTTAAGGGTTTTTCTCGTCGGTGAGGGCTCACGAGCTTGTCTCTCTTATTCAGGCGAAGGTAGGATTGATATATACATTTGATATGCATTCTTTTTTAGCCGATATTGGCACTGTTTTGATCGATATAGCTGACCTGTTTGGTCAAAATATAGCTGTTTGAAGCAACATTTATGCTTAATCAGATTACAGTGGTTTTAAACATCGCTTTTGTTATTGGTTGGTGTTTTCCATGGTGTTTCCCTTCAATGTGGTTCAAGTAGAACTATCCTTTTCAAGTGACTTTACTCTTTGTGAAAATTTTGTATTCAATATGGTTGCTATTAAGGGCCTTACATGTGTCTACCACGTTAGAGTTTAAGGTTGCTTATTTTTGTTATGATGTTATTTGTCAATTGATGTTTGTTGAAATTTTGTTGATTTGTGTTTGATACTTACATTGTAAGGTTGCTAAATTGAATTAGCCTTATTTGGTGGTATACATGTCTAGATTAGAAGAACGTGAATACGCCTAAAACTGAAATGAATTTAATTATCTATGAGACACAATTTATATTGACTTGATCTTTGTAGTAGTAAATTTTGCAGCAAAGAGGTCACATTAGTGACTTGATTTAGATTTGAAGTAAACTTTTCCCAAATTATCAATCTCCAAAGAACCGAGTTAAATTTGCTTCTTTTTTTGTCAGTATTGAATATGAACCATAAAAGAAAACGCCTACTAAACCGATCACAAGAATACCAGCTACAGTACCTATTATCCAAAGAGGAATTCTTCCAGTAGTATCGGCCATTTACCCCGCTTCCCTCCACATTTCATCAAGTGGTCATGCTAGAGACATAAACAGTCATGGATAATTATGAGATGAGATCCTTCCGAATGGGCTAAGAGAGATAATACCTAGAAAGATTAGTCTATTATTTTAGTTCTCTCTCGTTTTATTAATTGAAGAAATAATTGGAAATATAAAACAGCAAGTACAAAAATGAGTAATAAGCCCCAGTAGAGGCTGGTAGGATTCAATTCAACATTTTGTTCGTTTGGGTTTGATTGTGTCGTAGCTCTATAATTCGGATTAGGTTTATCGTTGTATGAACTGCATTGCTGATATTGACCCCAAAAAAGAAACGGTAGGTACAGCTAGGCCGTGAACAGCCAACCATGTTAAACTTTAATGTGGTGTGAAGCAAATAGTTCATGTAAGTTTTGGGACGAATTGATAACGTAAAGAAAAAAAGAAAAGGAGGCAAAAAGTACAAATAGAGCTGCATAATTGTGAAACTTTCTGTGTCATTTGATTGTTCTTGAAGTGGTACTTGATATTTAGGGGTTCTAAAAAGACTACCAGGGTTAGGCATCAACTTTTGTTTCTATCTTTATCAAATTTGGAAATAAGACTAAACACCGAATCGTATCATGTTAGGTTCTTGGTGCTTTTGCTCATGTTTATCGATTCTCTGTCTTTTTACTAAATGGTTTTGGTTTCAAAGATTTTGTTTCTTGGTTTTGAACATAGAGCATGATGTCTTTATGTGGCACAGATGGAGTGTGGAGTGCGTGTTGCTGAACCTCTCGTTGCCAGCTTCCTTATAAAGAAGTATAGCGGCCCATTCTTTTCATGTGCAAAAGATGCTCAGTAAATGGAACCTTCTGTAGCTAGCTACTCTTACAAACTAAATCGTATGATCTTATACGAATCAGAATTTGCATTTTTGACCTTGGGTATACATATGTTTCAAGAGTGTGTTATAAAAATGTATTGCAGACCCCATATAGCAAGATGGTTTAGAGGTATTATGTTTTTGATCTATATGATAAGAAAAGTATTGATGTTTTTATTCAGGTTGTATCTAATTTTATGATGTTTAATCTGATAACAAACTTTTTTCTAATAACTTATGTCCCCACAAGAATTTTGAAGGTTTTCAAATGGAGAGAGAGTGCTTTCTTAGTTGGGACGTGTGAACCACTTGTGTTTTTTAAAAGGATCAATCTTGTGTATTTAATTTAAAGCAATGCCAAATTTGTTTTTAACCATCTTCAATTTGAAATCATCAACACCAACAGATTCCATCTTCTTTGTCGTTTGATCATATGCTTTCCAAATCTGGAGAAAATTAATCTAACGGTAAATACTATAAAACATTGTTGTATCCTATGTATTCTGATTCTTTTGTTCAAGTTTACTGATAACAAGAAATAATTCCTTTCTTGTAGATCGATGTAGGTGAATATAGATATGATCACAATTCTGAAATGGATTTCAGTGATTAGTTAGATATTTCTTTGGAGGTTCTAAATGTTTTAAATATTCAAAATTTCGGCAACAAGAATATTCTTCATTTACGATTCTCGGAAAATTTATTATATGATACTAAACGAAATTCTATGAAAACTATTTGTTTGGGTGAGTCTCTTATTTTAGAGGTGAGTTTTAGTTCGTAAGATCTACATTTGGACCTTACATAGTTTTTCTGATCTGAATCATAATTGTACCAAAAATGAACTCGTCGCAATTATTGAGATTAGATACTCACTAATCTGAGATTTTATATTCGTTGTTTAATTTGGTGATTGCATATTGGCTTATTATATCCTTTAGCATTTTCAACCTTTTTTTTTGTCTTCTTGGCTACTTAATAGCAAAGTAGGACCATCTTCCATATAGACAACAATGGAGCTCCATGTCCATGTATGATCTAAAGCTAAGCTCATACAATGTTAATCCTTGTGAGTATCTATTCCATATTAAATGGTGTTCGGTGAGCATAACTATGATATGAGATAAAACTCTTTTTAGTTTATTTAAGATTTTCATTTAAATAACCTTCACATAAGTGAACCATAAATTAAGAAATGTCTTGACTATTCAAATAATATGAATTTTGTTTCCCGTAAAAAAAATAAAATAACAATTTTTTTTTTTTGCTAATTTGCAGGTCTGCAAATTATATACTCGTCATCTAACCTTTATCCTTTGTATAACAAATGCTTATCGTTTACTTTCCTCGACAATAATTTCTATGATCATCTGGATATTAATTGAACTTGTTGAATTGATAAGTCATATGTGGAAATTCATCTATATGACTGCCCTATTTCTTGATTTGAAGGATTGAATCACTAAGAGTGCTTTGGAATTTGGTCAGTTTTCTCCCCATCTAAAAGATACAAGAAATGATCTGAATATTGGTCATGCCTATTTAGCAATTTATTTCATTATGGTATAATATCTAGTTTTATGTCAATCTCTTTTAATACCTTCAAAGAGCGCACCTATTGGAACTTCATTAATAATTTTTACTGAAGTATATGTTTTCTGTTCTTATGAATTTACTTTACTTATTATTATATTCAGATAGTTCGATCATTGTTCTTTTGTCCTCTGCTTGATTTTCTAAGTACACAAATTTGTGATAACTTGATAGGTCTACATGTTTTCTTATTTATAGGTCTACATATAACTAAACTGGATTTTATCTAATATCGAGGTTGGTCTCCTTCCATTCAAAGTGTTAATGGTGGAGTTTGCTACATCAATTATGGTTTATGTATATCATAATCATTTCGATTCCTATGTTTCTATGTGTTCTAACTTCTAATTAAGTGTCCTTCCATATTTGCTTGGATCGACTAAAGAGAAGTAAGTATCTTGCTTCATTTTTTGGTTTTGATTTTACATTTAAACGTATCCAATTTAACTTTATTTTATTCAAATACTACAAAACCTAAAATCACGAACAGAGCCAGAGAATTTGTACATGTCATATCTTCTTTCCCTTTGTTATTACAATTACATTCACTTTCTTAATTGCCCATGTCATTTCTACTTTCCTTTTATTATATTTGTGATTATTTGTTGTTGAATGAACAAAATTTGTACCAAAGAGTAGTAGTTGCAGGTGAATTATGGACGATTCTACATATTACTTTATGTGGGGTTCTCAAAAAGAAAAATACTTTTATAGTTAGGGGTTTTGCACAAGAATCGGTTAGTATCTTAAACATACGACACCAACATACTTAATATTATTCAAATTGTAAGTAAAGTGAATTTGACGCTTGGCTTGAGGTTTCTTTCTTCTTAGGAGTAGATATTCTCTTTTATCAAGTAAAGTTTGGATTGTATTTAAATTCTTAAAATTAAATTTCATTTATGAAAAATTTTTTGGTTTTATTAATTGTAAGAATACTTTAAATGTTTTAAAAACATTAATTAACAAATTTCAAAACAATATTTTATATGCCAAATGTAATCACAATTTCTTTTTCTTACTCAAGTGTGTAATGATTCATGTTTTTTCAATCTAATGATTGCCGCCGCAACGCGCGGGTATCATAACTAGTTGATAGATATAGATAGATAGTAATTCAATTATTTTTATTATGGTAAATTTGATTGATTTTTAAGTTGAATAAATTAAACCAATCTAAGACAAATCTTATTATTTTTTAATTAACTAAATTAATTATAAGCATGTTCTAATTTAGAAAATGAAACCAGAAAGCAAAGAATACAACGGTTTTTGAATGTGAAATGCAATTGTTTTATTTTATTATAATATATAGATAAAGATCTTTAAAATGTTATAAGAGCAAATGGTATACATACCTTTCCGAGGAGGGGTCGAAATGACGCGGGGCCGGGCGGGTACCGGGGGTGGTGTTTCCGGCGGCTCCAGGCTGAGGTGGCATGGCCGCTTGGGCGCGGAGCGGGTACACTGGACACCCTATGATATTAAAATATTTAGTTTTTTTCATGCATCGATGATAGTAAAATGAATTAAATGTATTTATTTAATAAATTCTAAAGATTCAAAGGGTTAAGTAATTAATTATTTAAATCTATCATCTAAAAGAAATAAAAAGAATAAAATGTAACACCCTCGAACTAACCTAAAATGCCACGTAAATAACTCATCATCCGTGACATAATATAATAATCCCTACACTACTCCCAAAGCACATAAGCGGAAACCCAATAATTTTAAAATATTATTTTACACAAGGGAGTCACGGATATCCTTGAATATATCGCAACTATCCGAATAACATATATACAGACAGTCCACAAAATATAACTACCTCTACACGGGTAGCTAACAACTCCTCAAGTAGATACAACAGCAAACCTACTTCGGTCCAGCAACACACACACAACAACACACAGGTCAGCTAAAGCTGGTGAGAATGCAAGGGTTAGAGTACGATTATAAAGCTCAATTAAATAAATAAACTCGATAGTAAAACGTTCCCTGAAGGAAAATATGAGATCCCACAAAGTAGCTCAGCTCAAATAGGCGCTCAACTCGCGTGGATGAATCCACGTACCCAAATCCCTAGACCGCATAAAGCAGTCGTCAGGACTCAAAAGGGAATCGGGAGCGACCCAACCCCTGCCCAGCCGTACGGTTTAGTATTCTCGAAAGCTCAAGTGTCTCAAATCTCATATCATAGATTACAGTTCTCAAATAAACACAATAATACAAGCATGATAATATCTCGATAAAAAGCTCATAAGAAAACTCGTAATATCTCATAAAAAGCTCAGTAAAAGATCATCCTAGTATTAATAAATAATCGTACAAGTATCTCAGAAAAACATGCAAACTCACCTGCCCTGAAGACACACTACTAAGTCTCGGTTCCCTGCCCTTTCCCTACCCTATCAACGCGAGACCCTGAAAACACAACATCACAACTCAATATGACAATCTCGACCCAACAACTCTATACACAATTCCCAACAACTCACGAGACCCCAAAAGACCCGAACACATGACTCACAGAACACAAAAATCCAACCCGAAACCCCAGCCGCATCGCGGCCGCATTGACCATCGCGGTCGCGGTCGCGCTGACCATCTCGGTCGCGACCGTGCTCAAGCTAAACTGCCTGTGATCACTCAAGAACATCGCGGCCCGCGATCAAGGGATCGTGGCCGCGCTCACGGACGAACATCATCAAGATTGCTCTGTTTTCTTAACACCCAGGGGATTCAACCCCCAAACGCATTTCAGCTCGATTTTAATCACAAATATACCTCCGAATTTACTCAGAAACATAATTAAACACGATTGCCTCGATTACATGCTGCTAACAACAATTCATTCTTGAATTCAAGCCCAAATCTTACCTAAACTCAAAGGTGGAGATGATGATGAACTTGAAAGCTTAATCACTCAATCAACCCTCAATCTTGCTGGAGCTGCTGCTGGAATTGGATAACACACAGAACACACACTTTGATCACTGGTTGGAAGTGAACATAATGAAGCAACATACAAAAGGACTCTAACGTATATATACGTTTTGAGTTAAACTCGGTCCGGCACCCAATATCCGATTCCATTATCATAAAATACAAATTTATATTGCAGGGTCCCAAATTACATAACTAATCCAATGAAATAATTCCACGTACCTATCTCAAAAATGGGATGTTACATAAAATGTGTTTATTTAATCAATTTTCAAGAATTAATGGATTTAATCATATTCTGAATATTTATGATTAGATAATATTCGATTATTTATTCACAATTATATATAATATGAACGAAAATATACTACGAATCAATCCAATTTTCACTTTTTTCAAACGAAAAAATTACCAACCATCATTTTCTTAGTTTTTCCGAACAAAATAATACAAACCGTTTCAGTTCTAGTTTTTTAATCTAAATGAGTCATAGTTTTTTATTTAAAAAACCAAAAATCAAAATGAGTCCTAGTATTTTTCATTCATAAAACTATAAACCACAATTATTCATAGTTTTTTCATTCCTAGAAAAACTAAAAAAATGAATGGATCGCAATACTTTTTGTAACACCCTCTCTTCGCACACAAATGTCATGTCAATAAAATATCATAAGTGGCAATATCGCAGTTTTCTCATAATACACAAGTCATAGGATTACACAAATCACTGATTATTAAAAACTTTAATACAATTTTCTTCATAATAAACTCATAGGGTTAATAGAGTGTAACACCCCGACTCCCGAGCAGGTACGTGTAATTATCCCATTGACTAATTATAATAGTGATTATTGCGCTGGTCCAATTGCGTCCCATTTAGCGGATTATACGAGTTGGGACGGGGATTATGTGGATTCAGGATATAATTTTTCTGGATTAACTACAATTATGGATTCTCGAATTTAAGTGGGAATTATTGATATAAATAGTGGAATTTTAATAACGGGGACGAGTATCGGGGTCGAACCCGCGTTATAATTAAAAACGTATATACGTTCTTTGCGTCCTTTTCTTGCCTTCACTTCCCAAAACTTATCAAGAGTGTATGTGTGTACTTATACTACTGAATCAGTGAGATTGAAGCCAATTAAGTGAAGTTAATTGCTGGAATTCGGATTTGAGGCTCCTTGTTGTGTTCTTCAATTGAGCAAGGTAAGAACCTTTGATTTAAACCTGAATTTTGCGTGTTGTTTGATATGGTTTGTGGGAATTAGTTTTTTATGGGCTGCAAGTGTTTTGGGATGGTTTTTGCAAGTGATTATAGCTGAAATAGAGTTAGGGGAGGTTTAACACTTCCTGGACCGAACTGAAACAGAAAGCAGAGGACCTGCTCTTCAAGGTGAGCACGACCGCGATGACCAGCGCGATCTAGGGTTTAGGCGTGGTCGCGGGCCGCGACGGGGCTAGTGCGTCCACGATCCGCCTCAGCTGGGCTTGGGTCGGTTTTGAGCTTTGGGGGTCATTTGGGTTGCTTTTTGGGGTTCAACCAGTTATAATAGTAGTGATGGGATAATTGGGATTAATTTGGGGATAATTATTGTGTGTACAGGGATTGTCAGAGATGGTTGCGGGTCGGGTTCGGATCAGCGAATTAGGGAGATTGTGCATTTGTGCGGGGTGATCCAGGTGAGTACACGAGTTCTTTTCAAAGGGCCTACTTTTATCGAGTCATAATATGTGTATATATTATTGTGATTACGTTTTGGGCACTGCTAGCTGCCCCTCAGGTATGGTCCTTCTTTCCTTTATATTTGTAACACCCTCCCCGATCCCGGAAATGCCACGTCAATACAATACACAGGTGGCAACAACGCAATAACTCTATGACACATAAGTCAGGAGGATATACTGAAATCACTGATAATTTAAAACTTTCATATAATATCATTAACATACAATTCACTGGTTAATAACATCTCATAAGACACGAATGCTAACAAAAAGAGATACGTCTCCCACTGACAGCAAATCCCTGATCAGCAAACCCGGCTAACGATCTCTTCCCTGATCCCCTGAACATGGTAGACTCGAATACGTAAGCTCGGATGCTCGTGAGTACGCGAGGGCTAGACTCTGCACAATAAACACATAGCATGCGTACACATAACACATACACATACACACAGCACAAGCTTTATCTCTGTCACTGGCACTCAGCATCACCATACAGGTATGAACACACAGAATGAGATCCACAGCCCTGCACACAGAATCACTGAAGGGGGACCCTTCCCCAGCTACGACCACGACCGCGGTGGTTAGCCACAACCCTGTAGCACGGGCGCGAACCGGCTACAGGCCCTGCCGTGTATACACGCCCAAGGACTGTTAGGGACAGTCAACCCGCACGATCACTCATTGCGAATCACCGTCCATATGGAACTCATCACGGACCCCTGGACCGGATCTCATCTCATGCACATATAACACATATGTGGAAAATAGAATCATACCTGTGCTCGGATCCCTGTCTCATTCACAATACACAATATACACATACACGAAACTAGCTACACAACCACGACTCGGAAAACAGTCTCGCGGTTTAGAAAAGAACTTGGGTACTCACCTGATTGCCAGACAACCCGTCTCAATCCCTAACTCTACGATCTCTGATTCGGCTCACCTCGCAATCGGCTCATCCCTGAAATCACATGGATCTTAAACAATTAATCTCAATCCCAGCCAACACATATAACCGACTCACAATGAACTCATATCCAACACGGACTCAAACAATCTCAACAAAACCCACGAACTCCAATCAACATATAAAACAAACCCAAACACGACCCTTTAATTGAATTGAACTCGACACACAATCCCAACCGGACCTCGAAGACCCAACCGAAATCCGACACCAAAATCCCGACGAGACTCGCTCCCATACCCAGCCTCAAGCCCCTACGGAACCCAATCCAAACCCTATGCAAAAACCCGGCCCAGCAGCTGACCGCGCCGCGCCCCCTGCACACCGCGCCGCGCCCCTCGTCTTCTGCTCGTCGCGCCGCGACCTCCCGCCTGCATCCATCCCTGCACTTCGATTTCCATGGCTAAACCAGGGGGACTCACAACCCCCACACCCGATTTTTAGCAGCAAAAGACACACAAACTCACATATAATAACCCTTAAACTTCAAAATCATAATCCTCAATCAAAATACATATATATCTCAAAGTTTAGCTACCAAAATCTCTAATCTTTACCTTAAAGCTTCAAGACTCAAAGGAAGAATGAAAGGGAGAGATTTCAGCAACCAATTTCCAGATTTGAAGCTCAATTCTTGTTGCTCCAGATGCTCACACATACACACACTCCACGTTTCTAGGTTGAAAAGGAGAAAGTGAAAGAGGATAAGATCACAACACACATATATATCCACTTCCTTTATTAAGCAAGTCCCGAACCCGATAAATCCGAACCCGATTTCACTTTTTCAATATTAATATCATTCTAACCCGTTTAACTCCACGAACCCATTAATCCACTAATATTATAACCCGGAGACACGCAGCTCATAGACCCGACACGTAAAATCCACTACTCGGGATCTCATTGGCCCAACATGATATTAATTATTTAAATATCCACTAAAATAATTCCACGCAATTATCTCGAAAATGGGATGTTACAAATCCTCCCCTCTTAAAAAGATTTCGTCCCCGGAATCTATCGCAAGCCCATTCACAATTATACACCTCTATGTTAAATCCCCGAAACCTCAACTCATATATCTCAACATGATTATCAACAACTCTGTTGAATTCGCATTTGAACTCCGAATGTCACAATCATCACTAATACACATCTCTACTTCAACTCTTGAAGTAAGTCAACTCCCTCGAATCTCTAACTCAATTAGACAATCCACTAACAACTCGGTTAAATCCCCTAATTCGCATATCTTCAGCTGGTATATCCTATATTTGCAGAGTCTTCTCGTGGCGTCACTTCATAAGCCACTCAATCCACATATGATCTCAATCCATCGATCTTCACTCTCTTTCATCGCATACTCGCATAGCTCTATATAGATTATCCACTAACACATAAAGACATCTCCGTCGAATCACTAAACGCAAACTCATAAACATGGTTAAACTCATAAAGGGATTAAATCCACTCTCAATAGACTAATCCACGATCACAACAAAATCCTCAACTCTTTTCACCACAACGGATAAACGCATCTCGTAAAACGCAATATCATAGATATGGATAGCACACACAAGAATTTAAATCCACTATCAATATGATAATCCACTGGCACATCACGACACATTCGCAATGAATACTCATATGGCTCACATAGCTCAACATGATTAATCCACTAACATAGCACAATTCTGAACTCAAAAGCCCAGATCACAATAAACCCGAATCTAGCACATTGACTCCACATATACACCCCAAACATAACGACCCCATTCAGCCCATACACACAATCCCGCCCCTCTGTCACTGAATTCCACAATCACAAACACAACAATGCAATTGCACGCAACAGAACACACACACTTATCACCGATATAGCCCAATAACCCGCCCCACAACTGACACACACTCAAAGAAAGCTCAGAAAGACATACCCGAAACCATATCAGTAGCATCTCGAGCTTCTTCTGCAGTCGCCTGAAAGACCCGACCCCTTGCTCTAGTATCATGACGACTGGATGACGACGGCTCTGCTCTGGCCCCACTAGAACTCCCACCTTGCACCGCTGGTCCCGGCTCTAGACAGTCTCGTACTCTGTGACTCGGTCTCCCACAACGGAAGCACAATGGCTCTGGAACAGTACACGTGGCGGCAGCATGCCCCCGCTGACCGCATCGATAGCACCTGGGCACACACGGCCCACTATGGCGACGGTGGCATATCGGGCACTCCCGATCTCCAACCGAACTGTCTCCCCTATCGCCTCCATCTCGAGGCCTCTGCCCTACGCTGCTCTGACTCTGCCCTGTATATCTCAAACTCTGCCTCTGACTCAGACTATCTGATCGCTGGCTCCGCCCCGGTCCACTCGACCTCCGCACCCTATCCCTGTCTCTGTCTCGATCTCGATCTCGTCTGTCTCTTGAACTCTGTCCCGAACGCCGCTCTCTAGAATCGTCTCTGGAATGCCTCCGATCTCTCGAGGACCGCTCAGGAGTCCTCGCACGCCGACTCTGAGAAGATGGCTCCTCCCTCTGCTTGGCTATCTCCCGCTCCATTATGCGGGCCATCTCTAATGCTCTAGCAATAGTAGAAGTCTCGTGCATCCCGACGAACTCTCTGATATCCGCTCGCAGTCCGTCAACAAATGCATCAACCTTTCGCTGCTCGGTGACAATGTGCTGAGTCGCAAACTGGGAGTACTCATTAAACCGATCCACATATTGCTGCACCGTCATCTCTCCCTGCTGTAGATGAAGGAATCGCCGCTCCATCTACCGACTCTCGTCTCTAGGAATGTACTGCAGCTCAAACACAGCTCTAAACTGATCCCATGTCATCACAAAAGGCTGCAGAAGATGTCATCGCTGACTCTATAGACTGCCACCACTGTGACGCCCCTCCCCTCAACAGATAGGTCGCATAACCGGCCATATCTCTCGGCTCCACGTGCGCAACTCGAAAAGCGGCCTCCACTTCACGCTCCCATGCCATTGCCATCCCTGGCTCCCCCTCACCTCTGAACTGGGGTGGATCTCCTGTCATAAAGTCCTTAAAGGACCCATCCCTCCTCGAAGTAGACGATGAAGCACCAGCCCCAGACTCTGTCTCAGTAGACCGAACAACTGGCCCTACATTCTGACCCTGTTCCCTCTCCTGCTCTTTCTGCTGTCGGTAAAACTCGGTTAATACCTCCAGAAGCTCTGACTTGCGAATGAACTCGTCCCCTGCCGGCTTGCCCGCGCCGGATCCCTCGCCCTGATCTGCCATAACTATCTGCACAAACCAAAATAGTTGAGAATCACAGATAAATCACCCAGCGTTATACACTTAAGCCAGGTTAGTTAAGTCCACTAAATCAATCGCAATTGATCCCCCACGAATCGAAACAAGGTTTAAGTTAAGCATCCACTAATGATACTCAGACTTCAAACCACAAGCTCTGATACCATGCTGTAACACCCTCCCCGATCTCGGAAATGCCACGTCAATACAATACACAGGTGGCAACAACGCAATAACTCTATAACACATAAGTCAGGAGGATATACTGAAATCACTGATAATTTAAAAACTTTCATATAATATCATTAACATACAATTCACTGGTTAATAACATCTCATAAGACACGAATACTAACAAAAAGAGATACGTCTCCCACTGACAGAAAATCCCTGATCAGCAAACCCAGCTAACGATCTCTTCCCTGATCCCCTGAACATGGTAGACTCGAATACGTAAGCTCGGAAGCTCGTGAGTACGCGAGGGTTAGACTCTGCACAATAAACACATAGCATGCGTACACATAACACATACACACAGCACAAGCTCTATCTCTGTCACTGGCACTCAACATCAAAAACAGGTATGAACACACAGAATGAGATCCACAGCCCTGCACACAGAATCACTGAAGGGGGACCCTTCCCCAGCTAACGACCGCGGCCGCGGTGGTTAGCCACAACCCTGTAGCACGGGCGCGAACCGGCTACAGGCCCTGCCGTGTATACACGCCCCAAGGACTGTTAGGGACAGTCAACCCGCGCGATCACTCATCGCGAATCACCGTCCGTATGGAACTCATCACGGACCCCTGGACCGGATCTCATCTCATGCACATATAACACATATGTGGAAAATAGAATCATACATGTGGTCGCGTCCCTGTCTCATTCACAATACACAATATACACAATATACACATAAACGAAACTAGCTACACAACCACGACTCGGAAAACAGTCCCGCGGTTTAGAAAAGAACTCGGGTACTCACCTGATTGCCAGACAACCCGTCTCAATCCCTAACTCAACGATCTCTGATTCGGCTCACCTCGCGATCAGCTCGTCCCTGAAATCACATAGATCTCAAACAATTAATCTCAATCCCAGCCAACACATATAACCGACTCACAATGAACCCATATCCAACACGGACTCAAACAATCTCAACAAAACCCACGAACTCCAATCAACATATAAAACAAACCCAAACACGACCCTTTAATTGAATTGAACTCGACACACAATCCCAACTGGACCCCGAAGACCCAACCGAAATCCGACCCCAAAATCCCGACGAGACTCCCTCCCATACCCAGCCTCAAGCCCCTACGGAACCCAATCCAAACCCTATGCAAAAACCCGGCCCAGCAGCTGACCGCGCCGCGCCCCCTGCACACCGCGCCGCGCCCCTCGTCTTCTGCGCGTCGCGCCGCGACCTTCCGCCTGCATCCATCCCTGCACTTCGATTTCCATGGCTAAACCAGGTGGACTCACAACACCCACACCCGATTTTTAGCAGCAAAAGACACACAAACTCACATATAATAACCCTTAAACTTCAAAATCACAATCCTCAATCATAACACATATATATCTCAAAGTTTAGCTACCAAAATTTCTAATCTTTAATGAAAGGGAGAGATTTCAGCAACCAATTTCAAGATTTGAAGCTCAATTCTTGTTGCTCCAGATGCTCACACATACACACACTCCACGTTTCTAGGTTGAAAAGGAGAAAGTGAAAGAGGATAAGATCACAACACACATATATATCCACTTCCTTTATTAAGCAAGTCCTGAACCCGATAAATCCGAACCCGATTTCAATTTTTCAATATTAATATCATTTTAACCCGTTTAACTCCACGAACCCAAATATGTAATTAATCCACTAATATTATAACCCGGAGACACGCAACTCATAGACCCGACATGTAAAATCCACTACTCGGGATCTCATTGGCCCAACACGATATTAATTATTTAAATATCCACTAAAATAATTCCACGCAATTATCTCGAAAATGGGATGTTACAATAGTTGATATATGTTTGAGATCCACTATATTGTAATCGCGATGAGTTATCGCGGGAGCTGTGTAGCTCTATATAATCATGTGTAGGGCCCCCATATATATATATGCGGTCGTCGTTCCTGTTAGCCCCCACGGGCGTGGCTTGGCTCCAGGGGGGAGGGATTCCCCAATTGAGATGAGAATCTCTTTCTATATTGGATCTCTAGTGTCTCTGATTAGAGGCTTGTTGGCATGTGTTATGCCGCGTAGTGTAGAGTTACCATGTGACATGCGTTATGTGCTTATGTGATTAGTGCAGTGTCTAACCCTTGTGTACTCACGAGCTGCGAAGCTCACGTATTCGAGTCTAATGTGTGTATCAGGGGAACCGAAGATAGGACCGCCAACTCCTGAGCGAAAGTAGGAGCGTGATCTTGCTGTTGCTGAGGGATTCTTTTTTTGTTATTTGTATGTGTTCGTTATACTGTTGGAAAACCTTGGGTCAGTTGTACCGGGTTTGTCTGTGAATATTGGGATCCGGGTCGGGTTTTGTATGTCGGGTTGACTTCTAGATATTGTGGCTGATGTGTGTAAAATGTTTTAATTAATCAGTGTTTATGTAAACCCTTGACATGTGTGATGGATTTTATATGCGTTTATGCCACCTGTGTATTGTAAATGACGTGGCTTTTATCCGGGTTTGGAGGGTGTTACATGCATGGTATCAGAGCTTGTGGTTTTAGTGTTGGAAGGATAGGTTCGCCGACTTTGCTCGTTTCAACGATATGCGAATGTGGATATATATCGATGAGGGATATGTGCCACCTATGCAAGAATTTAAGGTCGTCAAAGAGTCTTATCATATCAAATGATGAAGGATGATGATAAGAAACTATATGAGGCTGAGAACCGAGCATTCTCGATTATCCGAATGCCCTACCTCAAGAAATTCTACACACCATGAGAAATCATAGGACTGCTAAAGAGCTATGGGATGCTCTAGAGAAAAGGTGTGAGGGAAATCCACGGGTTCGCAAGAGTAGGATGGAGATGCTGAAACAACACTTTGCAATTTTCAAAGCTCTGAAGAACGAGACACTTGATGAGACAGTCACGAGATACTTTCATCTGTTAACGGAGCTTGACAATCACAATGTTGTTTACCAAGAGACTGAGAAAATTTAAAAACTTCTAGATGCTTTACCGGCTAGATGAGAAATGTACACCGCTCTAATTAAGCATGATGAAGAGCAGTTCAAGACTCTCACTCTTGAAGGAGTGGTTGGAACTCTGAGGGCTTATAATTTCAAAATACAGAAAAAGGAAAGGGAGGTTGAGCAAGTTCAAGATCCTGAAATGTATTTTGGGAAGACCAAACCATTGATTGGTGGTGATGTGAAGTCGAGTGCCACAACTTTCTTCTCAGGAGAAGAATCAATTCCAACAGCTGTAGAAGAATTGAGCAGTAGGGCATTCTTAGCGTTTTCGAAACCGGAAGAAAAGCCAACTCACTCAGCATCTACGTCTGTAGGATACACAAAGATGCCAATGAGCGCAAAATCAGCTGAAGATCATCTAAATCTTTTGGCTTCATTTGTCGCCGCGTATGACAATTGCGTTCAAGGGAAAATCAACGATCCTGCACTATGGGATGAAGACTACGATCAGGTGGATCCTGATGATTTGGAAGAAATGGATCTTCAATGGCAACTGGCCATGGTGACTCAGAGGGTCAAGAGATTCATAAAACGGACAGGCATAAATCTGAACGTCAGCAACAATAAGATTGGGTTCAACATATCCAAAGTTAAGTGCTATAACTGCCAGGGGTTAGGACATTTTGCTCGAGAGTGTCAAAGACCCTAGGTTGAAAACTATCAGAATCAATCTCAGGGGAGATATCAGCCGGGTAGTTCAAGTAATCAAGCGAATATCGCTAGCCTGTTAACGAATGTAACATCTAACAGACAGCTTGATGGGACATATGATTGGAGTTCACATCTAGAGACTAATGCTAGAGCTTTCATGGCCGAAGTAACAGAGTCTGGAGATGTCGGAGCAGAGGAAGTAACAGAGGACAGGGAACATAAAGATACAAGTCCTGGGTTGGTGGAAAAGTCAGATAATCAGACCGTTCTAGAGTTTGCTGTGCAGATGGCTAACGTGGAATCTGATCATACAAAGGTAATTCTGAACTTTTCTACATTCCGTGATTTATGTGTTTTATGTGCCACTTCTAATGATAGATTAAATTTAGTGTTAGAAACACAAAGTAACTTAACTGCTCAAATTGAATCCTTAAAATCAGATAATGCTAGCCTCCTAGATATAAAAGAAGATCTTAGGGATAAGCTGAAAGTAGATGCTCAAGATGTCATAGTTCTAAAAGACAAACTAAGTGAGCAGTGTGTCAGGATAAAACTAATGTATGAACATGTTGAGGCTTTAACTAAAGAGCTAACTATTAAAGAGGTAGAGATAGCTGAAGCAAAGGTTAAGGTTGCAGAGGTAAATAGTAAGTTAGAAAAGTTTCAGAACTCTTCACTGAATCTAGGGAAAATCTTAGATGCACAACGTCAATCTAAGAAACCAGTAGGTTTAGGTTATAAAGAGAGTCCTCCACCTTTTAATGATAACTATGTGCCTTAACCTCATGATAAAACTGATAAGACAGTTGAGTCAGAGGAAGCAGCTGAACCTGTATCTGAATCTGATAAGGATAAAGCAACTAAGGTGACTAATAATAATGCCACGATTAAGAAAGTCAAATTTGTGCAGTCTTCTAGTGATAAAGTTCTAGGAGAAGCTAAACCTGACTTTAATAATCAGAAAGAAGAAATAGTCACTGTAGTTGAGAAGAAGGAACATGACAGTAGTCAGACACCAAAGTCAAAGGGCACTCATAAGAAGTCTATTGATAAAATGTCTTGTTTTAGATGTCATGAAAGGGGTCATGTTGCGTTTAGCTGTACATATTGGAAGGTAGAATCTACACCTAATGTTGGAAAGCCTGAACAACATAAATCCTCACCAAGTGTGGCAAGCACAAGTGGTTCTCAAAACACTGAGAAGATTGTGCAAGCCACACCAAAGAATGCTGTTAGACAAACACCTGTGTCAGGTAGACCGACTGAAGTGATTAGGACTAATTCACTGAATAGTGTCCCTAATCAATCTAGGTCAGGACCTCAACAAGTCTATAGGAGCACAACACCTAGAAGACCTTACACTCCGGCTAGGTCTCACACTTCTGTAAGACATCAGACACCAGGTAGAGCCCAGGGATATCAATATGAAATGCCCTATAATAGAAATTATTCGAGGTCTCCACAGCAAATGTCTAACCAAAGGCCAAGAGTGAATTTAAATCACTCTGCACCACAACAGGTTCTCAATCAAACACCCAAGTCACCTGAAAGGAGAGATGGGTTTTTGAAGGAGTTCAAGTATGTGGATGAGAACGGTATTACCAAGTCAGTCATGGCCTGGGTTCCCCGTGATAACTAACTTGTTTTCTTTCATGTGCAGGAGTTGACTACAGGTCTCAACAACAAGTGGTTCGTCGACAATGGTTGCTCTAGGCACATGACTGGGGAAAGAAGTCTACTCACAGACTTCAAGGGAGGGAACAAGGGTTTTGTATCATTTACCGGGAACAAAGGAGGAAATATCACTGGAACAGGAGTGATTACTAATGGGACTATCACACTTGATCAAGTATATCACGTTGATAGACTTGCTCACAATCTCATTAGTGTCTCTCAGATCCGTGATAAGAAGAATTCAGTGCTGTTTACTGATACTGAGGCGTTAGTGCTGAAGCCGGGATTCCAAATTCCTGAAGAGTGGATTATGATGAGAGCCCAAGGAAGAACGATTTGTACATGCTGGACATGAACATCTCTGATTCGTCGATGGGAACTATCTGTCTTTTGTCCAAAGCTTCAGATACCGAATCAGTCTTATGGCATAGACGCATGACACACTTGCACCTGAGGAAACTGAACTACATCACTAAACATGGATTGGTGCAAGGTGTTCCGATGAAGAGTTTTCAGTTTGAAGACAAGTGTGTACTGTGCAAGAATGGCAAACAACACAAGAAGACACATAAGTCAAAGACTCAGAACTCTATAACTTCCACTTTCGATTTGTTGCATATGGGCCTTTTCGGACCAATCAACAAAAGGAGTATAGGTGGTAGTTGGTATTGTTTAGTTATCACTGATGATTACTCGCAATTTTCATGGGTTTTCTTTTTAGGTACGAAGGACGAGACAGCTGCAAAGTTGATTGGGTTCTTAGACCAAGTCGAAAACTCCTATGGGACGAGGGTAAAACGTATCAGGAGTGATAATGGAACAGAGTTTAAAAACATAGTAATTGGTGTTTATTGCTTATCTAATGGCATAGTCCATCAATTTAGTGTACCTTATGAGCCACAACAAAATGGGGTGGCAGAACGTAAGAACATGACTTTGATTGAGGCAGAAAGGACCATGCTCTCGGATTCAAAGCTTCCTACCATGTTTTGGGGGGGGAGGCAGTGAATACAGCTTGTCATGTTTTAAAGCGGTTCTTTACTGTCAAGTCATTGAACAAAACCTGTTATGATGTTCTGAATAAAAGACCACCAAATTTAACTGGCTTCGAACCGTTTGGGGTACCGTGTACATTAATGAAAACAAAACATCAACCTAAGTTTGGTGAAAAGGCTGACGAAGGTTATTTCCTAGGTTATGTGCCTAAGTCACCAAACAAAAGGGTTTTTAACAAATCAAGCGGTACGGTAGAAATTGTGTATAACATTGATGTAACGAGTTATACACATGAACCCCAAACTGGTCCGGAATGGATATTTGATTATGACAAATTATTTGAATCATTTAATATTCCTTTGGATGGAAATGCAGGTACAATTGAACATGACTTATCATCATTAAATTTGAATGAAGACGGTCAAAGTTTTCCAAAGACGAGCATTCCATCAACTTCTGAACCTACATCGACAGAAGATGGGTCTCCAGCAGATAATGATTCTGAGTTACCTACAAACGAGAATCAGACTACAAATTCTAACTTCAATGACAGTGATCATGAGGAAGAGAATGTAGCATCTGGAGTCGTTCCCCCGTTAGGTGAAATAGGGTCAAACTTAGGAGATAATCTTAGGGTCGATGAGATTGAAACATCTAGAATAAACAAGGATCATCAGGTTGAGAGCATCATAGGAAATCCGAATGCTGGTGTGAGGACTAGGAGTAGTTTGAATAACAACACAGTGCTGTTGTCAATGATTAATGACTCCGAGGCTTGTCACACTTGCCTTTATTCGTGTTTCATCTCACAAGTAGAGCCGAAGAATGTGCAAATGGCACTGAAAGACAACTTTTGGGTTGAGGTGATGCAAGAAGAACTGTCACAATTTAGAAAGCTTGAAGTGTGGGAGTTAGTTGCGTTACCTCGAGGAGAAGTTGCAATAGGAACCAAGTGGGTTTTTAAGTGCAAGAGAGATGATTGGGGTATTGTAACTCGCAACAAGGCAAGGCTTGTAGTAAAGGATTTCAACCAAGAAGAGGGAATCGATTACAACGAGGTGTTTGCGCCAGTAGCAAGGCTTGAGGCAATCCGTTTGTTTCTGGCCTTTGCATCCTTCAAAGGCTTTAAAGTTTATCAACTTGATGTCAAGAGTGCCTTTCTGTATGGAAAGGTGAAGGAGCTGGTGTACGTTGAACAACCGCCCGGGTTTACAGATCCAAAGTATCAAGACAGAGTGTATCATCTTGATAAGGCTTTGTATGGATTGCATCAGGCACCCAGGGCATGGTATGAGACACTATCAACTCATCTTTTGGACAACGGGTTTGAAAGAGGGAGAATTGATAGTACATTGTTTGTGAAGAGAAAGGGTAAACATTTTATCTTGGTACAAGTGTACGTTGATGACATCATTTTCCGATCATCAGACGAGCAGATGTGCAAAGATTTCGAGAAGGTGATGAAGTCAAAGTTTGAGATGAGTGCTATGGGAGAGTTGAACTTCTTTCTGGGTTTGCAAGTTGAACAAAGGAAGGAGGGTATGTTTATCCATCAGTCGAAGTATGTCTACGATATTCTGGAGCGCTTCGGGATGGAGGGAACAAAGCTAACTGCTCATTTTAGCACACTGATTCAAGTGAATCACAATCTCGAACCGGGTACAGAAAGTGATACTGATGTGGATCCGACTCTATATCGGGCCATGATCGGGTCACTTATGTATTTAACTGCTTCTAGACCTGACATTATGTTTGCTGTGTGTATTTGTGCTAGGTTTCAAGCCAATCCGAAAGAAATGCATATGAAGGTTGTGAAGCGGATTCTGAGATACCTCAAGTCGAAACCGAAGCTGGGACTTTGGTATCACTCGGATGGTGATCTGGAATTGGAATCATTCACGGATTCAGACTATGGAGGTTGCAGCTTGAATTGAAAGTCAACTAGTGGAGGTTGTCAGTTCCTTGGAGGGAGACTCGTATCCTGGTAATGCAAGAAACAGACTTTGGTAGCCGTGTCAACGTGCGAGGCCGAATATGTAGAAACTGGTAGTTACTGTTCACAGGTTTTGTGGATACAACAACAATTGCGGGATTACGGTTTGACTTACACTCATACTCCTATTAGGATAGATAATAAATTTACTATTGCTATAACTAAAAATCTAGTTAAACACAGTAAAACAAAGCACATAGATATAAGACATCAATTTATACGTGATTGTGCTGAAAAGAAGTTGATAAAACTAGTAAAAGTGGCAACGGAAGATAACAATGCTGATCTATTCACTAAAGTTTTTGATAAGTCACGCTTTGAGTTGTTAGTTCAACTGAATGGAATGCGTAATCCAGAGTAACTTGACCTTAGCATATTTTCTTTCTTTTTATAGTAAGTTAGTAGTTAAGTAGAATTTATTTCCTTTTATAGTAAGTTTAGTAAGTTAAGTTTTTAGCTTATTCTTAGTTATGAAAAACAAAAGAAAAAAGAGAGAAAACCATAAAAAGCTCAAAAAAAGAGAATATTAGAAAATAGAGTTAAGTCTTAGAGACATAGGTTCAAAGTGACGAAAATTAGCACAGTCTATACAATCTCTAAGTGTTAAGCTTTCACACATAATGCACCTTAAACTCTAAGTGATACACATTTTCTTGTTTGATGTGTTGGTAGGCATAATACACTAAGGGAATCTCAAAAGCTAATAAATTTTTCAAGTGAAAGTCATATGTGTAACTAACTTAGATGTATGACCAAATGGTCTTAATTTTTATGTTAGAGACATACAGACAATGATTCTAAATGAGGTATGCAAATTTTCAGGGGGATGTATAGCCACATCAGATACATCTTAAAGAAAAGAAAAGAAAAAAATTTTGGATAGTAAGGAGAGAGTCATAACAAGTCACTTTGTTGTACGTTAGTACAGACCTGTTACCTCTGGTTTAACTCGAGTTAGCAAGATAAGTCGCTTTGTTGTATATCTATACAGACCTGTCACCACTATCTTGTTAGCTTTAAATAAACTTTACGACAAACTAAGATACTCTGTTGTATGTAAATACAGAACTGTGTCCGACATTTGCCTTTTAAAGAAAATTTGCAATACCAAAAAAGCTATAATGACTGTGTGTATGCCTTGATCATAAAAGTATGTCTAAGTATGCGACACGTAAGGTAGTTTCTTGATAAATAACAAGGCAAAGGGATATTCCTAAGTGTAAAATGTTTAAAGGGAAAATCATACCAACAATCGACTTGGAATGTATATCAGGACAAACAATCATAGGATTCAAAAAGTTCCTAAGTGTGAAAGTGTAATACTGAAAGTGCGTATTGACATCGCTATCTGATTGAACCTTCTTTGACTTTCTCGCCAAAAATATTCTGTTAGTGTATGTCGTAAAGTTTGTAAAAGTATTTTTGAGTAGCTTAAGTTTAAACTTTATTCAAATTTGGTTGAATAAAAAAAACATTGCGTGAAAATCTGTTGGGTACAATTATTATTAGAGTTGAAAACAATATATTGTAATAGTTCAGGGACTTTATTGTAAATACACAATAGTTGTAAATTGTGTATATATATATAGTTTAGTTGACAGAATAACATATAGATCACAGAAGCAGTACACGGATCTTGAGAGAATAGAAGTGTTGTGCAAGTCATCGAAACCTCCAATGTAATATTATCTCTTTAATCATTCAATATATTGTGTTTGTGCTATTTGTTCATATGTTTATGTTTAATGTTGAATGAATTGCATGAAAATATGAATTCACAATTGGTATCAGAGCCTAATATGGCTGACTGAATGTGAATATTTGAATCTGAGTTTGAAAAATTTTGAACACTGTTTTATTCATTTTTTTTAATTCAGTAAATTATTTTGGATTTTGATTCTGTGGATGAAATGGAGTGAATTTGTGATCGAAGGTGAAGTATTTGATTTCGAATCTGATGATATAAGTCTCGAATTATAACTTCAAACACACAAGATTTAATTTGAATTTTTCTGAATTTTTTGAAAAAGTCGTGTTCTTCAAGTTTTTGTCAAAATTAGGGTGTTTAATCTGATTATAAACAAAATTGTTTTTTAAAAAGTGTTTGTGTGTGAAAATCCAACCTTCGATTTCAATTTGTGGATTTTTTGTTGAAAATTGTAATCTGGAACTTGATTTTTATAACTTTTTGTTCAAACTCGGGCTATATTGAATTTCATGTGTTAATCGAGTTGCTTGAAATACTTAATCGAGTTTAAGTCTTCTTGATCGAGTTTAATGTGGTTTCATTCGAGTTTTATTACCTCTTTGATCGAGTTTCCTTGTGATTCGTGTTTTAAGCTTTCAATGATCGAGTTGTATAAAGAAGTAATCGAGTTATATGCTTCATTAATCGAGTTTTAAGCTTCATAAATCGAGTTTTATGCTTCATTAATCGAGTTTCAAGCTTAATTGATCGAGTTTAATACCTTCTTCATTCGAGTTTCATTGTTAATCTATCGAGTTTTCTCATAAGACATCCGAGATTCATTCTTGTTCATTCGAGTTTCACAATTCATCATTCGAGTTTTGACTATTTGACCCTAGCTCCTTAAATTGGCCATAACTTTTAATTGGAACATCGTTAGAAGGCCTACCATACGTCAAATCGAAGCTTGAAAAGAGAAAATCTAAAATTAAGGCCCAATTCCACTCCAGAAAAAAGTTACGGACATTTTTCCGCAGAAAATCTAAAATTTCAACGTCAAAAAGTCAAATCAGAGCTGATTTTGACAAATTAATCATTCAAGATTCATTTTTCTTCAATCATGATTCATTCAAATTTTCATAAGTCCATAAAAGATCTTGGAAGTTCATTTTTCTGCAATTCATAATGGAATATGAAAAATTTTCAAAGTCTGAGCTAATTGAAAAACTTACTGAATCTGAAAAGATTCGTAAGAACAATTACGACATTCTTGTTCAGTTAAATACTGATAAAGCTCTTGCTTTATGTGATGTATCAATACTGAAAGAAGAAATTTAGAGCTTAAAAGTCAAACAAAATTCTGAGAGTACAGCTCTTAAATTGAAAATATCTAAATTATCAAAAGAACTTGACGATTCGAAACGAGCAAATTTTCAGAATGCAACTCAACTGAAACATCTTTTGCCTGAAAGATCTGATCTTTACAAGAAAGTTAAAGATCTTGAAGAATTACTTTCCAAGACAAATCATACTGATCAAATTTGTGTTTTAAACAAATCTGAAGAATTTTTTGCTCTTGAAAACGAGTTGTCTTTAACTAAAGATTCACTTGAGAAGGAAAGACATGAGTTCTTCCTAAAAGAACAAGATTTTAAAGCTATATCTAAATTGTTTGAAGATGAAAGAAAGATATTTTTAATCAAAGAACAATCTTTTAAAACTGATTTTCAATCATTTAAATAATGACAGAAATTCTTATTTGGTTATTATCAAATGATTAGAAGATCAGATATTTCATCTTACCAAACAAATTAATGATTCTCCTTCTTCAAAAGAATCAGAGGTTAAAGATCCTTCAGTTTGTTCAAAATCTAAAGTTGATCAATCTGATTTATATACAGAAAGTGAAAAGAATCCAATTGATTTTTCTAAATTTGATTCTTCTTCAGATCTTAAACTCAAGTATCTCTTAAAGATACACAGAGGCAAAGATAAAGTTATTGAACAACTTCTGGTAAAAATTTACACTGGTGAATCTTCGAAGTTTAATTTTCTTAAAATTTCTGGAAATAATGGTCATTCTTCACATAAAACAATTTCACAGAAAAACACCAAGTATTACCAGAAACAGGCTAGAACCGGACAGTTATTCAAAAAGAAGAGTTTGAAAAAGTCTGAACATTTAAAGTCAAGTTTCTTTAGACACTCAGATATTAAATTTTGAAATACTCAAAGAAATTTGTTTTCTGCTTTTGAAAGAGAGTCTGATAGTTATAACTTGCAATGGGTACCTAAACCCAAGTACAAGTGGGGTACCAAAACTCGTTTTGAAATGGGTACCCAACATCGCTAACAAGTCTGGATCCAAATCTATTTGAATACCAAAGACATCTTAAATTTTACAGGTTTTAGGTTTCTTATCATTTCAGATAAGAACCCGTTTTTCAATTCAACAATGGCTCCTGTTCAATTCAGTTCAGGACCCGTTCTTCAGTTCAAAAGGTTTCTACTCACATCAGAGTAGAACCCATAATGGTATCTACTTATTTTCAAGTAGAATCCGTTCAAATGGTTTTCAGTTACTTCAGACTGAAACCCGAGCTTCCGCGACAAATGGCTTCTAATCACTTCAGATTAGAACCCGAGTCTGAAAGACAAATCTTTCTGGAATTCCTGCCCTGAATTCAACTCGAATGTTGCATTGAATAAGAGAGAGTTTTATTTTTGTAATTTTTTGCTCCTGATCAATTCTCTTTGAGTTGCTAACTTAGTGTGGTTATTTCCAGGGGGAGTTTCATACGAACTTTGATGAAGATATTTTTTCAAAAATGTGTGAAATTTTCACGAACAAATCTTATTCACACATAAAAACATTTTTGAGCCGAAAAGCAAAATATTTTCATAATCTTCTGATTCTCTGAATATATCATTGAGAGTAATTGATCTAATCTCTTTGATTTTCATAATCTCATTTCTTCTGAGATTCTCTTTGTTACTTTGTTACAATGCTTCCAATTTATACTGGATTCTCCCGTTATCTCGCATGTGCTAATTCTTTCAAGAAAATCTGATTCTTTCCATATTTTATATCAGATTTCCGTTTCATTCTGATATCTCCCAATTTATATGAATATAATCTCCGATATCACATAATTTCCTATAAGGTCTTGACTCTACGGATCAATCTCGACGCGACACCTTCCAACGAGTGCGGAATCCTCGTTAG
This sequence comes from Centrapalus pauciflorus, assembly GCA_020465985.1. Classification (NCBI taxonomy): domain Eukaryota; kingdom Viridiplantae; phylum Streptophyta; class Magnoliopsida; order Asterales; family Asteraceae; genus Centrapalus; species Centrapalus pauciflorus. The sequence continues at coordinate 239,812 of JAANYP010000038.1, forward strand.
CGGCTTGACGGTAAGATCACACACACGGAAACACGGAGACTACCACGGTGATAGACGAACGACTTAGAACGCCCCTACACTATGATTCTCTCCGAAACAACTCTCTGGAAACTTGCAAGTTCGAGATCGCCTGTGCTAATCGCTCTGATAAACGTCTGCAAAAGTCTCATAATTAATCGAATTAATTATACTGACAGATTTGAGTTTGTCTAGGACAAATTCGTATCTGGCCCAAGGCCTATTCAAATTTGTCCTCCATAAGTTCGAACCATTACTTTCGAACTTATGTTCGAACCTTTTCCTAGAACTTATTCTAGAACTTAATATGATCGTCTAAGATTATCATGAAAATGTAAACCTCATACACAATCATGATATCAATAACAAAACTAGACTGCTGTTGTCACACCGGATGTACCAACAGACTCCCCCTTGACGATAGCTTCTAGTTGTACTAACAGATTCAGAGACTATGAATATCGAAACTAGACAGCTATTGTCACATCGGGTGTATCAACAGACACCACTTGTCGATAGCTTCTAGTACATATTCATTGATCTATGAATACCGAAATCACCTTTTCTTCTTTGTTATCTATGACTGCCTCTTCAGATTCACTGTCCTCACCGGTTTGTAGACTAACTTAGTCTATTTCCTACCAGTCAGGGGATGTATTCTTATTTTAACCACAGCTCTTCTACCAACTCTTAGATTAACTTCTCAAATCTTCCAGAACGGCCCTCCCTTCTGATAGTTTTTGCAAACTCCTCAACATAAGAATCGTCTTCCTAGATTTAATAGGTCCTGCCAAGCTAAATCAATCACTTCACACTTCAGATGCTGATTCATCATTTAGTGCAGATTTCAGCATCTCTAGATCTATCACATTCTGATCTTCATTCATAACACCTCATTTCAACTTCATCTAAGTCTGACAATGCTCCGATCGACCTTGTCTTCAGTTACTTTAGTCGCCTCTGAATCCTTGCCTTAGCTTCTATGAACACCGACTCCCCCTGAGGATCAGCAAGCTGAGCAAATTGCTGTCTTGAAAGATCTGCCAGTTCACTATTCAGGCCATCTTCTTCGACTTCTCTACAATTTCTCCCCCTGAGATGGACGATCTTTCAACAAGTCCTCCAGTGTAGCCTCCAGGTTTGCAATCTGCTGCTGCTGATCAGTCTCTGTCTGATCCAACTGGGCATTAGGATGTTGAAGTTCACGAATCGCCTTTGTCAGTTGAAGAATCTGTAATTCTGTAAAAACTCCAATTCTAACACTGTATAGACTTAATCAACACATGAAACAAGTCATAATATGTTAGTAGGACATTAAAAACCATTATTGAACGATAAAAATGCAATGAAACTCTCCTTACTTACATTCTTTGATGGTCTAGAACGTAAACCAAACACTAGAATTAAGTTCGAGAGAAACAGTCGTGATCTTCGTTAAACACTCACAACATCATAAGTTTTGAAAAAACTTGAACAATTTTCAACCTTTTCAACTTATCTTAAGTTTTGAAATACTTTGAACAATACTCAACCTTTTCAACTCATCACGGAACTCTTCACTTTTAGCAACTGATTATCACGCAAATTTTGTTTTTCCAACTAGAATGCATCTTAATACCTTTGACCTTTATCCTACTTAAAATAAAATAAAATAAAATAATAAAAAATAATAAAAAATAAAAATAAAGTTAAAACTACTCAAAAGTACTTTGAAAATTACGACCTATACTAATAGAATATTTTTGCGAGAAAGTCAAAGAAGGTTCAATCAGATAACGGTGTCAAACGCACTTTCAGTATTTCACTTTCACACTTAGGAATTTTTGATTCCTTTGATTGTTTGACGTGATATACATTCCAAGTCGATTGTCGGTATGATTTTCCCTTTAAACATTTAACACTTTGTAATTTCCCTTGGCCTTTTTATTTATCAAGAAACTACCTTACGCGTCTCATACTTAGATATACTTCTATGATCAAGCAGACACACAATGATTATAACTTTTCGGTATTGCAAATTTTCTTTAAAAGGCAAACGTCGGACACAGTTCTGTATTTACATACAACAGAGTGTCTTAGTTTGTCTTAAAGTTTATTTAAAGCTAGCAAGACAGCGGTGACAGGTCTGTACTGACGTACAACAAAACGACTTATCTTGCTAACTCGAGTCAAACCAGAGGCACAAGTCTGTACTTACGTACAACAGAGTGTGACTTGTTTTGACTCTATCCTTACTACCAAGATTTTCTTTTCTTTTCTTTTCTTTAAGACGTATCTGATGTGACTATACATCCCCCAGAAAACTTGCATACCTCATTTAGAATCATTGTCTGTATGTCTCTAACATAAAAATTAAGACCATTTGGTCATACATCTAAGTTAGTTACACATATGACTTTTTCTTGAATATTTTATTAGCTCTTGAGATTCCCTTTATGTATTATGCCTACCAACACATCGAACTAGAAAATGTATATCACTTAGAGTTTATGGTACATTATGTGTGAAAGCTTAACACTTAGAGATTGTATCGACTGTGCTAATTTTCGTCACTTTGAACCTATGTCTCTAAGACTTAACTCAATTTTCTAATATTTTTTTTTGAGCTTTTTATGGTTTTCGCTCTTTTTTCTTTTGTTTTTCATAAATAAGAGTAAGCTAATAAAGTAACCTACTAACTTACTATAAAAGGAAATAAAATTTACTTAACAACTAACTTACTATTAAAAAGAAAGAAAATAGACTAAGGTCAAGATACTCTGGATTACGCATACCATTTAGTTGAACTAACAACTCAAAGCGTGACTTATCAAATGTTGTACTGAAAAGATTCGCATAGTTGTTAATACCAACATTGTTATATCAATTACCTCACTTTACCCTTTTCCCGTAAGACTTCTCCACTTGGTCTAAGGACCCAATCAACATTCCTGCTGTTTCGTCCTTTGTACCCCTGTCCTGTGTCGAGAGCAACCACTATCCATAAACCATTGGTTATTAGGACCTGTAGTTAACACCTGCAGACTAAACAAGAAAAGTTAGTTATCACGGGGAACCCAAGCCATGACTGACTTGGTAATACCATCCTCATCCACAAACTTGAACTCTTTCAAATGCCCATCTCTCCTTTCAGGTGACTTGGGTTTTTGATTGAGAACCTGTTGTGGAGTTGAGTGATTAACATCCATTCTCGACCTTTGGGTTGGTCTTTGCGGTTCAGCCCTTGAATAATTTTTGTTATAGTACATCTCAGTTTGATAGTTCTGGGCTCTACCTGGTGTCTTATGTCTATTAGGAGAATTATACCTAACTAGAGTGTGACTCCTCTTAGGTGAATTATTCCTAAGTCCGTCATTTTGTCTGAAAGACACCGGTGGTTGTTGACTACCTAGACATGACATCACACTTGAGTTCTTCTCAGAAATTTGAGAACTACTCCAGCTCGTATCACTAGGCATTGTTTTTAAGGTTTGTTGCTCTTGTTTCCCTATGTTTAGTGAAGACTCTGACTTTTTGTAGGGACAACCTGAAGCAACATGTCCTTTCTCATGACACTTAAAGCAAGACATCTTGTCAATAGATTTCTTATAGGCACTCTTTGACCTAGGTGTCTTACTAATGCCCTGATTGTTTGTATCAACAGCTTGGTTTAACTCCCCTTTGTTATTATTACTTACAGTCTTTTCTTCTTCTAGTTTTGTCTTACAACTAGACTGAACACACTGTATCGTCTGCCTAGCCTGAGGAGTAGTTGAAGATACTTTAAAAGACTTAGTTACTTTGACTACCTCTGATTTAACCATATCATTGGTCTCATCCTGAGGAGTAGGTACTTGGTAGCTATTTTCCGCAGCAACCTTAGCCCTAGACTCAGCTAATTCCATATCTCTAAGAGAGATCTCTTTGGTCAATGACTCTACATGCTCATAAATTAGTTCATTCCAGACACTTTGTTCAATTAATTTGTCATTCAAAACTATTATATCTTGAGCATCATTTCTCAGTTTGGCCTGAAGATCTTCCTTAATGTCTAATAAATTAGCATTATCTGATTTTAAGGATTGAATTTGAGCAGTCATAGATGAATGGGTTTCTAGCACTAGGTTCAAGTTATCATTTAACGTAGTACATAAAACACATAAATCATGAAAAGTAGAAAAGTTTAGAATTACCTCTTTCCTATCAGAATAGATGTTGGCCATCTGAGCTGCAAACTCCAAAGTAGTCAGCTCCTCAGTAATTTCCAGCACCAAAGGATCTGAATCAGACTGCTGCGTATCCTCTGTCTTTTCCTCTTCTGCTCCCATATCCGTTTCTGCCACTTCGGCCATGAAAGCCATAGTATTCGTCTCTGGATGTGTATTCCAATCATATGTGCCATCTAAATGTTTGTTAGACTCCACATTATTAAGTAACCAGCTACTGAACCCTGATTCCCTGTTCTCTGATTCCCTGAACTGGTTGAATACTGACGTCCTGAGTTCTGATGATTATCCATCTTAGGTATTTGAAACTCTCTCGCAAAGTGTCACACCCCGTTACCCCGGTTGGTAATGGAGCGTGACGTCGCGGAAGCGTAACCATAATCATAACGAACGACCACTATATGGACGTTTTCAAAAATACATTAATTTAACTTCAAATATAAATATTGTTTTTCATAACCAAAATACAGCGTAAGTAGTTCTTAAAATACTAAAACTTAAATACACAATTTAGTTTATCCGGAAAGATGCAAGTAAATCTCCAAGTTTGAAAACAATGCGACTCCAAAATGTACGGAAGCCTTGGAATACTTCCGATAAATGTGCATGTCTCCAACACATGAAAATACATACTAAAATACGTCAACAATTTGTTGGTGAGCTCATAGGTTTACGCGAAAAGACCAGTTGTATGGACATTATCAGATGTGTTGAATTTATAAAATCATAAATTCCGTGTATGTATTACATAAACCATCATGCAACCGAAGCTTAATTAAAATGAGTTTGCCCTGTGCAGTATCCCCGACTGTAATACCGTGTGTTAAATATATATGCACTCGCTGTTAGCCGACCCGAACTAACCCGAATGGGGGATATGACTCCCGATAGATCTATCCACAATATATTCGCGCTTACAAATAAATGCAATTAACGGTTCATGATATAAGGGCGGATGGAACCACATGTGTAATACATAATAGAAATGAAGTTGTTTTCGTGTCCATATAAAAACGAAGCATATTTTTCAACCCCAAAGCATAACATTGTGAAAATAGGGGCTATGAGGACTCACCGAGATTGCGATGCCAAAAACGAGCGTAAAAAGCTATTTAGCGTAAATGGATGGATGATGCGTCCTGTGAGTTTAATCGAGCCCTAAATGATAATAGGGACTTAATATCTCTAATATATGATAATATATATATTTATAGATTTTTATGTCTTAAATCACCCAACATTACAAGTTTATAAATAAAACCCGCTAAAAACGTCAAGTTTATATATATATATATATATATATATATATATATATATATATATATATATATATATATATATATATATAATTTTCCAGCTTTTTCGGAGGTTTTTCGGCCTATTTTGAGGCTGTTTTTGACCAAGATCAAGAACGTTTTAGGCTTTGGTTATCTAGGACATTAAACTACTATATACAAAGGACTTTTGGAATCAAGAACGGCCATTTTTCGAGATGTTTAGGTTAGGGAAAAAGCTTGTTGAAAACCCTATGCTGGCCATTTTTGAGCTGTCAAACTTTCGGTTTCTCAAATAATTTCTGGAGGTCTTAAACTCCAAAATAAATTATGAAAACTTCCAGATCTATAGTTAAGACATAGATCTAACTTTTGAGTTAAGAATCAACTCATTTCGTTAAGTTATGAATTAGTTATGATTTTTCAAAGTCGATATAAATTTTCTGCCGAAAATCTGCAGTCTATAAACTTCAAATAACGTATGATTCTTGTTGTTTATTCAAAGACTACTTGTATACAAGTTATAAAACACATATATATTACTTGTTTTCATAATATTAACACTTTTATGATGTGTTTATATATTCATAAACACATTTAAAGAAACAACTTAAAAACAAAAACTAGAAACTTATAAACTTGAGTTTTTATGAAACATGTTGTTGTTGGTGATTATATATGTTATGCAAGACTTATATAAACATAAATATATGATGAAATAAGTTAGTATTTACTTACTTTGATATATTTGGAGTATGAAATTGAGAAGAAGTTGGAACTCTTGCAAGATTTGAACAAAGAACACTTGAATTTCACCAAGAACACTTGAATGAAAATGTTTGTAGTGTGTGTGTGTGTGTGGGATCTCGTTTTGAGAGGAACGAAAGAGATATTTTGGTGTGAAAATAATGAAAAGGAAGCCCTCTATTTATAGGCAAAGTCTTGGTCTTTCAAATGGAGGTGGAGTGTAAGATCATATTGAAATGAAAGGAGAATGGGGTGTGAAAGATTTGATTATGAAAGGTTATGGAGTTGGGAAATAAAAAATTGAAATCAAATCTTGGGTAGTACTACCCTATGGCCAGATTTTATGGATTATTTTCATGTATTTAAATATATATATATATATATATATATATTTTTTTTTTTTGTATAAAAGTATTTAGAAATGTATTCTTGTAACTCTTTTTTTTTTTTTTGTAATTTCATAAATACTTTTGGATGCATTGTTTTAATGAATTGTTTAGTCTTGCATAATTAATGTTAAGTAAGTGAATTAGTGTATGATTAGTGTTACTAATCATAGTTTAATTTTGTTCTTAGTTGAATTAATCCATTATATCGCAAATCGATCGGATTAATTGATTTCCCGATTCATCGCACCGATGAATTTGATTCTAATTGAGTTGAATTTCCTTATGAACATTGTTAATCACTTTGATTAATTGCTAATAACCATTGATTAGGTTATAATTGGCTATTAAATACTGATTGCTAACCTGGTTTAATGCCGGATGTTACACAAAGTGTCCTAACCCTTGACAGTTATAGCACCTAACTTTTGACTTATCGAATCCGACTTTATTCACACTTAGATTTCTTCCCGTTCTTTTCATGAACCTCTTCAATCTCTGTGTGACCATAGCCAATTGCCATTGTAGGTCCATTTGTTCCAAGTCATCCGGATCCACCTGATCATAGTCTTCTTCCCATAGAGCTGGATCAATTATTTTCCCTTGAATACAATTTCCGTAAGCCGCTACAAACGATGCTAGAAGCTTCAGTTGCTCCCTTGCAGTTTTAGCACTCATTGGCATTTTTGTGTATCCCTGAGATGATGATCCTGAAGTAGATGTAGACTGAGTTGACCTTTTCTTTTGGTCTAGAAAACCCTGAGAAAGCCCGACTCACTGAGTCTTCTGATTCAACCGGTGTCGATGTCTCACCCGAAAAGAATGCTGTAGCCGTCTTCACATCAGTTTCCCCTGAAGATTTGGACTTCCCAAAGTACATGTCCGGATCCTGTACTTGTTCATAATACCTTTCCTTCTTCAGCAATTCAAAGTGATAGGCCCTCAGCATTCCTATAACACTGTCTAGAGTAAGAGTATAGAATTTGTCTTCATCATGCTTTATTAGTGCCACATATATCTCTCCTTTGGCAGGTAAAGCATCCAGAATTTTTACGATCTTCTCTGTCTCACTATACTCCACATCGTGAATGTCTAACTCAGTCAGCAAATGATAGAATCTGGTTATTGTCTCATCCAGCTTTTCGTTCTTCAAGGCTTTGAAGATCACAAACTGCTGCTTGAGCATTTCCATTCTATTTTTCCTGACCCTCGGGTTACCTTCACACCGTTTCTCCAAAGAATCCCACAGCTCTTTTGCTGTTTTCTGATTGCGGAAAGTGTGCAAGATCTCCTGAGGTAATGCCATTCTAATGATAGCGAATGCCCGGTTCTCGGGTTCATACAGCTTTTTATCATCGTCCTTCATCTTTGAATATGACACGATCTTTTGTCGTCCTTCAATCTCAGCCGTTGGTGGAATGTATCCCTCGTCTATACAAATCCACATCCGCATATCGTTAAATCTTGCGAAGTCGGCGAACCTATCCTTCCACTAATAGTAATATTCCAATTTCATCAACTTTGGTGGTGAATTCGCTTTTCCGACCTCGTGATCCATCTCAATAAACCTCTGAAGACTTGTCATTGTTTCAAATATTTTTGAATTCAAACTTAATTAATTTAATTCGAAATTAATTTGAGTTAGTTCTTTCCAATTTGAGTAAATTCGAATTTAATTAATCTTAAATTTGTTTGGAATTAAATTCGAAATTAAGTTTGAAATACAACTAAATTCGAAAATAATGGCAAATTCGAAGGTCTACTAAAGTCGAATTCCCTTATTTCGAATTTAAACTAAATTCGAAATTTCTGAGCAAAGTCGAATTGGCCAAACTCGAATCAAACCCTAAGGAACTTTGAAAAGAACGTATTTTCTGACAAATTCGAAAATTGAGCAAACCCTAATACCTCCTTAATAAACTCGAGCGCCGCAAGTTCGAAAAACGGCTAATACTTCGAGTTTTTCAAGTTTTCAGATTAAACCAATATTTTTACGAGTAAAAATATTGATTTCGATAAAAAACTTGAACTAATACAAAGTATTTTCCGATATCTTACTTGATAAGCTCGAAAAACCTCCAAAAACGTGATTTTAACCGTCCAAAACGTCAAGAGACCAAGGATGTTGCTTATGAACACGAAGAACACGAAAAACACCCAATGGCTCTGATACCACTTGTAAGGTCTTGACTCTACGGATCTATCTCGACGCTACACCTTCCAACAAGTGCGGAATCCTCGTTAGCGGCTTGACGATAAGATCACATACACGGAAACACGGAGACTACCACGGTGATAGACGAAAGACTTAGAACGCCCCTACACTATGATTCTCTCCGAAACAACTCTCTGGAAACTTGCAAGTTCGAGATCGCCTTTGCTAATCGCTCTGATAAACGTCTGCAAAAGTCTCATAATTAATCGAATTAACCCTTAATTATACTGACAGATTCGAGTTTGTCTAGGACAAATTCGTATCTGGCCCAAGGCCTATTCGAATTTGTCCTCCATAAGTTCGAACCATTACTTTCGAACTTATGTTCGAACCTGTTCCTAGAACTTATTCTAGAACTTATTCTAGAACTTATTATGATCGTCTAAGCTTATCATGCAAATGTAAACCTCATACACAATAACAAAACTAGACTGCTGTCGTCACACCGGCTGTACCAACATTTCCGATATCCCTTGAGCTTCAAAGCTGAAGATTATGTAACAACCTAAACTTTAATTAACGTCAATCAGCAACGATAAACATGATTAAAAATAATTAACAAGTTGAGAGTTAATTAGTATGTTAAATGTAATTTTAATTACATTTATTAGCTATGTATTTTTATAAAAGTTAATAAAAGTTACGATCAAATTATGAGTTGTAATTGTAAAATTGGTTATGTCAAAAATAAAATAAAGGTTACAAGTTAAAAGTGATAAAATGAAGTTAAGATTAGTGGTCAAAGTGTGAAACTAAACAAACTTTATCTAGTTAAACCCTAAATTGATGCATCTGCTCATAGTAAATCAATTTTAAGCTATTCTCTACTTCTCTCTACAAGAAAACTACGGCTTCTCAATTGAAATCCATCACAAAATTACAAGCAAATTCAAGAATCAAGTCAAGGAATCATCAAGAAACAAGGTAATTATTCTCTTGACTTGTTCTTGATGATGTGAAATTAAAACCCACGGTTCCTGAAAATTTGTATATTTCAATCTTCTTCAAACCATCAAATTGAGTATCAATTAGTATTTCAAATATGAAATTAAACTCATGCATGCTTTGCCTATATGTTTAGTTGATCATAATAGCATTTTGAGAGATTAAATCTAAGTTTGAAATAAAATTCTGAGAATTTTATAGGTGCTGTTATTTTTTCTGTTTTTATGGTATAATGAAGCCCAAGATGCACTTTGGTCTTCGGCTATAGACCAGATACATGTTTATGTGATTAAGCCATAAATTAAAGCTTCAAACACCCTTTTATTTCTATCGATTGGCTGCTGAAATCAAAAGGAAAAACATAAATAAAGGAAAGTGTAGTGTGCAGGTTTGTTGCATGTGATACCGGAACCCATTGGACCAATACCGAAACCATGAGGTTTCGGTAATTCCTCAAATACCGAAACCCAGCAGCAATCTTTTAATTAAGGACAAGTCTTTCATGTGTGTGTGGACATCAACAATGATAATTTCAGTAGCTTTTTGTTTCATATTTATAGTATGTGTGTGTGTGTGTGCTGATCGAATGTGACAGAAACAGTCACAGCAACCATTTTAATTCTTCTTGAATCTTTGCTTTCTCAGATGTGAGGCTGTCAATGTAACAGTCCAGCATCTAGACCTCTATTTCCTTTATTTTGTTTCTCTTTACATAAATAAAGTGTGTGTGTGTGCAGAGTGTGTAGAAGAAAGCAACAGCTCTCCCTTTTAAACATTTATCTTGGTTGATGCATGCTTATGTGAGCTGTGTTTGACAGAATCTATAGAAAAGCAGAGCCTATATATGTAATTGTCTCGGTTATATGTGGCTGTCCAAAATAGAAATTTCCTTTCCCATTTAAGTATATAAAGCAAGATGTGTGTGTGCCCTACACACAACAAAAGTATAAAGCAAATCATTTCCTTATCTTTCATAAATTAAGTATGTATGTGTGTTGAGTGTGCACTTGTCCAGCAACCTATTCCCTTTTTCATTTTGTTTCACAAATAAGAGATGTGTATATGCAGTGTGTGCACAGTGTGTGCAGTGTTACAATATATATAGTTCTGTTTCAAATTTGTGTTTGTAAATCAGGCCAAGAAGGTCCATGACCTTCGGCCTTGGCTTTAAGATCAAATTGTGTATGTTCATCGTTATATAGAAGCATGAAACCTCCTTTAAAGTCCCTGTACTTTGGTGTGTGATCACATTTTACATTGATGCATAAGTATTGTACTTTGGTGTGTGTTTAATTAATAGTGTAGCAGCATGTAGAAAGTGATAATATGCATGTGTATCTTACATTTAAAAATAGAAAGAGTAGTATGTAAATGTGCAGGTACAACAACAACCCTTAGTTTAATATACACACATAAGTGTTCAAGAAACATAGAATGCATAAGTGTGTGATCACATAATGACCTTTTAACAACAATACATGCCTAAATAATATTGTATTGTTTCTTCTAAATGAGAACTTCATAAAGTTATGGTATATTGATTATTTATGAAGCATACTTATGTGTAACATCCCAAATTTTAATTAATTATAATTTACAATTTTAAGGACTTAATGGTTGTAGTAATGAAATATTATGTCAATTTAAGTTAACTTTGATCATATTATCGGTTTAAATAAGAAAATACGAATTTGAGGGGCATAATGTGCAATTGGGTCAAAGTGACAAATAAAAGATGGAGAGTCTTTCATTTTCAAAAATCTCCTTCTTTCTCTACACTCTCTCGTCTCCCTCTCCCTCTCTCTCTAAACCCCACGGGTTTTTATAAAAAAACCCCCAAGAACATCGAATTTGAAGCTGCAAAAGTTGGAATCAAGTGTCATTTAAGGGACTATAACAACTACAAGAATCAAATTAAGGTAAACATCATTCAATATTTCGAATTTTTGATGTTTTGGTTCGGTTTTTATGTAAACCGATTTCTAAGATTTAAGATGCAAATGTTTATGCATGTTAGAGATGATTGTTGTAATGTTAAAATCGAGCATGTATGTTGTAGTATATCAAATTTCAGAATCAGATTCGAAGTCTAAGTACGATTTTGAAGTAAGTGTGTGTTTTAGTGTGTGTGTTCTTCGAAGACTTGTAGAAAAATGGACACAAATGTGAGATTTTTGGTACATTATGACATGTTATAAGTTGATATAGTACATTTAAGTTCATAGTTACAATTTTAGTTACTGAAACACGCAAAAATGGTCCAAATATAATTTCTGGAGAATGTTGGAAAATTTCACCAAGTATGAACTCGGTCCGGATCTGTCCAAATTCGGACCATACCCAATCCGGACCAACAGTGAATTCGGACCTGTTCATTTCGGACCATACACAATTTCGGACCACCCTATTTCGGATCCATCACCCAATTCGGATTCATCCTAATTCGGACCTATACCTAAATTCGTACAATTTCCCGTTTCGGACGTTGTCAATTTCGGACCACCCATTTCGGATCACCTCAATTCGGACCAAAATCCCAATCCGGATCAACACCAATTTCGGACCATTTGTATTTCGGACCATCCGAATTCGGACGTGGTCCGGAATCAGATCCAATTATACTTAATTTATAGAATTTAAGATTTAGGCAATTACTGACATTAATTCACTATTACACTTACTTTACAGATCATTGTGGTGTTGCCTAACACACATTGATTCAGAGGCACGATAAACTAAACCAATCACTGTGAGTAATAGATTATCATTCTAACATTTATTGTCTTTGCATTCACACGTTTACAATTCAATGGCATGTTCACATTGTTTGCACTCATGATTACTTTGTTGTTATGATGCACACTTGTACTTGACATGTAACACACATGTAGCCAGCGTTCATTTGAAAGTGCATCTATTTACATCATGTTTGCACTGCATGATCATTACTTCACAATCTGATGCGACCTGGACTGGGGCTGACAGCAGGCCACTGTCGGGGACTGATCATCCCACTCGTTATCCTGGTCAGGTTCGACACATCCCCGATCAGCATTTGAACTGCCAACCCCATGCTCGCACTGCATGGTTTTTCACATACTACGAGGCTTACACTTCCTGTACACACATACATTGGGGCTTACACTGCCCATGTTTACGCAATGCTTGTAAAGAAATATTTGTTGTTTGCATAATCTGTTCTCTCACTAAGCAATTAGCTTACTGTTGACTCACCATGTTTTCAGGGAAAGGCAAAAGTGTAGCAGGACCTTCTACTTAAGCATATCAATTCAATATCCCGGAGACTTAGAAGCTATTGGTACTCAGATATTGTAGCTTTGGGCTGGGATTTATGACTTGTAAAACAATTATGATGATGTAATAGTTAGACATAATCACTGTAGACACTTATATTTATTGCTTTAGTGTGAAACTTGTAACATCCGGCACTAAACCAGGTTAGCAACAATGACCTAATCTGTATTTTATAGCCAATTATAACCTAATCAGTGGTCATTAGAAATTAATCAAGTGATTAACAAGGTTTATTAGAAAATTCAACTCAATTAGAATCAAATTCATCGGTGCGATGAATCGGGAAATCAATTAATCCGATCAATTTACGATATGAGGGAATAATTCAACTAAGTACATAATTAAATTATGATTAGTGACACTAATCATACACTAATACAATTACTTAACATTAATTACGCAAGACTAAAACAATTCATTAAAACAATGCATCTAAAAGTATTTATGTAATTACAAGAAAAGGGAAATACAAGAATACATTTCTAAATACTTTTATACAAAAAAGAATGTCAAATACATGGAAAATACCTTCACATGGCCAACCCTCATAGTACACACACACATTTGATTTTCAATTTTATATTAAGAAGACCATGCACCATCTACATCAAATCTCCTTTCTTCATTCTCTTTCATTTCACCATTCTCTTTCAATTCAACCAAGTGTGCACTCAACCTCCATTTGAAAGACCAAGACTTTTCCTATAAATAGAGAGCTTCCCTTTCATTATTTTCACACCAAAATCCCTTTTTTTTTCTCTCTAAAAACCGGATCTATACACACACACATCAAAAACCTTTTCATTCAAGTGTTCTTCAAGAAATTCAAGTGTTTTGGTGCATATCTTGCAAGGATTTCAACTTGTACTCAAAATCATACTCTAAACACTTCAAAGTAAGTAAATACTAACTTATTTCATCTTACATTTATGTTTATATAAGTCTTGCATAATATATATAATCACCAACAACAACAAGTTTCATAAAAACTCATGTTTATAAATTTCTAGTTTTTGTTTTTAAGTTGTTTCTTTAAATGTGTTTATGAATATATGAACACATTATAAAAATATTAATATTATGAAAACATGTGATATATATGTGTTTTATAACTTTTATAACTTTTATACAAGTAGTCTTTGAATAAACAACAAGAATCATAAGTTATTTCAAGTTTATAAACTGCGGATTTTCGGCAGAAAGTTTATATCGACTTTGAAAAATCATAACTAATTCATAACTTATCGAAATGCGTTGATTCTTGTCTCAAAAGTTAGATCTATGTCTTAACTATAGATCTGGAAGTTTTCATAATTTATTTTGAAGTTTAAGACCTCCAGAAATTATTTGGGAAACCGAAAGTTTGACCGCTCAAAAATGGCCAACATAGGGTTTTTAACAAGCTTTTTCACCAACCTAAACATCTCGAAAAATGGCCGTTCTTGATTCTAAAAATCCTTTGTATATAGTAGTTTAATGTCCTGGAAAACCAAAGCCTAAAACGTTTTGGAGCTTGGTAAAAAACAGCCTCAAAGTAGGCCGAAAAAACCTCGAAAAACATGGAAAATTATATATATACATATAAACTTGACGTTTTAAGCGGGTTTTAATTATAAACTTGTAATGTTGGGTGATTTAAGACATAAAAATCTATAAATATATATATTATCATATATTAGAGATATTAAGTCCCTATTATCATTTAGGGCTCGATTAATCTCGCTCGGTGCACCATCCATCAACTTACGAAAAAAAAAAAGCATTTTTCGCTCGTTTTTGCCATCACACGCTCGGTGAGTCTTCATAGCCTCTATTTTCACTATCTTTTGGGGTGGAAGTACATGCACTGTTTTCATATGGACATCAAAACTATTTATTTCTTATATGTATTACATGTTTGGATCCATCGGCCCTCAAATCATGAACCGTTAATTGCATTTATTTGCAAAGGCGAATATATTGTGGATAGATCTATTGGGAGTCATGTCCCCCATTCTGGTTAGTTCGGGTCGGCTATCAGCAAGTGCATATATATTCAACACACGGTATTACAGTCGGGGATACTGCACAGGGCAAACTTATTTTATTAAGCTTCGGTTGCATGATGGTTTATGTAATACATACACGGAATTTATGATTTTATAAATTCAACTCATCTGATAATGTCCATACAACTGGTCCTTTCGCGTAAACCTATGAGCTCACCAACAATTTGTTGACGTTTTAGCATGTATTTTCAGGTGTTTGAGACATGCACCTTTATCGGAAGTATTCCAAGGCTTCCGTTCATTTTGGAGTCGCATCGTTTTCAAATTCGGAGATTTATTTGCATCTTTTCGGATAAACTAAATTGTGTATTTAAATTTTATTGTTTTAAGAACTACTTACGCTGTATTTTGGTTATGTAAAACAATATTTATATTTGAAGTTAAATCAATTCATTTTTGAAAAACGTCCATATAATGGTCGTTCGTTATGATTATGGTTACGCTTCCCCGACGTCACGCTTCGTTGCCAACCGGGGTAACGGGGTGTGACAAAACTGCTTAAATCTAATTTAAGTATTCAATTTTAATTATCGTGTTATTCATTGGGTTGTTTGTTGATCCTGGTGATTCCATTTTTAATATCAAAACAAGAGGGTGTCACAGAGTTTGGTATCAGAGCATTAGTTTGAGGTTTCAAGTGTCCGCGAGGACTTGGACTCAAACTTAGGTTATGATATTAGAATGGACTCCTAGGAAATGATCCGAACTAAGATAGGATTGACATGTACACGGGGACAAATAAAGGGTAATTGAAAACACTTAGAACTTACAAATAAATGTTCTAAATATAAGGTGTTATATTTCAGAAAATGTCAGGAGATGATATGACTCCTCAACAAATGTTCCAGATGATGCAAGCTCTTATGGAACAAAACAATGAACTACAATCCAAAAGAATGGCTGAGCAGGCTCAGTCATTTGCTGATCAGTTAAGGGCTAGAGATGAGGCCGAAGCAAAACGTAAAGCTGATAAGCGAAAGAATAAGGAGCAACAACAAGATGATCAAGAGGAAAGACAAGCCACTGGGTCTTTAAACAGATCAAGGGGTTGTAGGTTTAAGGACTTCAAAAGTAACGGAGCTATTACTTTTGATGGGACTGGAGATGCTGTCACAGCGTTGGAATGGATCACCACCACGGAGAGAACTTTCAGAATCAGCGACTGTGCTGACAAGGACATGGTCCGCTTTGCAACCGCTATGTTTGCAAGGGACGCAGTAATGTGGTGGGATGCAATGAAACATGTGTTGACGATGGAGGTAGTGTCACACATGTCTTGGAATGAAGTTAAGGAAGTATTCTCTCAGCAATACTGTCCTACCGATGAGAAGCGCCGACTAGAGGCAAAGTTTCTGAATCTAACCCAAGGAACAAAAACGGTTACACAATATACCGTCGAGTTCACCCGCTTAAGCTTGTTCGCACCACATCAAGTTGATGCGGAGGAAAGAAAGATAGCCCGGTTTGAGGACGGTCTAGACTATGAAATTTGCCGAACCATGAGTGGGGTTCGGTATACAACTTTTGCTGGTTTGCTAGAGGCTGCTCGGAATGTTGAGCAGATCGTCTTATTATCTGGATACGTCATAGGGTCAGCCGCCGCAACACCGACTCAACCATCGCCGCCAAAAAGGATGCGGGAGTCTGGATCATCCCGATTCTCTCCTCAATCTTACCAACAATCTTCATCACCAAAGAAGGGAAGGGCCTTTTCGGCCAGTTCTGAAATGAGAGACTGCAGGCGATGCAGGAAGGCGCACTCTGGGGAGTGCAAGACTCAGAATATGTACTACTTCTGCTGTGGACAGAAAGGCCATCACTGGGAGCATTGTCTGCAAAAAGACGATGCATGCTACAATTGCCACAGACTTGGCCATTTTACAAGAGACGGCCCGAAACCACCGCGAGATCAGAATGTTCAACAATCAACAACAAGATTTTCTGCAGCTTCCACTGCTCGCAGGGATCAATCTCATAGGGCTCCAACAACGGCATTCTAAATCACAGCTGAAGAAGCAAAGGATGACCCGGAGGTGGTCACTGGTACGTTCTTTGTTAATTCCATTCCTGCACACATCTTGTTTGATTCCGGAGCCAATCGTTCGTTTGTCTCCACATCATTTGCTCGTCAATTCAATATGCCTACTTCAAAACTTCAATTTGTACTTGACATAGAGACTGCTAGCAATATGTTAGTTAAAGCAGACAAAGTATGTAGGAATTGCACATTGCTTGTAGAGGATGTAGTATTCAACATAGACTTAATTCCCATGGAGTTCAGGGAATTTGATGTTATAGCAGGCATGGACTGGTTGGTTCACAATGAGGCCCAAATCGTTTGCAAGAAAAGAATGATCAAGATTACCACTCCCGAGGGTCGAGATATTTGCATATATGGTGACAGACACAAAGGCGACTTATGCCTCATTTGAATTATAAAAGCCCGAAAGCACGTTGCTAAGGGTTGTCCTGCGTATTTAGCCTACGCTGTCGATGCAAAGGCTGAAATTCAATCTCCTTCCACCATTCTCATTGTTTCAGAATTTCTAGATGTCTTTCCAGAAGATATCTCGCGATTGCCACCTGATCGTCAAGTGGAATTCCGCATTGATCTGATTCCTGGAGCTGCTCCAATAGCAAAGGCTCCGTATCGTTTAGCTCCTGCAGAAATGCAGGAAATGATGAAGCAGTTACAGGAGCTGCTTGACAAAGGCTTTATCCGCCCAAGTTCATCTCCTTGGGGCGAACCTGTTCTGTTTGTCAAAAAGAAAGATGGCACATTGCGTATGTGCTTCGATTACCGAGAACTCAATAAAGTGACAATCAAGAACAAATACCCATTGCCCCGGATTGATGATCTCTTCGACCAGTTACAAGGCGCAAGTTACTTTTCGAAGACTGATCTCGTTCGGGTTATCATCAGCTCAATGTACATCCTGATGACATTCCAAAGACGGCTTTCAGAACTCATTACGGACACTACGAGTTTCTGGTAATGCCATTCGGTCTGAAAAATGCGTCGGCTGCTTTCATGGACCTCATGAATCGAGTCTGCCGGCCAATGCTCGACAAATCGGTCATCGTGTTCATCGATGACATTCTCATCTATTCAAAGACTAAAGAGGATCATGCTACACGTCTGAGAGAATTGCTAGAGTTATTGCGTAAAGAGCGACTTTATGCCAAAATCTTGAAATGTGAATTCTGGTTGAGGCAGGTACGTCTCAACATTCGAAATAAAATTTCATGATCCTTATACTCAATCATAATTTCGTTGTTAACTTGTTCCTCCTAAATATTCAATTTAGATCCAATTCTTGGGGCATGTGGTATCTGGTGCTGGGATTGCTGTTGATCCTGCAAAGATCGAAGCTATCCAGAACTGGGAATCACCTCGCAATGCCTCCGAGATTCGTAGTTTTCTAGGATTGGCTGGTTACTACCGCCGATTCATCAAGGACTTCTCCAAAATAGTCGTTCCTCTCACAAAGCTTACTCGTAAGAACACAACCTTCTTTTAGAAAGAAGAACAACAAGTAGCTTTCGATAATTTAAAGAAGTTATTAAGTGAAGCACCAGTATTAGCCCTGCCTAAAGGGAACGAGGACTTTGTAGTCTACACAGATGCATCAGGCATGGGTTTGGGAGCGGTATTAATGCAAAGAGGAAATGTCATAGCATACGCTTCTAGACAACTCAAACCACATGAGAAGGATTACTCTACTCATGATCTAGAGCTAACTGCTGTGACTTTCGCTCTCAAACTTTGGAGGCACTATTTGTACGGAACGAAATGTCAGCTCTACACCGACCACAAAAGTTTGAAGTATATATTCAGTCAGAAGGACTTGAATATGAGGCAGAGAAGGTCAATGGAGCTGATCAAAGACTATGACTGCGATATATTATACCATCCAGGGAAAGCCAACGTAGTGGCTGACGCTCTAAGCAAGAAAACATATTGCAAGGCATACTGTTATGCCTTGACTTCTACAATTCTGACGTCCACTATCATAGATGATGTAAGAGCTGCACAGCTGCAGGCGCTAAAGGAGGAGAATGTAAGGATGAAAATATCAGAGTTCAACTATCATTAATGCAAGACGATGGAACTGGACTCAAAGGTGTTTACAGCAGAGTTTGGGTTCCTATGTTCGGGAACATGCGAGAAGTAATTCTTGAAGAAGCTCACCAATCCAAATTCTCAATTCATCCTGGTAGCACAAAAATGTACAACGATCTGAAAGCCGATTTCTGGTGGTCAGGGTTGAAAAGAGATGTCGGTCAACACGTAGAAAGGTGCAGAACTTGTCGTCTAGTCAAAGCGGAGCACCAACAGCCCTATGGTAGTATGCAACCTCTTCCTATCCCAGAATGGAAGTGGGACCATATCACTATGGATTTTATAACTAAGCTGCCCAAGACACGTCGTCAACATGATGCCATTTGGGTCATTGTTGACCGTGTGACAAAATCTGCTCACTTCATTCCCATTCGGGAGACTTACTCACTGGACCGTCTTGCCCAGATCTACGTAAACGAAATCGTCATTAGGCATGGTGTGCCTAAGTCTATTGTCTCTGACCGAGATAGTAGATTTACTTCTAACTTCTGGGCTGCCTTACAAAACGGTCTTGGTACTCGTATTGTAATGAGTACTACATACAGACCTCAATCGGACGGGCAAAGTGAAAGAACGATCTTAACTCTGGAAGACATGCTCAGAGCCTGTGTCACGGATTTGGGTGGTAACTGGGACGATCACCTCCCATTGGTTGAATTCTCCTACAACAACAGTTACCATTCCACCATCAAAATGGCACCGTTCGAGTTCCTGTATGGCAGAAAGCGTAGGACTCCAACCTGTTGGAGGGAAACAGGAGAAACTCCAATAGCTGGTCCCGCCTTATTGCAAGAAACAAACGACAAGATCCAACTCATTAGACAGTACATGAAAACGGCGCAAGATCGGCAAAAGAACTACCACGATCGCCGTCATAAAGCAATAGAGTTTCAGAAGGATGATTGGGTCTACTTAAAAGTTTCTCCGATGAAAGGGGTCACAAGGTTTGTAAAGTGAGGAAAGCTATCTCCTCGATTCATAGGACCCTTCAAGATACTAGAAAGAGTTGGAAACCAGTCCTATCATTTGGACTTGCCGGAGAAATTGTCAGGTGTTCACCCGGTCTTTCATGTTGGATATTTAAGAAAGAGTTTGGTGCCCCAAAGGGAATCATGGACTGACCATTCAAACATTAAGGTTGACGAACGGCTAAGGTTCGTTGATGAGCCGGAGTGTATTTTGGAAACAAAAGTCAAGAAACTCCGCAACAAGGAAATCAAGATGATGCTGGTCAAGTGGAAGCATCATAGGGGAGCTAATCACACTTGGGAATCAGAAAAAGACATGAAGACTAAGTACCCAAGTCTGTTTAGTGTAGCATGACTTCGTGGACGAAGTATAGGCGTGGTGCAGCCCATGGTTGTATTAATGAAATATTATGTCAATTTAAGTTAACTTTGATCATATTATCGGTTTAAATAAAAAAATACGAATTTGAGGGGTATAATGTGCAATTGGGTCAAAGTGACAAATAAAAGATGGAGAGTCTTTCATTTTCAACAATCTCCTTCTCTCTCTGCACTCTCTCGTCTCCATCTCCCTCTCTCTCTAAAACCCACGGGTTTTAAAAAACCCAAGAACATCGAATTTGAAGCTGCAAAAGTTGGAATCAAGTGTCATTTAAGGGACTATAACAACTACAAGAATCAAATTAAGGTAAACATCATTCAATATTTTGAATTTTTGATGTTTTGGTTCGGTTTTTATGAAAACCGATTTCTAAGATTTAAGTTGCAAATGTTTATGCATGTTAGAGATGATTGTTGTAATGTTAAAATCGAGCATGTATGTTGTAGTATATCAAATTTCAGAATCAGATTCGAAGTCTAAGTACGATTTTGAAGTAAGTGTGTGTTTTAGTGTGTGTGTTCTTCGAAGACTTGTAAAAAAATGGACACAAATGTGAGATTTTTGGTACATTATGACATGTTATAAGTTGATATAGTACATTTAAGTTCATAGTTACAATTTTAGTTATTGAAACATGCAAAAATGGTCCAAATATAATTTCTGGAGAATGTTGGAAAATTTTACCAAGTATGAACTCGGTCCGGATCTGTCCAAATTCGGACGATACCCAATCCGGACCAACAGCGAATTCGGACCTGTTCATTTTGGACCATACACAATTTCGGACCACCCTATTTCGGATCCATCACCCAATTCGGATTCATCCTAATTCGGACCTATACCTAAATTCGGACAATTTCCCATTTCGAAACTTTCCAATTTCGGACCACCCATTTCGGATCACCTCAATTCGAACCAAAGACCCAATCCGGATCAACACCAATTTCGGACCATTTGTATTTCGGACCATCCGAATTTTGATATGGTCCGAAATCAGATCCAATTATACTTAATTTATAGAATTTAAGATTTAAGCAATTACTGACATTAATTCACTATTTCACTTACTTTACAGATCATTGTGGTGTTGCCTAACACACATTGATTCAGAGGCACGATACACTAAACCAATCACCGTGAGTAATAGATTATCATTCTAACATTTATTGTCTTTGCATTCACACGTTTACAATTCAATGGCATGTTCACATTGTTCATTACATCAATTGGCACTCATGATTACTTTGTTGTTATGATGCACACTCGTACTTGACATGTAACACACATGTAGCCAGCGTTCATTTGAAAGGGCATCTATTTACATCATGCTTGCACTGCATGATCATTACTTCACAATCTGATGCAACCTGGACTGGGGCTGACAGCAGGCTATTGTCGGGGACTGATCATCCCACTCGTTATCCTGGTCAGGTTCGGCACATCCCCGATCAGCATTTGAACTACCAACCCCATGCTCGCACTGCATGGTTTTTCACATACTACGAGGCTTACACTGCCTGTACACACATACATTGGGGCTTACACTGCCCATGGTTACGCAACGCTTCTAAAGAAATATTTGTTGTTTGCATAATCTGTTCTCTCACTAAGCAATTAGCCTACTGTTGACTCACCATGTCAAATCCTGAGATAACTCAGGTGGTGGATATAATCCGCTTGCGAAAGTCAAAGTCAACAGCCATGCAATAAAACAGTAACAGTGAGTTATAGATATAACTGTATACATGCTTGTCTTCCTGTGAGACATATTGTTGTTCTAGCTTTATTTGAAAGTCTTATATGCTCAGCTAGAATGTGACCTGTGCACACCTTGGTATGGTGATGCCCTGTGGATCATGATAGATTTTAATATATCATCATGCACACTTGTCTTTACAATATGAATTAGTCTTGTATATATTATTATTGCTATCTTGATTTATTACTTCGAATGCTTCCAGTCAATTGCCTTGATATCAATGCTTTCATATGCTTCCGCTTAATTCAAGTGTGAGAAAGTCCAAGTCAGACTATGATTAAGTCTACTCCGATGTTTGCCCACGTTGTCTTACTGGTAGCTAGCCCAGTATGTGGCTGATCCCCACTTTTAAAAGCGTGTGCGTGGGATTAAACATCATCCGATCTTAAGTCCTATGTCTCACAATGTCCGAATGATAACGGCAGTCATGTAAAAATCGCGCTTAAAGTCAAAGTCAGAGGTTAAAGTCAATAGTCAAAGTCAAGTCTCTGCTTAAATTTGTCATGGCATGTTAACTGTTAAATCTATAATCTCACTAAGCACCGCTTACAGTTGTTGTTGAATCTTTTTACAGGAAAGTTCAATGGAAAAAGTCCAGCTGAACCCAGTCCTTAAGATCTGAGCGCCTGAATTTGAAGTCACTAGACCACTACTTCAACTGAAATCGGTATCGCATGAATTGATTATGGTGGTGATTTGTGTAGAAGTAGTGACATGTATTGTGGTTATGTACTAGATTAGTGTCCTTGTGCCCTTTATAGTTTACTTTTAATCTTTAATAATCTTGTTTTAAACTTATTGTAAAATAATCCTAATTACTGTAATGACTTAATTCCGCATTTTATTAATTCTATCGTAGTTGTGATTGATGCTGTATTGCTCCTAGGGACCTAGTCATTCAGGACTGCCCTGTAAGGGGAGGTCTTGACAGGATGGTATCAGAGCAATAGTTTGAGTGAATCAAGTATTATGAAAGTAATACTTGGTCTCAAACTTAGGCAATACGTAAAGTATCAATCATGCTAGGTGGCTTGAACTGAGATAGGATGCACAGACTGTTAGGATGGGAAAAAGGGTACATAGTCACTAAGTCTATTAACTGAAAGTCACTTGAATTTTTATGTTTCAGTAAGAATGTCTGGACTAGGAGGAATTCCTGATAATGTCACGCCTCAGCAACTGTTTGAGATGATGCAACAACTGTTAGCACAACAAAATGAACAACAAGTCAAACTAATCCAAGAATAGTTTCAGGCTCGTGATGAGGCTAAAGAAAAGCGTAAGGCTGATAAACGGAACAAAAGAAAGGATAAGCAAACCCATAATGATAAGACTGATTCTGATAACTCCAATGATAATGTCCATACTGAACAGCCAAAAAGCTGTCGTTTCAAAGACTTTAAGTCTATTGGTGCCTTGACATTTGAGGGTACCGTAGACCCTATCCAGGCATTAGACTGGATTTGTCACACAGAAGATATTTTCAATATCTCTGAGTGTTCAGATTCACAAAGAGTCAAGTATGCTACTGCTCGGTTTGTTGGAGCTGCCCGCGCATGGTGGAAGACACAGAGGAGTATCTACGGAGAGGACGTCATCCAAACACTTGAATGGGAGCAATTCCTCGACATGTTCAATGCTAAGTATTGTCCCGCGGATCAACAAGATAGAATGGAAGTTCAATTGATGCAACTAACTCAAGGCGACAAGACGGTTGATGAATACGAGCCCGAGTTCTCACGATTGTGTGGTTATTCATTTTATCAAGTAGCCACAGAAGAAAGAAAAATGAATCGTTTTCGTAGAGGATTGAACCCCAAGTATCGTCAACCGATGAGTGGTAACTAATACAAGACATACTTGGAGATGGTGGAAGCAGCCAGACAAATTGAAAGCGAATACATGGAGTATGGTGAATAACTAAGAGCCATTCAGATCAGTCCTACATGTCCTTCTCCACCAAAGAAGCAACGGTTCAGCAGATTCTTCAAGACAGGAAAGACTCAATCTCAACAAACTCATCAGTATAGGTCTCCTCAGAAGGCCAAGTCTTATGCGATTCAATCAGAACAACGAGTGTGTAAAAGGTGTAGGAAATCACATATTGGGTTATGTAATCCAATGGATGTGATATGTTATGTTTGCAGCAAAATAGGTCATAGTAGCGAGGAATGCCCAACGAAGGGTGTAAGGTCTTGAATCTACGGATCTATCTCGACGCGACACCTTCCAACGAGTGCGGAATCCTCGTTAGCGGCTTGACGGTAAGATCACTCACACGGAGACTACCACGGTGATAGACGAACTACTTTGAACGATCCTACACGATGATTCTCTCCGAAACAACTCTCTGAAAACTTGCAAGTTGGAGATTTCCTTTGCTAATCGCTCTGATAAACGTCTGCAAAAGTCTGATAATTAATCAGATTAACCCTTAATTATACTGACAGATTCGAGTTTGTCTAGGACAAATTCGAATATGGCCCAAGGCCCATTCGAATTTCTCCTCAATGACAAATTTGATTTTACCTTAAATTCGAACTTCAACTATCAAACTTATGTTTGAACTTATATTTTAACTTATGTTTGAATTTATCTTTGAACTTTATGATTGAACTTCTTGTAATACATTACACCAAGTTCAAACATACAAACAACCAATATCAAACACACATAATCAAACATATATCAAACACTCGTCAATATTCAATACCAAGTAACTTGACTTACCAAAATGCTATCAAAACTTAGACTGCTATCATCACACAGGATGTACTAACAGACTCCCCTTGACGATAGCTTCTAACTATTTATATTTTGACTAAGTACTTGGACCATATAGACTACTTCATGCATATAGACCTATATCTATACATATTCTCACTATATTCTGGAACTTCCTGGCTTCAGATATCCATCCTTTGTGAAAGAAGATAGGTTGATCATGTAGCTTCTTCAGGTCGTCCTTTGATAGATTTATTAAGTTCAATGGATCGTACACTCTCAAAATAACTTTGTCTCGAGAATCTTCCATCATAGCTTCAGCAGTTTCATTATTGACATACCACCACTTCATGTTAATTAAAACATCTTGTGGCATCGATTTCTTCGGCACCGTCTTCAAACACTTTACAGGTTTGTACAGCATTCTGGCCCATGGTCTACCTGTATGTGGATCAATTCTTGTTTCATCTTCCACTCTCTTTCCGGTCCTTGGCTTGAGTCTCTCAAATTTACCGGATCGACCCTCCTTTCTGATAATCTTGGCTATAACCTCAGCATAAGGATCCTCACCGATATTTATTAACTCTTTCCATGCCAACTCCTTTACTTCAACCTTCGGCAATGTATTAAATACTCTGAGCGTCCGCCTGAGGTATTGAAGTCCGTCTCTCCTTTTCAGTATGAATAGCTGCAGTTCTCTGTCAAAGAACCAGCTTATAATCCCACCTGATAGATTTTCGGAGCCCGGTACTCTCATTCTTCTCTTCATCTTAGGCTCTGTCTTCTTTTCTTCCTTCCGGAACCATAGATTCAACAAATCAGCCCTAGATGGCTCTCTTTCGGCTTCTTCAAGTTCAGAATCTTCTACCGAGGCCAGTTTGATCTCATCAATATCAATCACATTGTGATTGTCTTGGACATATAGCTCAGTGATAGGCTGTGAGTTTACAATCATTTCATCGACATTGTCATCTTCATCTTCTATCACTTCATCATCTGATCTCCAATCAACTATGTCCTCCGGCACGAACTCTCCTTCCTCCAACTCTTCAATCTCATCCTCAAAATCAAACTCTATCTCTTCTTCCTCAATATCCATCAGAGCGTCTATCATCTTGCTCTCAAAGGTCTTTGAGGAACTAGGCTCATCTCCTTCAGCTCCTGACTGACTCGGCTCCCCCTGAACTTCAGCATGTTGAGCAGAAGAAAAATCTACTGGCTCACTATCTTTTTGTGCATCGGGATCATTGTTGTCTTCGTCTTCCCTTCTCAACTCTTCAGTATCTGCAACTGGTCTCCCCCTGAGCCTTTAGATTTTTCATTAATTGCTTGATGAGGGACCTCATAGTTCTAAGCTCTGCAGCCTGATCAGCGACGATTGTCTTCAATTCAAGATTTTCTTTATCAATTTTTGCGTTATGCTCTTGAAGCTTGCCGACAGCTTTAGTAAGTTGGAAGATTTGGACTTGCTGGAAATCCAATTTGCTTCGGAGCTCTGAAAACTGTTGGTTGTCTGTGAAGGTGGATGAAGTGGATGGAATTGATGTGATAGGAGACGGAGTGATTGGTGGTGGAATAGATGGTTGAACGGATGGCTGAGCGGATGGAATTTCAGGCTCTGAAATGGAAGCAGACGAAGCTCCCTGCATAAAACTATGCCTTTTGGCCCTTTGCCTAGGCACCAAAGGAGCAGTATCTTCAATCTCAAAATCAGAGTCATCTTCATCAGAATCTCTAGATGCTCTCTTCTTTTCTGCCTCTCGATCAATAACCACTATTCTGGATCCGTATCTGCCTATTCTGACAGCCGGATCTTCCGTCTCTTCTGCTGGTGCCTCAACCTCGATCTCTTCAACTTCCTCTGATGACGACTCAGAGGTGGTCACTGCCTGACCCTCTACCTCTGGCTGATAATCATCAATATCTCGCATAAGGTCATCAAGACTAGCTGGAGGCTCCAAAATATCACCAATAAGCTCAGTAGTAATCTCTTCTTGGGCCTGAGTCCCCTGTGCCCAGATTTCTTCCAAAGTCTCCACTCGTGGATCAATTACTCGTGGCACACTAGAGGGACCCGTAGTGTCCAATGACTGACCTGCTTCTACCGACTCCTGCACCCTGGTTGTTGAAGGCCTTGAAGCCTGAGTCTGTCTTACTTGAGCTCTTTGCCTCCTTCTTGGTTGTTGTGAAGGCCTTTGCTGTTGTTGTTGCTGCTGCTGTGGCTGTACTTGTACTTGCTGTGGCTGTGGCCCTTCCCTAGCCCAATTCGCACCTTCGGGGGCTTCAAAATCTGGATTTACCACAGCACCAAAAAGTGGTGCATCTAGTGGTCTAACCACTTCACCCTTACGGGCATTGTGCGCTTGACAGTCAGCAAAAATCCGCTTGTCGATCACAGCGACACTCTGAATTTCTGGTAACTGCGGCAGGTTGGGCAAAAAATGTATGATCAGCATCATAACAAACCTCGGATACATCAGAAACCTTTCTATTGATGGAGCTATTATTTGATGAACAAACTCCGCAAAGAACATCTCGGAGTAGCTGAACTGCTTGTTGTAAACTAACGGTATCATCGCGGACTGCATCTTTGACACGATATAGTCAAATCCGGCTTTCTTTGGAGCAAAGCACACCATAAAGACATGTGCAAGATACCTCCATTGCCATATTAGACCACTCTTCATGTAAGATGCCTTAGCTACATCAAGCCCATACCCAATCCTCAAAAATGCTGCTTGCCTTACTTCCAAAGGGAAGTCAATAGGCCCAGCTTCCTGCTCGACGGATCCCAGCTGCAAAACCCTACGCAACATATCAGCAGAGAATACAAGAGGTTGTCCAACGATCCTTGTCCTCAACACAGTCGGAGTCACTGTACAATCAACTTGCAGATGATCCCAAAATTGTCTGACATAAGGCAGCACGATCTACACATTGTGAGAAAGGGCATACGACACTCTTGAATTAGCCAAAAAGTCCACCATCTGGCGAAATGCCTGAGCTTCAGGAAGCTCACGATCCGGTGACACGACCATATTATGCTTTTGAATAAAAACTCTTTCCCCCATATCTGCACATTAAAGTATAAAATATATTAGAAGAGAAAAAATAAAAATGAAACTTGTTTAAATTCAAATTTGTTTTATTTTGAACTTATGTAAGTTCAAAATCCAACACATATGAATTTCTACAAATTTGACGTAAAAATTATTCGAACATTTCGATTTTAATAGCAAACTCGAATGGCATGTTCGAATTTAACCTTAATTCGAGTTTAATGACATGTTCAAATTTAGTGACAAATTCGAAGCGTATGAACAAACTCGAAGTCGGCACTTTCAAACACAAATCCAAGATTTTAAACCATTTTAGACTTAGGAAATCACATTCACTAGTCCTAATAGGTTCTAATAGAAGATATTTGCCACTTATTTGAAGTTTCACCGGTTAGACTTTGTGATTTTGAATCACAAAGTTCAAAACCCTTAAAACCTCAAATCTAGTCGATTTTGGCTCAAATTGAGTCTAAAACTTCCTAAATCTTGTATAATAGTGATGTTTATACCTAGATTTGGTTATATACTCGAAGACAACGGACAAAACTTTGATGAATAGGTGAAAAACTTGAATACGATAAACTCGAAGAACAAACTCGAAGTCGCACACAGTATAAATTCGAAGTAGTAAACTCGAAGGTAGGTGACATAAATGAGTCACTGGTTGACCTATATATACTAACCATCTTCGAATTTGTCTTCATATTCGACTTTACTGACAATTTCGAATGTAACATTCGACTTTGTCTTAAATTTGAATTTAACTAAAAATTTTAAAAATCTTTGAATAAAATTCAACTCTTTCAACTTTTCCAACTTTTTCGTGTAACGGTACAAACTACGCACAATTTATTTACACTAAGCACAAAATTTTCATGCAGTGTTTGTTTATTCAACTAAAAATGCATCCTCATTAACTTTGATCTTTTTCCTAAATAAAATAAAATAAAAAATAAAATAAAATAAAATAAAGTGAAATAAAATAAAATTTTGAACAAAATTTAAACTTAAACTAATCAACAATATTTTTAAAATTTACATCCTATACTTAAGACTAACTGAATATTTTTGGCGAGAATAGTCAAAGAAAGGTTCAATCAGATAGCAGTGTCAAATACGCACTTTCAGTATCTTACTTTCACACTTAGGAATTTTTGATTCCTTTGATTGTTTGTCGTGACATACATTTCTAGACGATTGCTGGTATTATTTCCCTTTAAACATGTTACACTTTGAAATATCTCTTGGCCTTTTTATTTATCAAGAAATTACCTTACGTAACTCATACTTACACATACTTTTATGATCAAGGCATACACACAATGATTACAACTTTTCGGTATTGCAAACTTTCTTTAAAAGGCGAACATCGGACACAGTTCTGTATTTACATACAACAGAGTGTCTTAGTTTGTCTTAAAGTTTATTTTAAAGCTAGCAAGACAGTGGTGACAGGTCTGTACCGACGTACAACAAAGGGACTTATCTTGCTAACTCGAGTCAAACCAGAGGCAACAGGTCTGTACTTACGTACAACAGAGTTACTTGTTTTGACTCTCAACTCAGTATCATGATTTTTCTATTCTTTTCGTTTCTTTAAGATGTATCTGATGTTGCTATACATCCCCCAGAAACTTTGCATACCTCATTTAGAATCAATGTCTGTATGTCTCTAACATATAAATTAAGACCATTTGGTCATACATCTAAGTTAGTGACACGTCTGACTTTTTCTTAAATATTTTATTAGCCTTGAGACTACCTTTGTGTATTATGCCTACCAACATATCAAACTAGATAATGTACAACACTTAGAATTTTAGGTGCATTATGTGTGAAAGCTTAACACTTAGAGATTGTAATGACTGTGCTAATTTTCGTCACTTTGAACCTATGTATCTAAGACTTAACTCCTTTTTTGATATTCTCCCCTTTTTTTTTGAACTTTTTATGGTTTTTCTCTCTTTTTTCTTTTGTTTTTTATAAATAAGAGTAAGAAAATAAAATAACCTACTAACTTACTATAAAAAAAATTCTCCTAAGCTACTAAACTTACTAAAAAAAAAAACAAATTCTACTGCTATAAAAAGAAATAAACTCTACTAAGGTCAATTTACTCTGGATTACGCATTCCGTTTAGTTGAACTAAATACTCAAAACGTGACTTATCAAAAGCTTTGGTAAATAAATCAGCATTATTATCGTCCGTTGCAACTTTTACCAGCTTAATTAAGTTCTTTTCAGCACAATCACGTATAAAGTGGTGTCTTATGTCTATGTGCTTGGTTTTACTGTGTTTAACTGGATTATTGGTTATTTCAATAGTTGACTGATTATCTATCCTAATAGGAGTATGAGTATAAGTCAAACCGTAATCCCGCAATTGTTGTTGTATCAACAAAACCTGTGAACAACAACTACCCGCAGCAACATATTCGGCCTCGCACGTTGACACGGCTACCGAAGTCTGTTTCTTGCATTGCCAGGAAACGAGTCTCCCTCGGTCCCTCCAAGGAATAGACAACCTCCAGTTGCTGACTTGCGATTCAAGCTGCATCCTCCATAGTCTGAATCCGTGAATGTCTCCAATTCCAGATCGCCCTCCGCGTGATACCAAAGTCCCAGCTTCGGTTTCGACTTGAGGTATCTCAGAATCCGCTTCACAGCTTTCATGTGCATCTCTTTTGGATTAGCTTGAATCCTTGCACAAATACACACAGCAAACATTATGTCAGGTCTAGAAGCAGTTAAATACATGAGTGACCCGATCATGGCCCGATATAATGTCGGATCCACATCGGTATCACTTTCTGTACCCGGTCCGAGATTATGATTCACTTGAATCAGCGTGCTGAAGTGAGCTGTCAGCTTGGTTCCTTCCATCCCGAAGCGCTCTAAGATGTCGTACACATACTTCGTCTGATGAATAAACATGCCCTCCTTCCTCTGTTCGACTTGCAAACCTAGAAAAAAGTTTAACTCACCCATCACACTCATCTCAAACATAGACTTCATCACCTTTTCAAAGTCTGTGCACATCTGCTTGTCTGATGACCCGAAAATTATATCATCGACGTACACTTGTACCAAGTTGAAATGTTCACCTTTTCGCTTCACGAATAGCGTACTATCTATTCTCCCTCTTTTAAACCCGTTGTCTAAAAGATGATTAGATAGAGTCTCGTACCACGCCTCGGTGCTTGATGTAATCCATACAAAGCCTTATCTAATAGATACACTCTGTCTAGATATTTCGGATCTGTAAACCCGGGTGGCTGTTCCACATATACCAGTTCCTTCACTTTCCCATAAAGAAAAGCTCTCTTTACATCGAGTTGATAAACTTTGAATCCTTTGAAGGAAGCAAAAGCCAGAAACAAACGGATTGCTTCAAGTCTTGTGTAACATCCAAGTTACCACAAACAGTACACGTCATAAAATTTCATTTCATTAAGTAATAAATATTACTAATTGTTTGATACCACAGGTCCATCTGCCTGAATTCTTAATTACAACAATATGTTAAAGATTAATGGTGGTCTAAACTAGCTTCTAAATCTTCAATCAGAGTGCGGAAGACTGAACAAGCTACCCGAGACCGCATCATCTTTTCAAAATAGGCGTCATCAAAAGTCCAAAAGTCTGCTATTCATCAAAGTCCAGATTCACTTAGCCTGGGACGAACTACCTGCTATGGTCTTGCCTTTATCAGCTTTTCCTGAAAAAGAGTTGTCATGACAGAGTAAGCTAACATTGCTTAGTGAGTTAACAGAGTTCCATTAGTTACCACACACATATAACATACTATCAGTTCCTGTCGGCAATACGTCAGAGACGTCAAAAAGGTTGGGAGACAACCCAGTCGGTATTCCCATGTGTAAGGCCGAAGCCCTACGGGAAGTGTATGGAAACAAGTCAAATAGGAAAGGAATCTGCAGAATTCCCTCCTGTGAATGGAGATCTCACATTCGGTCCTGTCGGATAATGCAGTATGCAGCGGCAAGTATATAAACAGTCAAGTAAGCAGTAAGCATGATACGTATTTACATAAAATGTAAAAGTGAACATGCAATCAAGGCAATTCAAGTGTCTAGCTTCAGTAATGTCAAAAGTACGTTTCTATGATACAATATAGTATTAAAGAAACATGCAGCAACAATCGGAAGTTTCCATACAGTCAATACATTCACCAATAAGTATCGAAATATATGCAAGTAATTAATGAAATCTGTCACTCACAGTGGTCCGTAGTCAGATAATGCTTAACGAATTAAGCGGTTCAGTTTACTCTGTCAAATCGACGGGTTCCTG
The DNA here is from genome assembly GCA_020465985.1 of Centrapalus pauciflorus. NCBI lineage: Eukaryota > Viridiplantae > Streptophyta > Magnoliopsida > Asterales > Asteraceae > Centrapalus > Centrapalus pauciflorus. The sequence goes on from JAANYP010000038.1 coordinate 272,291, forward strand.
CATTTCAGTTTCAAGTCATGCATATTAATGTCAAGTCTGTGACATAATCTATATAACCCTAGTTACGTATTCAGGTTATAGTCAATTCTGGCTGTCGAGTCTGAGGTAGTTCCTATCGTCCCAAGGTGAGTCTATTCTTATCAGATTAATACGATTCATCTAATTACATATGTGTGGCCTTGAAATAAAGCCAATCATATTACTAGCTAGGTGCATCATGACATACGATTTCTAAGAGTTCATTCAATGTCTGTTAATTCATTTGTGCATATAATAGATATGCAACTTGAAACTGGAGAGTTTAATCCATATCAAAAGATACCTTTAATACAATAGGTTGTTTAATAACTTAATCTGATTTTGGCTTAATCTTAGACTTGAAATGGCAATCAGATTCGAACTACAAGGAATAGATTCGAACACCTCTCATTCGAATCTAATGGTTTAGATTCGAAGCACACACATAATAGATTCTAGGGAATAGATTTGACTAGGTTAAATTCGAATTAGGGATATAGATTCAAGCCATCCATAGATTCGAACCATACATAGATTCGAACCATACATAGATTCGAAACCTACATAGATTCGAAACCTACATAGATTCGAAGCCATACATAGATTCGAAGCCATACATACACACATTCGAATCTGAACATGAACATTTCGAGTTTGTTCTACTTGATCAACGATTTTCCAGGTTTAGCTACTAAACATGAACATAAATGAGGGAAAAATAGATACTAACCTTCGTCCAAGATATATCCTTCGACTATGGATGATTTCCAAGCAAAAACAAGTCCTAAACGGGAGCAAATCAGCTTCAAATGAAAGGGATATGAGCAAACTCGAATTTGTTCAACAAAACCGAACTAAAAGTCAGAAAAAGGGTCGATTTTACCTTAAATCCGGACGAAATCAAACATGCAATGGTAGATTCGTGTAGAGCTCGACGATATCTAACCGATGGCGTATGAATCACGAGAATCCGACGGTTCGATTAGGAGAAATGCTAGAGAGAAGGTGTAATCTTAGAGAGAGAAGGAGGAGAGCCCAAGTTTCCAAACTTAAGAAATGAGGAGGGGAGCTCATATTTATAGGAAAATAGGAAAAAGATCAGATTTTCTACAGAATTTCCGGAATCGACCAACTTTATTCCCATCAATCTGATTTGCATTTCAGATGCAAATAATAGCAAGGGAGTTCTAGATTTAGCTATAATTGTCTTTTAGTCAAATTTTTATTCATTTTAGTCCGTTTCGTCATTTTCAGTCTTTAATTTGTCATTTAGCTGAATTTTAATTATTAACTTAATTTCAGCTAATTTTGGCCAACTTTTCATGATTAATTATAACTTAATATAATTAACTATTACAAATTCATATTTTCCGTTAATTACTAATATTTGGATAAAATTGCTTTATAATCCAAAGTCCGCTGCTGTAATTTATATTTAATAAATTACGGGCTGTTACAATCTTCCCCCGTTAAATTGATTCCGTCCTCGGAATCGACTAAGACAGGAATAACTTCGGATATTTTTGCCTAATCTCGTCTTCTCGTTCCCAAGTTTGCGCAGATCCCTTGTGATATTTCCATTGAACTAACACCATTGGGATTTCCTTGCTGCGCAATTTCGAAACCTTATGATCGATGATACGCTCGGGCTCTTCTTCATATCGCAACTGCTCGTCAATCTGCACTTCTTTCCAAGGAATCGCAGCCTCAGCATCAACTAAACACTTTCGCAGATTACTCACGTGAAATACATCATGAATCCCAGTCATTTCGGCAGGCAACTTCAATCTGTAGGCCTGCAATCCTACACGCTCGAGAATTTCAAAAGGACCCACAAATCGAGGGCTCAACTTCCCCCGTTTGCCGAACCTTACTATTCCTTTTCTTGGCGAGACCTTCAGCAACACTTTATCTCCAACTTCAAACGCGATTGGTTTCCTTCTTTTATCATGATACTTCTTTTGTCTGTCTTGAGAAGTCTGAATCCGCTGTCGAATCAACTGTAGTTGGTCATGGGCTTCTTGCAAAATCGCTGGTCCAGAGATCGGCCGTTCACCTGTTTCCCTCCAACAGGTTGGAGTTCTGCATCGACGTCCGTACAAAAGCTGATATGGAGGCATACCAATAGTCGAGTGATAACTATTGTTATAAGCAAACTCCACAAACGGCAGGTGAGTATCCCAACTTCCACCGAGATCAATCACACAGGCACGTAACATATCTTCTAAGGTCAAAATCGTTCTCTCACTTTGCCCGTCCGTTTCAGGATGATAGGCGGTGCTCATCTTAAGTTCAGTTCCTAGTCCATTCTGAAAAGCCTTCCAAAAACGAGAAGTAAATCTGCTGTCACGGTCCGATACTATAGACAATGGCACACCATGTCTAGTCACGATTTCCTTTACGTACAATTCAGCTAACTTTTCGAGGCGTTCATCTTCACGTATGGGTAGGAAATGGGCTGACTTAGTAAGTCGATCCACTATTACCCATATAGAGTCATGATTCCGCTTAGTCCTGGGCAGCTTCGTCACAAAGTCCATGGTTATGTGGTCCCACTTCCATTCCGGGATTGGCAATGGTTGTAGTTCCCCATACGGCTTCTGATGTTCCGATTTGACTTGCAAACAAGTCATGCAATTTTCTACATATCGTCCTACGTCCTTCTTCATTCCAGGCCACCAATAATCCGTTTTCAAATCTTGGTACATTTTAGTAGAACCAGGATGTACCGAAAATTTCGACATATGAGCTTCCGACAGAATTTGATCACGAATACCTCCTAGTCTGGGAACCCATATTCTATCCATGAACCGTCTAAGACCACGATTATCAAGGGTCAGCTGGGTCACATATGTAACCATACGTTCAGATTTCAAGTTCTCATCCCGAATGGCTTCGGTTTGAGCGGCAATAATCGACTCAGGCAAGGCAGACTCCAAAACAACAGAAGTCAAAGCATAACATCGGGTATAATGGTCTGGTCCGGTTTTGCGGCTTAGGGCATCTGCTACTATGTTTGCTTTACCTGGATGGTAAAGGATCTCACAGTCATAGTCTTTAATCAATTCCATAGATCGCCTTTGTCGCATATTCAGCTCTTTCTGGTCAAATATATACTTCAGACTTTTGTGATCTGTATATATAACTTGCATCTAGTCCCATACAAATAATGCCGCCAAATCTTCAGTGCAAAGGTCACGGCTGCAAGTTCTAAATCATGCGTCGGATAATTCTTCTCATGCGCCTTTAGCTGCCTTGATGCGTAGGCAATTACTTTATCCCTTTGCATCAACACACAGCCTAATCCCATCTTAGAAGCATCACTATAGACTACAAAATCATCATTACCCTCAGGTAAGGCCAAAACCGGTGCTTCAATTAGCTTACGCTTCAAAGTCTCAAAGGCTCGATCTTGAGATTCATTCCATTCAAACTTAACTTCTTTCTTCGTCAGACTGGTTAAAGGCACCGCAATCTTGGAGAAATCACGGATAAATCTTCGGTAATAGCCCGCTAAACCCAAGAAACTCCGAACTTCAGATACGTTTTTCGGCGCTTCCCACTTCTGAACCGCATCAACCTTTGATGGATCTACGGCTATTCCCTCACCCGAGACAATATGTCCTAAAAATTGCACCTGGCGGCCAGAATTCACATTTGGAGAATTTTTCATAGAGTCGCTCCTTTCGTAACAATTCTAGCAATTCTCGCAAATGCATCGCATGATCAGATTCAGACTTGGAGTAAATCAAGATGTCATCAATGAAGACCATCACTGATTTATCCAGCATTGGTCTACATACCCTATTCATGAGGTCCATAAATGCTGCCGGGGCATTTGTGAGACCAAACGGCATTACTAGGAATTCAAAATGGCCATATCGAGTACGAAATGCAGTCTTCGGTACGTCAGACTCAAATACTTTGAGCTGATGATATCCAGATCGGAGATCAATCTTTGAAAAATAACTAGCCCCTTGCAGTTGATCAAACAAGTCATCAATTCTACGCAGAGGGTATCGGTTCTTAATAGTTACCTTATTTAACTCCCGATAATCGATACACATGCGAAAGGTACCATCCTTCTTCTTAACGAAAAGAACCGGAGCACCCCAAGGAGAAGTACTCGGACGAATAAACCCTTTTTCCAATAATTCCTGCAACTGACTCATCATTTCCTTCATTTCATTTGGAGCAAGACGGTAAGGGGCCTTTGCGATAGGAGCAGCACCCGGTACAAGGTCAATATGGAATTCGATTTGACGATCTGGTGGCAAACCAGAGATGTCATTCGGGAATACGTCAGGGAAATCTCGAACTACAGGTACATCAGACACGGTATTTTTAACTTCTTTAGCATCTATGGCATAGGCTAGATAGGCGGAACAACCTTTGGTTAGGCACTTTCGGGCTTTCATTACAGAGATGAGACCTAAATTTCGAGTCTTTCTATCGCCATAAACATAACGTTCACTTCCTTCGGGGGTTCTAATTCTAATTATCCTTTTAGCACAAAGGATTTCAGCATTATTCGTCATAAGCCAGTCCATTCCTATAATAACATCGAATTCTCTAATCCACATCGGTATCAGGTCAACGTCCGAGGAGAGGTCATCAATCACTAGCTTACAGGAACGAAAGACTCTATTCACAGTCACAAAATTCGAGCTAGCAGTTTCTATGTCTAAGGGTGCAGGTAACATCACAGGGGCAAAATCAAACTGTTTAGCAAACTTTTCAGACACATACGACAGATTAGAGCCAGAGTCAAATAAGATTAAGGCAGGCATATCATTAACAAGAAATGTACCCGTGACGACGTCAGCAGTCTCTTTTGCCTCTTCGGCTGTCATCTGAAAGGATCTCGGTTGATTCCTCGGAGCAGAGGAACCCTTGACTGATTGCTGAGGTGAAGATGCAGGCGGAGGAACAAATCGGGGTCGGGTACAGTCTTTAGCATGGTGCCCCAACGTAATGCAGTTTCGACAAGCCTCACTGCGCCTGGGACATTCTGACCTATCGTGACCGTTCTGTCTACAGCAATAACATTTAACGAACGCAGGATCGCATTTCCCCTCATGAATTTGCTTGCAGCGAGGACAAGCAGGCTTTGGCGTCGAGGTCACAGCATACGACTTAGCTTTCTTGGAAGACTGCTTATCTCCCTTCTTCGAACTTTCACTCTTCTTTTCAGCTCTCTCAGATTTTTCCTTCTTATTAGATTTAGCAATAAAAGGACATGCTCGCTCAGGATAGATTTCAAGCTCACCTACCCTAGCAATTTCCACTGCCTCAATATAACTTCTTGGTCTGCCGGACTTCACAAACTTCCGGATTTCTCGATCCAGACCATCCACAAACAAATCCCTTCTCCTTTCGTCGGTATCAACAGGGTGATCAGATAATAACGAGAGCCTGGTAAATTCCAGCTCATAGTCCGTCACGGATCTTGTACCTTGCTGAAAAGATAGCAGGGTTTTCTCCATCTGGCGCTTAACATCCTGGGGGCAGTATTTTTCCTTCAGATGAATCTTAAATTGATCCCAAGTAATGGATTTCTCCATTGCTTCAGACATGGGATTCGTAATTGACTTCCACCAACGGCCAGCTCCATCTTCCAACATTCCCGTCGCAAATGTCACCTTATCTTCTTCATTACACTTGGAGAGTTTAAACGCTTTCTCCACATTCGCGACCCAGTCCATAGCTTTAACAGGATCAGATGACCCCGCAAATGTACGAGCCCCACATTTCTTAAAGTCAACAAATGTACACTCTCGTCCCACCTTAACGTGATGGTCGGAAGAGTCAGTCTCACTTTCATCAGAGGACACATGCCTATGTTTCCTCTTCCTGTCTTTCTTCGGCTTCGCTAACATTTCTTCCCTATATTTCAACTCTAGCTCCTGTAACTTAAGTTCCCGCAACCTAAGTTCTTCTTCCCGGCGCTTAAATTCAATTTCACGCTGGTTTACTTCGTCAGTCTGCATCACTGCTTTACCCTTAGTCAGCAAGTCCTTAATCTCCTTAAATCGGTCTTCAACTGCCATATCAGTCTGTAATCGATTCCTATCCATCATAAGCTGCATCTGCCTACGGTTATCCTCATTCAACTTATGAACGAGGTCAATCAATTGAGCCTGCTGGGGAGGCACAGGCGTAGCAGTACTGCTTGAGTCGTTAGCAGTATTTTCAGGGTCAGTGCCTAGGTCCTCTATATGAACAGATTCTTTGTGTTGATCAGCTGCAGCATCAGCAGCTTTATCAACCCTTGAGGAACCGGCAACAGTCGGATTCTTATCAGCCATTGGCTGAAAATATAAAGGAAATAACTATTATTTCCTAATTCAAATAAGCGCGATTCAAGTCATAATTCCTACGTCATATAATCACATCTAAATTCATAGATATGAAGGCAGTCAGTCAGGCTGGCATAAAGTCAAGTCAAAGTCAAGTCAGTATCAAGCAGTCAATCCCTCCCCCATCCAATCAGTCATCATTTGCCTATCTTAGGTCAAGTTGTGTGGGTAGTCCTTTACTAATTAGGTTACCCTAGGCCTCGGTGACTTGTTCGGGAATTCAGAGTCACATAGTCCATACCATACCAGTAGTTTAAGTATCGGGTGGCCAATCCGATGATTAAACTGCTGCTCTGATACCAACTTTGTAACATCCAAGTTACCACAAACAGTACACGTCATAAAATTTCATTTCATTAAGTAATAAATATTACTAATTGTTTGATACCACAGGTCCATCTGCCTGAATTCTTAATTACAACAATATGTTAAAGATTAATGGTGGTCTAAACTAGCTTCTAAATCTTCAATCAGAGTGCGGAAGACTGAACAAGCTACCCGAGACCGCATCATCTTTTCAAAATAGGCGTCAACAAAAGTCCCAAAAGTCTGCTATTCATCAAAGTCCAGATTCACTTAGCCTGGGACGAACTACCTGCTATGGTCTTGCCTTTATCAGCTTTTCCTGAAAAAGAGTTGTCATGACAGAGTAAGCTAACAATGCTTAGTGAGTTAACAGAGTTCCATTAGTTACCACACACATATAACATACTATCAGTTCCTGTCGGCAATACGTCAGAGACGTCAAAAAGGTTGGGAGACAACCCAGTCGGTATTCCCATGTGTAAGGCCGAAGCCCTACGGGAAGTGTATGGAAACAAGTCAAATAGGAAAGGAATCTGCAGAATTCCCTCCTGTGAATGGAGATCTCACATTCGGTCCTGTCGGATAATGCAGTATGCAGCGGCAAGTATATAAACAGTCAAGTAAGCAGTAAGCATGATACGTATTTACATAAAATGTAAAAGTGAACATGCAATCAAGGCAATTCAAGTGTCTAGCTTCAGTAATGTCAAAAGTACGTTTCTATGATACAATATAGTATTAAAGAAACATGCAGCAACAATCGGAAGTTTCCATACAGTCAATACATTCACCAATAAGTATCGAAATATATGCAAGTAATTAATGAAATCTGTCACTCACAGTGGTCCGTAGTCAGATAATGCTTAACGAATTAAGCGGTTCAGTTTACTCTGTCAAATCGACGGGTTCCTGCATTTCAGTTTCAAGTCTGGCATATTAATGTCAAGTCTGTGACATAATCTATATAACCCTAGTTACATATTCAGGTTATAGTCAATTCTGGCTGTCGAGTCTGAGGTAGTTCCTATCGTCCCAAGGTGAGTCTATTCTTATCAGATTAATACGATTCATCTAATTACATATGTGTGGCCTTGAAATAAAGCCAATCATATTACTAGCTAGGTGCATCATGACATACGATTTCTAAGAGTTCATTCAATGTCTGTTAATTCCTTTGTGCATATAATAGATATGCAACTTGAAACTGGAGAGTTTAATCCATATCAAAAGATACCTTTAATACAATAGGTTGTTTACTAACTTAATCTGATTTTGGCCTTAATCTTAGACTTGAAATGGCAATCAGATTCGAACTACAAGGAATAGATTCGAACACCTCTCATTCGAATCTAATGGTTTAGATTCGAAGCACACACATAATAGATTCTAGGGAATAGATTTGACTAGGTTAAATTCGAATTAGGGATATAGATTCAAGCCATCCATAGATTCGAACCATACATAGATTCGAACCATACATAGATTCGAAACCTACATAGATTCGAAACCTACATAGATTCGAAACCTACATAGATTCGAAGCCATACATACACACATTCGAATCTGAACATGAACATTTCGAGTTTGTTCTACTTGATCAACGATTTTCCAGGTTTAGCTACTAAACATGAACATAAATGAGGGAAAAATAGATACTAACCTTCGTCCAAGATATATCCTTCGACTATGGATGATTTCCAAGCAAAAACAAGTCCTAAACGGGAGCAAATCAGCTTCAAATGAAAGGGATATGAGCAAACTCGAATTTGTTCAACAAAACCGAACTAAAAGTCAGAAAAAGGGTCGATTTTACCTTAAATCCGGACGAAATCAAACATGCAATGGTAGATTCGTGTAGAGCTCGACGATATCTAACCGATGGCGTATGAATCACGAGAATCCGACGGTTCGATTAGGAGAAATGCTAGAGAGAAGGTGTAATCTTAGAGAGAGAAGGAGGAGAGCCCAAGTTTCCAAACTTAAGAAATGAGGAGGGGAGCTCATATTTATAGGAAAATAGGAAAAAGATCAGATTTTCTACAGAATTTCCGGAATCGACCAACTTTATTCCCATCAATCTGATTTGCATTTCAGATGCAAATAATAGCAAGGGAGTTCTAGATTTAGCTATAATTGTCTTTTAGTCAAATTTTTATTCATTTTAGTCCGTTTCGTCATTTTCAGTCTTTAATTTGTCATTTAGCTGAATTTTAATTATTAACTTAATTTCAGCTAATTTTGGCCAACTTTTCATGATTAATTATAACTTAATATAATTAACTATTACAAATTCATATTTTCCGTTAATTACTAATATTTGGATAAAATTGCTTTATAATCCAAAGTCCGCTGCTGTAATTTATATTTAATAAATTACGGGCTGTTACATCTTGCCACTGGCGCGAACACTTCATTGTAATCGATTCCTTCCTCTTGGTTGAAACCCTTTACCACAAGCCTTCCTTTGTTGCGAGTGACTATAACCCGATCATCTCTCTTGCACTTAAAAACCCACTTGGTTCCTATTGCTATTTCTCCTCGAGGTAACGGAACTAACTCCCACACTTCAAGTTTCCTGAACTGTGATAGTTCTTCCTGCATCGCTTCAACCCAAGAGTTGTCTTTTAGTGCCATTTGCACATTTTTCGGCTCTACTTGCGAATTGAAACGTGAGTAGAGGCAAGTCTGAAAGGCCTCGGAGTCATTGATCATCGACAACAGCATTGTGTTGTTATTCAAACTACTCCTAGTCCTCACACCAGCATTAGGATTTCCTATGATACTATCAATAGGATGATTCTTATTAATCCTAGATGTTTCTATCTCGTCAACCCTAAGATTATCTCCCAAATTTGATCCGATCTCTCCTAATGGGGGAACGACTTCAGACTCCACATTTTCCTCCTCATGGACACTGTCTTCAAAGATAGAACTTGTTTTCTGGTTTTCGTTTGTAGGCATTTCAGAATCATTTTCTTCTGGAGATCTATCTTCAGTTGATGTAGGCTCGGATGTTGATGGAAAGGTGGTCCTCGGAAAACTTTAACCCTCGTCATTCAGATTTAATGACGACAAGTCCTGTTCGATTGTACCTGTATTTCCATCCAAAGGAATGTTAAATGACTCAAACAATTTGTCATAATCAAATATCCATTCCGGACCAGTTTGGGGTTCATGTGTATAACTTGTGACATCAATGTTATACACAATCTCTACGGTACCATTTGATTTGTTAAACACCCGTTTGTTTGGTGAGTTCGGCACATAACCTAGGAAGTATCCTTCGTCAGCCTTTTCACCAAGCTTAGGTTGATGTTTTGTTTTCATTAACGTACATGGTACCCCAAATGGTTCGAAGCTAGTTAAATTAGATGGCCTTTTATTCAAAACTTCAAAACAGGTTTTGTTCAATGATTTGACAGTAAGGACCCGGTTTAAAACATGGCACGCGGTATTCACTGCCACCCCCCAAAACATGGTAGGAAGCTTTGAATCCGAAAGCATGGTCCTTGCTGCCTCAATCAAAGTCCTGTTTTTCCGTTCTGCCACCGCATTTTGTTGTGGCTCATAAGGTGCACTAAATCGATGCATTATGCCCTTTGATAGGCAATATACACCAATAACCGTGTTTTTGAATTCTGTTCCGTTATCACTTCTGAACGCTTAACCCTCGTTCCGTAAGAATTTTCCACTTGGTATAAGAACCCGATGAGCTTTGCAGCAGTCTCGTCCTTTGTACCTAAAAAGCAAACCCAAGAAAAACGTGAGTAATCATCAGTAATAACCAAACAATACCAACTACCACCTATGCTCCTTTTGTTGATTGGTCCGAACAGGTCCATATGCAACAAATCGAACGTGGCAGCTATGGAGTTCTGAGTCTTGGACTTGTGTGTCTTCTTGTTTTGTTTTCCTTTCTTGCACGGCAGACACTTGTCCTCGAACTGAAAACTCTTCATAGGAACACCTTGCACCAATCCATTTGTCGTAATATAATTCATCTTTCTCAGGTGCAAGTGTGCCATGCGTCTGTACCATAAAACTGATTCAGTCTCTGAAACTTTTGATAATAGACAAATTGGTCCCATCGAAGATTCCGGCTTTTTCATGTCGAGCATGTACAAGTCATTCTTCCTTGGAGCCCTCATCAGTATCCATTCTTCAGGTACTTTGAATCCCGATTTCAGCACTAACGCCTCAGTATCAGTGAAAAGTACTGAGTTCTTTTTATCACAGATTTGAGATACACTAATGAGATTGTGAACCAGTTTATCAACGTGATAAACTTGATTCAATTTGATAGTTCCATTAGTGACCACTCCAGTACCGGTGATATTTCCTCCCTTATTACCAGCGAACGATACATATGCCCGATTCCCTCCCTTGAAGTCTACGAGTAGACTTCTTTCCCCTGTCATGTGCCTGGAGCAACCACTGTCGACGAACCACTTGTTGTTTGGACCTGTAGGTATCTCCTGCACATGAAAGTAAATAGGTTAGTTATCACGGGGACCCCAAGCCATAACTGACTTGGTAATACCATTCTCGTCCACATACTTGAACTCTTTTAAATACCCATCTCTCCTTTCAGGTGACTTGGGTGTTTGAGTTTGAGCCTGTTGTGGTGCAGAGTGATTCAAGTTCACTCTCGGCCTTTGTGTAGGCATTTGCTGTGGAGCTCTTGAATAGTTTCGATTATAAGGCATTTCGGATTGATATCCCTGAGCTCTACCTGGTGTTTGATGTCTTAGAGGAGTGTGGGACCTAACCGGAGTGTAAAATCTGCTAGGTGTAGTACTCCTATAATGCCGTTGCGGTCCTGACCTAGATTGATTAGTGACTCTATTTGGTAAGTCCTAATCACTTCTTTGGGTCGACCTGACATAGGTGTTTGTTTCACAGCAGATTTTGGTGCGGCTTGCACAGTTTTCTCGGTATTTTGAGAACTACTTGTGCTTGAAACACTTGTAGAAGGCTTATGTTGTTCCGACTTTCCAGTTTTAGGTGTAGAATCTACTTTCCTATGTGGACAACTAGAAGCAACATGCCCCCTTTCGTGACATCTAAAGCAAGACATTTTGTCAATCGACTTTTTATGTGTGCCCTTTGACTTAGGTGTCTCACTAGTGTCTGGTTCTTTTGTTTCAACTGTAGCGACTGGTTCCTCCTCCTGATCATTAAATTCAATTTTGTGTTGTCCTACAGGCTTATCACTAGAGGATGGCACAAATTTGACCTTCTAAAGCTTGACAATATTACTAGTCACCTTAGTTCAATTTTCTCCTGAGGTTGAGGTAAGTAATTATCATTGAAAGGTGGAGGACTATCACGATACCCTAGACCTATAGGCTTCTTAGACTGACGCTGTGCATCTAAGATCTTCCCTAGGTTGAGTGATGAGTTCCTAAACTTTTCAAGTTTACTGTTTACCTCAGCTACCTTTACCTTAGATTCAGCTAGCTCTACTTCTTTATTTTTAAGCTATTTTGTCAATGCCTCAACATGTTCATACATCAGTTCTAATCTAACACACTGTTCGCTCAGCTTTTCTTTTAGAACTATGACATCTTGTGCATCTGCCTTAAGCTTATTTCTAAGGTCTTCCTTGATATCTAATAGGCTAGCGTTGTCTGATTTTAAGGATTCATTCTGAGCAGATATAGTTTGATGTGATTCAAGTACTAAATTTAACCTATCGTTAGACGTAGCACACAAAACACATAAATCATGGAAAAGAGAAAAGTTCAGAGTTACCTTGACATGATCTGATTCCACGTTGGCCATCTGTGCGGCGAACTCCAGAATCGTCTGATCTTCTGACTTTTCTACCCACATCGGACTGTTTTCATTCTGATTGCTGTCCCCTGTCTTTTCCTCTGCTCCATCACTTCCAGTCTCGGTCACTTCAGCCATAAAGGCTCTAGCATTCGACTCTGGATGTGTACTCCAGTCATAAGTACCATCAAGCTGTCTGTCAGATGTGACATTGGATAACAGACCAGCTATATTCGCTTGACTGGTTGAACTACCCGGCAGATATCTCCCTTGCGATTGATTCTGATACTGGTGCTGGTAGTTTTCTACTTTCGGTCTCTGACACTCTCTAGCGAAGTGTCCTAACCCTTGGCAGTTGTAACACTTAACCTTGGACTTATCAAACCCAATCTTATTGTTACTAACGTCGAGGTTTCTACCCGTCCTCTTGATGAACCTTTTAACTCTTTGAGTTACCATGGCCAGTTGCCATTGTAGATCCATCTCTTCTAAATCATCAGGATCTACTTGATCGTAATCCTCATCCCAAAGCGCGGGATCGTTGATTTTGCCTTGAACGCAGTTGCCGTAGGCGGCCACAAATGAAGCCAACAGATTCAGATGGTCTTCAGCTGATTTTGCGCTTATAGGCATCTTTGAATACCCTTGAGATGTAGATGTAGATGTAGCCTGATTCTGCTTTACTTCTGGTCTAGTAGACCCTAAGAAATCCTGACTCACTGAGTCTTCTGATTCAACCGGTGTCGATGTCTCTCCCGAAAAGAATGTTGTAGCCGTCTTCACCTCAGTTGCCCCTGAAGATTTGGACTTCCCAAAGTACATGTCCGGATCCTGTACTTGTTCATAATCCCTTTCCTTCTTCAACAATTCAAAGTGATAGGCCCTCAGCGTTCCTATTACACTGTCTAGAGTAAGAGTATAGAACTTGTCTTCATCATGCTTTATTAGCGCCACATACATCTCCCACTTTGGCAGGTAAAGCATCCAGAATTTTACAATCTTCTCTGTCTCACTATACTCCACATCGTGGCTGTCTAACTCAGTTAGCAAATGATAGAATCTGGTTATTGTCTCATCCAGCTTTTCGTTCTTCAAGGCTTTGAAGATCGCCAACTGCTTCTTGAGCATTTCCATTCTATTCTTCCTAACCCTCGGGTTACCTTCACTCTGTTTCTCCAAAGAATCCCACAGCTCTTTTGCTGTTTTCTGATTACGGAAAGTGTGCAAGATCTCTTGAGGTAATGCCATTCTAATGATAGCGAATGCCCGGTTCTCCGCTTCATAAAGCTTTTTATCATCATCCTTCATCTTTGAATATGGCACGATCTTTTGTCGTCCTTCAACCTCAGCCGTTGGTGGAATGTATCCCTCGTCTATACAAATCCACATCCGCATATCATTAAATCTTGGGAAGTCGGCGAACCTATCCTTCGATAAAAAGTAATCTTCCAATTTCATCAACTTAGGTGGAGAATTCGCGTTTCCGACCTCGTGATCCATCTCAATAAATCTCTGAAGACTTGTCATTGTTTCAAATATTTTTGAATTCAAACTTAATTAATTTAATTCGAAATTAATTTGAGTTAGTTCTTTCGAATTGAGTAAATTCGAATCTAATTAATCTTAAATTTGTTTGGAATTAAATTCGAAATTAAGTTTGAAATCCAACTAAATTCGAAAATAATGGCGAAGTCGAAGGTAACTAAAATCGAATTCCTTAATTTCGAAGTTAAACTAAATTCGAAATTCTGAGCAAAGTCGAATTGGCTAACTCGAATCAAACCCTAAGGAACTTCGAAAGGAGCGTATTTTCTGACAAACTCGCAAATTGAGCAAACCCTAATACCCCCTTAATAAACTCGAGCGCCGCAAGTTCGAAAAAAAACCGGCTAATACTTCGAGTTTTTCAAGTTTTCAGATTAAACCAATATTTTTACGAGTAAAAATATTGATTTCGATCAAAAACTTGAACTAATACAAAGTATTTTCCGATATCTTACTTGATAAAGTCGAAAAACCTCCAAAAACTTGATTTTAACCGTCCAAAACGTCAAGAAACCTAGGATGTTGCTTATGAACACGAAGAACACCAAGAACACCCAATGGCTCTGATACCACTTCTAAGGTCTTGACTCTACGGATCTATCTCGACGCGACACTTTCCAACGAGTGCGGAATCCTCGTTAGCGGCTTGACGGTAAGATCACACACACGGAAACACGGAGACTACCACGGTTATAGACGAACTACTTTGAACGCCCCTACACGATGATTCTCTCCGAAACAACTCTCTGAAAACTTGCAAGTTCGAGATCGCGTTTGCTAATCGCTCTGATAAACGTCTGCAAAAGTCTGATAATTAATCGAATTAACCCTTTATTATACTGACAGATTCGAGTTTGTCTAGGACAAATTCGAATCTGGCCCCAGGCCCATTCGAATTTTTCCTCAATGACAAATTCGAATTTACCTTAAATTCGAACTTCAACTATCAAACTTATGTTTGAACTTAAATTTTAACTTATGTTTGAATTTATCTTTGAACTTTATGTTTGAACTTCTTGGAATACATTACACCAAGTGCAAACATACAAACAACCAATATCAAACACACATAATCAAACATATATCAAACACTCGTCAATATTCAATACCAAGTAACTTGACTTACACAAAATGCTATCAAAACTTAGACTGCTATCGTCACACAAGATGTATTAACAAATGGTCTTGGTTGTTCCACGTGTGGAAAACCTGGACACTTTAATCATCAATGTCCAATGAGAACCATCAGTCAATCTCAGTCATATGCCGGAGGTTCAACAATGAAGAGCACTGCTGCAACTCCGTCAGCTAGAGCCCGTGCTTATCATATCACAGCCGAGGAAACAAAGGAAATGCCAGATGCGGCCATGAGTACGTTTCCTAATTAAATACCTATCGTGCATCATTTGGTTTTTTTACAAACTGTTCAATTATCTCTACAGCACTATCATATCGATTAACCAAGTCACTTGCCTAGCATTCTGCTACCCTTGATATTGAAACAGCCACAAATAAACATGATTTGCTCGTTAGTAGCAAAGTCTTCAGTCTCGACCTCATTCCGATTCCATAGAAACATTTTAAAAATAGGATCGCTAAGGAGATCAGGAGAAAGATTTTCTATTCTTGATTTAAATCGACTGGTGAATTCAAAACAAGTCATGAGTTCAACTGTACAACTTTGACATCGATAGTGATTATACGGATGACATATAGGTTGTATCAGTTGAAGCTATGACTTAAATGTTTCTTTTAAATCAGAAATTTTACCTATAAGCAATATAGGTATCAATGCCTGAATCATGTATGATGCAAAAGCTTTAAGGAAACCCAATGTCAAATTCGATTGAAATCAAAGAAGTCTGAGGCACAAAGCTAAAGTCAAACAAGAAATAAAGAGAGAATCTTATAAGAATTGAGCGGTTGGTCTGAATGACCAATGAAAGTCAAATAAAAGTCCATATACAGGTATATATGGAATTCTTATTCCATTTGCTTTGTCAATAAAAGTCTTGGCTGAAGCAAATAAAGTAACCCTGGACTCAGGGATTACAAATGAAAAGTCATCTCAAGTCTTAACAATAGTCAGCGCAAACCAAAAGTCTGCTACGCGATTTATGATAATAATTTATCATCAATGAATGAAATTGATCTATAATACAGATGTGAGATTCTAAAAGCACTACAATTAGTTCAAGATCAAAAGAAAAGAGATATAAGCTCTCTTAATAATTAAACTGATATCCGAATGAATAGAAAGTCATACAGAATCTCGAAGCGTAAGACAATACATAAAAATATAAGTGATAAGCAGGAAACCTAAAATTCTTATATTGATTGCGTAAGTCAACCGTTAAATGATAATATTGATAAACCAGTAAATTTACTGGTTATAAAATCCAAAGAAGCATAAATCAAGAAATACAGATGGTGCTCTAAAATGTTTATGTCAGATTATGGGAATTCATAGCTACCTTGAAATTCCTAAGTTGCGTTTATCTGAACATAGACAACTTCAGGGACGAAGTTATGCGTGGTGGAGCCCATTCTGTAACAACCTAAACTTTAATTAACGTCAATCAGCAACGATAAACATGATTAGCAATAATTAACAAGTTGAGAGTTAATTAGTATGTTATATGTAATTTTAATTACATTTATTAGCTATGTATTTTTATAAAAGTTAATAAAAGTTACCATCAAATTATGAGTTGTAATTATAAAATTGGTTATGTCAAAAATAAAATAAAGGTTACAAGTTAAAAGTGATAAAATGAAGTTAAGATTAGTGGTCAAACTGTGAAACTAAACAAACTTTATCTAGTTAAATCCCTAAATTGATGCATCTGCTCATAGTAAATCAATTTTAAGCTATTCTCTACTTCTCTCTACCAGAAAACTACGGCTTCTCAATTGAAATCCATCACAAAATTACAAGAAAATTAAAGAATCAAGTCAAGGAATCATCAAGAAACAAAGTAATTATTCTCTTGATTTGTTCTTGATGATGTGAAATTAAAACCCACGGTTCCAGAAAATTTATATATTTCAATCTTCTTCAAACCATCAAATTGAGTATCAATTAGTATTTCAAATATGAAATTAAACTCATGCATGCTTTGCCTATATGTTTAGTTGATCATAATAGCATTTTGAGAGATTAAATCTAAGTTTGAAATAAAAATTTTGAGAATTTTATAGGTGCTGTTATTTTTTTTGTTTTTATGGTAAAATGAAGCCCAAGATGCACTTTGGTCTTCGGCTATAGACCAGATACATGTTTATGTGATTAAGCCATAATTTAAAGCTTCAAACACCCTTTTATTTCTATCGATTGGCTGCTGAAATCAAAAGGAAAAACAGAAAGAAAGGAAAGTGTAGTGTGCAGGTGTGTTGCATGTGATACCGAAACCCATTGGACCAATACCGAAACCTCATGGTTTCGGTAATTCCTCAAATACCGAAACCCAGCAGCAATCTTTTAATTAAGGACAAGTCTTTCATGTGTGTGTGGACAGCAACAATGATAATTTCAGTAGCTTTTTGTTTCATATTTATAGTATGTGTGTGTGTGTGTGCTGATTGAATGTGACAGAAACAAGCACAACAACGATTTTAATTCTTCTTGAATCTTTTCTTTCTCGGATGTGAGGCTGTCAAGGTAACAGTCCAGCATCTAGACCTCTATTTCCTTTATTTTGTTTCTCTTTACATAAATAAAGTGTGTGTGTGCAGAGTGTGTAGAAGAAAGCAACAGCTCTCCTTTTTTTACATTTATCTCGGTTGACGCATGCTTATGGGAGCTGTGTTTGACAGAATCTATAGAAAAGCAGAGCCTATATATTTAATTGTCTCGGTTATATGTGGCTGTCCAAAATAGAATTTTCCTTTCCCATTTAATTATATAAAGCAAGATGTGTGTGTGCCCTGCACACAACAAAAGCATAAAGCAAATCATTTCCTTCTCTTTCATAAATTAAGTATGTATGTGTGTTGAGTGTGCACTTGTCCAGCAACCTATTCCCTTTTTCATTTTGTTTCACAAATAAGAGATGTGTATATGCAGTGTGTGCACAGTGTGTGCAGTGTTACAATATATATAGTTCTGTTTCTAATTTGTGTTCCTAAATCAGGCCAAGAAGGTCCATGACCTTCGGCCTTGACTTTAAGATCAAATTGTGTATGTTCATCATTATATAGAAGCATGAAACGTCTTTTAAAGTCCCTGTTTTGCTGCTTAAAATACATAAGGGTACGTTGTCTAGAAGCAGGCCAAAGAATGGCCTTAACCTTCGACCTGACCCTTATTTGTTTATATATTATTTCTTCATCATTTGAGTGCTTAAATTGTTTTTCATTCATCTAATATTGACTGCTTTATAATATGAAAACAGAAGAAATAAATAAGTGTGTGATCACATTTTACATTGATGCATAATAATTATAAGTATTGTACTTTGGTGTGTGTTTAATTAAGGGTTTATTATGAAAAAAACCAACATGTTTTTACGTTTTTTGCGTTTTCGTCCCTCCATGTTATTTTTTCCCATAAAAAACCTCAAGTTATTCTTTTCTTATTGGTTTAGTGAAATTTTGGACATTAGACCCCGGTTATAATTTGTGAACCGGGTTTTAAAAACTTGAAAAACCGGGTTCTAATGTCCAAATTTCACTAAACCAATAAGAAAAGAATAACTTGAGGTTTTTTGTGGCAAAAAATAACATTGAGGGACGAAAATGCAAAAAACGTGAAAACATGTTGGTTTTTTTCATAATAAACCCTTTAATTAATAATGTAGCAGCATGTAGAGAGTGATAATATGCATGTGTATCTTACATATAAAAATAGAAAGAGTAGTATGTAAATGTGTAGGTACAACAACAACCTTAGTTTAATATGCACACATAAGTGTTCAAGAAACATAGAATGCATAAGTGTGTGATCACATAATGAACTTTTAACAACAATACATGCCTAATTAATATTGTGTTGTTTCTTCTAAATGAGAACCTCATAAAGTTATGGTATATTGATTATTTATGAAGAATACTTATGTGAGAATTATGAGCAATTCAATAAGCCTATTGTAAGACATAAAAGCACATAAGGTCATTAAATCATGTCAATTTAAGTCATAAGTTTAATTGAGAATTCAACAAAGTCTGAAATGACATGATAAGTCAATAAATAAATAAGTCTATACATAAGTTTTAGAAAATCAATGAATGCAACAGAATTACACAAACGCGTTAAGTAATGTCATAAAAACTCATGTAAATTTGATTGTCATACAATTAACAGGTTCAACTAATTTGAACAGTGTTATAAAGTCAAAGTCTGTAAAGCCAAGCCAGAAAAGTCAAGATAAAGTAATTAAAGTCAAGCTCAGTCAATAAAGCCAAGCCAAAGTCAGAGAAGCAAGCAGAGCCAAAGTAAGTATAGTCAAAGCTAAAATCTGTAAAGTCAAATCCTGAGATAACTCAGCTGGTGGATATAATCCGCTTTCGAAAGTCAAAGTCAATAGCCATGCAATAAAACAGTAACAGTGAGTTATAGATATAACCGTATACATGCTTGTCTTCCTGTGAGACATATTGTTGTTCTAGCTTTATTTGAAAGTCTTATATGCTCAGCTAGAATGTGACCTGTGCACACCTTGGTACGGTGATGCCCTGTGGATCATGATAGCTTTTAATATATCATCATGCACACTTGTCTTTACAGTCTGAATTAGTCTTTGATATATTATTGTTGCTATCTTGATTTATTACTTCGAATGCTTCCAGTCAATTGCCTTGATATCAATGCTTTCATATGCTTCCGCGTAATTCAAGTCTGAGAAAGTCCAAGTCAGACTATGATTAAGTCTACTCCGATGTTTGCCTACATTGTCTTACTGGTAGCTAGCCTAGTATGTGGCTGATCCCCACAATTAAAAGCGTGTGCGTGGGATTAAACATCATCTAATCTTAAGTCCTATGTCTCACAATGTCCGAATGATAGTGGCAGTCTTGTAAAAATCGCGCTTAAAGTCAAAGTCAGAGATTAAAGTCAAAAGTCAAAGTCAAGTCTCTCCTAAAGTTGTCATGGCATGTTAACTGTTAAATCTATAATCTCACTAAGCACCGCTTAAAGTTATTGTTGAATCTTTTTACAGGAAATTTCAAAGGAAAAAGTCCAGCTGAACCTAGTCCTTAAGATCTGAGCGCCTGAATTTGAAGTCACTAGACCACTACTTCAACTGAAATCGGTATCGAATGAATTGATTATGGTGGTGATTTGGGTAAAAGTAGTGACATGTATTGTGGTTATGTACTAGATTAGTGTCCTTGTGCCCTTTATAGTTTACTTTTAAACTTTAATAATCTTGTTTTAAACTTATTGTAAAATAATCCTAATTACTGTAATGACTTAATTCCGCATTTTATTAATTCTATCTTAGTTGTGATTGATGTTGTATTGCTCCTTGGGACCTAGTCATTCAGGACTGCCCCGTAAGGGGAGGTTTTTACAGATTATTTCTGCTGACTCCGATTATGCACCTAACTATGTGATAGGCATACATATCGCTTCTATGGTCTAACCAGAACCGGAAGACCTACCCAAGAAGTAAACCACTTATAGTTTGTGTGGGTGAGGGTTCGTTAGGTCACTTAGTTGAGAAGTGTCAGTTATCACGGGATTCTGACAGGGTCGAGCAGAGGTAAAATGAAAATGAGAGGGATACATTGACAGGAAATGGTGGTGCATCAGATTATGATTTCTCTATAAAGCTGACAGATTTTAATTCTAAAAAAGTGTGACGGAGGGAGCGTAGTTGAAAAATACTGAGAGATGAGAGTTGAGAAAGGATTTGAAGAAAAGATAATCCTACCTAAACTGTGTCGGCTGGGTAATCCACATAATCTATCAAGCCCTTGGCGACTTGATATTGAAAAAGATGTCATGGACCTAGTGTCGCATGCACTTAACCCCACCAACTACTCAGTTATCTCTCAAAAGATTTCTGTTTCAATAATCACGGAGATATTACACATTTCTATCTATATATCATTTGGATGTTATTGATATTGAAACAAGGAAGATATTTGCTCCGGTGTTCGACTTCATTTGATGCACATTGTGTCTAGAGCTGATTATATACACTTATAGGACACATCGAGTCTAATAGTCTGCGTGACTATAAACTGCCAGTCCAAAGTGACTAAGCCGGAACAAATATGAGTTATTCTTTCATGATAAAGGATTTCACGATGACTATTTGGAAATCCTACCAGTGTTAACATCATGCCAGCGCTGAACGTAGGTCACATAGATTTTGTCTATTGTGAAAACAGGATTCCTATGTGGACTTGGACTCGTTATTCCACAAATGAATTTGTTTCATTTTCCTCAAGTCAAGTTGAAAAGCTTCGACTTTGTTTTGTAAAGAAAATGAATTTTTGAGGGGGAGTGAGATAAATTTGTTTAGTATAAGGGAGAGGATATCAATTTGAGGGGGAGAATATCAATTTGTAATATGTTTGAAATTGTAATTGTTGTTCTGTTTCATCTACTGTAAATTCATTTCATTAATGTCTCTTGCATGATGTTCATATTTCTTATGCTCATCATGAGGGGGAGAAAAGCTAGAGTTCAGAGACAACTGTTGAGTAGATTGAAGACAATTGCTACATCATCTCAAGACAATTGATCAAGGGAGAGAATCGAAAGCTATTCACGATTCAAGGGGGAGTGTGCTTTCAAGAAAAGAGAAGATCAGAGAAGAAGAGTTGTGAAGATCAGAGAGAGACAAATAAAGAAGAAGATTGTATCAGAAGATTCATAGTAAAGAAGAAGATCCAAGAAAAGATTCAACCTGACCAGAGAATTTTAATTGAAAATTGTTTTCATCTCTAAGGGGGAGATAGTTGGGTACAATTATAATTAGAGTTGAAAACAATATTTTGTAATAGTTCAGGGACTTTATTGTAAATACACAATAGTTGTAAATTGTGTGTGTGTATATATATATATATATATATATATATATATATATATATATATATATATATATATATATATATAGTTTAGTTGACAGAATAACATATAGATCACAGAAGCAGTACACGGATCTAGAGAGATTAGAAGTGTTGTGCAAGTCATCGAAACCTCCAATGTAATATTCTCTCATTAATCATTCAATATATTATTAGAGTTCTATTCTTCCTTTCAGCTACACCATTTTGTTGTGGTGTTCTAGGTGCACTATATTGCCTTGCAACGCCTTTAGACTCACAGAACCTGTTTAGGATATGATTTTTAAACTTAGTTCCATTGTCTGACCTGATCACCTTAACTTTTAAATTGGATTGGTTTTCAATCTTAAGAATAAAGGATTTGACTAGCTCAGCGGTTTCATCCTTAGTCCTAGGAAAATAAACCCATGTAAACCTGGTGAAGTCATCAACAATGACTAAACAGTAAGCTCTTTTATTCAAACTCAAAATAGATGTTGGACCAAAAAGATCCATATGAATAAGATGAAGAGCAGATGAGATTGAATTTACTTCCTTGGCCTTATGAGAAGTTTTGTGTTGCTTGCCTTTGAGACATGCTACACAATGATCATCACAAATGAACTCCTTATGTGGTAAACCTCCTACCAAGTTCTTTTTGACTAAAACATTCATGGATTTGAAGTTCATGTGACACATCCTTTTGTGCCATAGAGCAGACTCATTTGATGATGTTTTGGATATCAAACAACTTAAAGTATTTGATTTGGATAAAATATCAGTGTCCGAACAGTAGACGTTGTCCTTTCTTGGTGTTTAAAGTAAAACAAGATTTTCAGGTATTTCAAAATCTTTTGAGAGGACAATGCACTCAGAGTCTGTGAATAAAACAATATTTTGTTTGTCACAAACTTGAGACACAGTTAGTAAATTGTACTTCAGCTGTTCAACATACAAAACATCATTGAATATCATATTGCCTGCTTTGACAGTACCCTTACCTATTACCTTACCTCCCTTGGAATTTCCACCAAATGCAACAAACCCTCCTTCAAAGCTTTTAAAATTTGACAAGCATTCAGAGTTGCCTGTCATGTACCTAGAGCATCCATTGTCCATATGCCATCTTGTCTTATGTTGGGTCTTGCGGTTGCCCTACACAGAAAAAGCTTAGTTAGTAGTGGAGTAAACCAAAACCAAATTGGTTTTGGGTTGTCCTTGTGCATTGACATAGCTAAATATTGTTTGTGTCTTTTTAAACTTCGTGAGATCCACTGGTGGATTCTGTGAGGAGTATTTAGTTATGGCATGAGGTATCCAGGTGTTCTTTCCAACTTTTTCATTAACAGTCTCAAAAGATCCACTACCAGTTCCAGTTTTAGATT
Organism: Centrapalus pauciflorus; assembly: GCA_020465985.1. Lineage (NCBI taxonomy): Eukaryota > Viridiplantae > Streptophyta > Magnoliopsida > Asterales > Asteraceae > Centrapalus > Centrapalus pauciflorus. The sequence goes on from JAANYP010000038.1 coordinate 295,677, forward strand.
GAGCAGTTGGAAAAGGGTGCTAAGTGCTAGCAGCTTCAGAATTTGCACTACCAGTTCCAACTTTTGGCTTAACAGTTTGATCTGTGCTTTTGCCTTTAACACACCATACCTTTTTCATGTTTGATTTTACTAAAACTTGTTTTTGGTGTATAGGCTGTCTTTTGGTGACTTTTAAGTACCTGTGATCAACTGTCTTCTTTGGAACTGGTGTGATAGGTGTTTGGGCCTTTGAAACTTTGAAATTTTGAACAACGGCATGTTTTTGAACTATAGTCTGTTGTGTAACAGATGGTTTATATAAACAGTACCTGGCCAAATGATTTTTCCTACCACAGTGGAAACAACTTTTGATTGTTTTGATTGGAGAACCAGTTTTGTGTGACCATAATGGTTCTTGTTCCTTTGATTTCCCCTCACCTGCTGCTGTGTGGGAAACTTTTGGACACCATGCTTTTGGCATGTGCATATTGGAACAGTATTACCCTTTTTATTTGCTTTGGAAGAAGATGCAATGTTACAGTTAGAAGGTACAGAAACATGTGGGGCATTATTGCATACACTCATCTTCACTTTTCCTTTCGCACTGTTGGTTCTGATAGAATTGGAAGTAGGAGGTCCTATAGGTTCACTCATTGTTTTGGAGTTACTCTCAGCTTCCTTACACTCACATCCTTCATTTGGAATCAATTCTGCTTTAGATTCAGGCTTGTCCTCCAGGATAGGATCTATAGTTTTCATTTTCTCATCTAATGGTTCATTTACAAGCCTATCAGCAACTTCACTCATAGGATGAATGTATTTGTTATTATATGGGGGTGGAGTAGCCTTATATCCTATACCTTCCATGGGATTGAGTTGAGATTTTACCCTATCTTTAAATTGGACTTCCATTAGGTGTTCTAGCTTTTGTTTAGCCAACTTGAAGCTACCCAAGTCTATATTTATAGATTCTACTTTCTTGTTAGCTTCTAACACCTTCTGTTCAGCCTCATCTAATTTCTTATTTAGGGTCTCTATTTTCTCATTTAGTTCCTTTTTCTCCCACTCATGATATGTTCTATCATGTCCCTTCTGAATCTCATTATCCTTATAGTCATTGATCTGTTTTTCAAGATCCTCTATAGCCTGCATATACTCATATCTCCTCTCTTCCATCTTAGCTAGAGTTTTGCACATGCTCTCATTATGATCTCTGTGCTTTTTAACCATATTTTTGCATGTTTGAGAGCAGAGTTTAGCATTTACCTCAGATGGTAGATCAGTGGAAGTGATAGTTGTAGTTTCTGCCATAAGAGCTTGATTATGAAATTCCTCTTCTGTCTGGTCACTCCAGTTAAACACATTGTCTTCTTGAGAAACAAGCGCTTGTGAGGATGATGTTTGACTGGTTTGATGGGGTCTTGGTGGCTGCTGACCTTGTGATCTGCACTCTCTAGCAAAATAGCCAAGTTTGTGGCATTTGAAGCACTCAACCTTTGATTTGTCAAATGCTGGCTTGCCTTCTGTTCTGGCTTGAAAGTTTGGTCTGCCAGTCCTTTTCAGAAATCTTTCGGCCCTCATAGTCAACATAGCATGTTGCCACTTTAAGTCCATCTCTTCTAAGTCATCTGGATGGATTTGTTCCAGATCTCTAGCATTAAGAGCAAAAAGTCCATCACTTGCAGCAAATGCTTCATAATGAACTTCAGAAGAGTTACCATCAGCACCTGAAAAAGAATCACAACAGTTTGATTTATCACTTAATACTGATGACAGCAGAGCAGTGTTGTGATTGTAAGAAAAGGCTTTCTTTTAATTTTCAATTTCAGATTCTAACACTCTCAGGCTGTTGTGATGATCATCCAACTCTATTTCATCTAGAGTGTCTTTGGTTCTCCATTGGGCAGCATAGACTGTCCATTCTTCCCCAAGAGATCTGAGGAATTTTCTGTTCACTTCATCTTGATCCAGGCTGACATTAGCACTTTTCAATTCACCTATCAGCTTATTAAAGCTATCAAAAATTTGAGTAAGGTTTTCATTCTTGCCACCAGAAAAGTTTTCATACTGCTGTTTTAAGAGATCATTTTGGTTCCTTTTGGTGCTAGCATTGCCAGCAAAATGAGCAGTGTAAAACTTTTTAAACTGATGTTGATAAGCATTAGGTATGGCTATTTGTAAAAGAGTAAGACCTTTCACTTCATTCATTCTAGCCTTTCTTTCAATCTCAGTTTTTGGAGTTGTTCTTTTTGGTTTGCCCTCAGCATCTAGTTCAGGATCAACTGCAGGAGGATTTTCAACAGTTTCCCATAGGGCATAGTCAATAAATTGAATGTGCTGTTGAATCCTGAGTTTCCACATCTCAAACTCAATGGGATTGACATAGCCACTTTGAGTCCTTGCCCAGATCCGCTACTGCTATTTTTGAACTCCATTGCAGTAAAACAAAATTTTAAACAGAGAAAGTTTCTGACTTTGAAAACAAAGAATAACAAATAAAACATGTGGCTCTGATACCACTTGTCAGGATCAAAATCACCTAAGATTAACTGGATTCAATAGATCAGAGTCTAAACCAATAACCTTGTGTTGAATCAAAGTCCAACTAAGAAGTTTGCGGAATAACACTTAACTGTTTTAAAAAAACTTTCAGAACAAATGAAGAACATATATTCAAACAAATACAACCAATATCAAAACCTTTATATTGCCAAAATCTCTGATTACAATCACCTCTAATCTGTTTGATTAGACGAAGAACACTAGTTGTTCTTAGGGTTTTACAACAATAGAGGCTTGAGAAACTTATCAGAAAGCAATTACAATAAAGCACCACGGTTACAGGACTTGCAGACACTTACAATAGAAAGACGTAATATATATATATATATATATATATATATATATATATATATATATATATATAGACTTTTGATTTGTTTCCTTGATGGACTCTGACTTCTCTGGTAGTAGATATGCTTGGAAGATCTTCAAATTTTGAAATATATATCACTTCCTGAATTTCAGCACTTTCTGTTATCAATTTGTTGAGCAGCTTAAACTTTTAACCTCTGGCAGCTTGAACTATTGAACTAGCAGCTTGAGTTTGTTAAACTGGCAGCTTGAACTTTGTAATTATACAGAAATACTACTAACAGCTTGAGAAATCTAACTAACATCTTGACATACTTATATTATTTCCCAACAGAAATACCTTCGCCAGATACAACATGGCCAGGGAATTGGATTTGTCAGAGCAAAAGTCTGCACTTGGAAAATTTTGCATTGAGAGCCTTTCTTTTCTCAATAACTCTAGCAGTTGACACAAATGAAGAACATGATCAACTTCCGATTTTGATTATATTAGAATATCGTCGATGAACACGATAACTGACTTATCCAACATAGGTCTTGTAGGTCCCGAAAGGTTTCCCAAGTATATAGCATTAAGATGTAGGGGGGGGGGGGGTGAATACAGCAATTTAAAAACTACACACTCTTTTCTCAATGTTTGTATGAATTATCACCAAAAGTTAATTACAAACAAGCTTGAATGCGGAAAGGTTCAAGCTGAGATGACAGATACAACAGTATGTTAACTAATCTAAGACAGACTTAAACTAGTTACAATGAATACACTCACTAAGAATTACTCACTGTGTTTAAAAGACTTAGAGAAACAGCTTGAATAAGAACAGTTTAGACACCAAGCACTGTTTTATTCAAGCAGACTTGCATGCATGAAAGACACACTTGAATGCACGTTCACTCTTGGCTTCAGCACTTAGCTTTTTGGCTTATATTTTCAATCCTTGGAAGTTTCCTTTTATACTCACTCAGAGGATCTAAGAGAAGCTTCTTTATTGGACGAAAGGAAAAGTGGAAATTCTTATTGAAAAGACAACATAAACTTTTATGCACATTCTGAAAAGCAGACTTGTCTTCATGTGGGCAGAACATTTGTCTTTTCTTTTTGTCTACTGTTGCATTAGCTTAAACTAAATAAGGAATGTCAACTTTGCGTCTTTCTTCCTTTGTTAAGGCCTATTTTGATATAAGAAAAAGGTCTGTCACCCTTTTTTCAAATATCCTTTGTCTTCATGTAACAGAACAGCGTGGGCAGGCTGAGCAGATCTGTTTTCCACTTTGTCTTCGACTTTATAAACTGGTCTTTTAGTCAAAAACAATACATGAGGACTTGGAAACAAATTTCATAAAGTGTTTAGCCTGTTCACAAAGAACAGGTTCTGTTCACAAAGTACAGAACACTTGTAAACTGCCCAAGCTGGTCACCAGTGTAGAGCAGCGTAGACAGTTTATGTCCAGACTGTTCAGCAGAATGAACAGCTTGGACAAACTGTCTTTGTTGCAACACATGCAACATATAGAACAGCTTTGGGCTGATATTGCAAATCATTTTCAGGTTTCAATAAGGCATATAGCAGGCCTTAAATTCAACCTTCAAATGCATCAACATGTTTGATTAAGAATCTCCCCCTCTGATGCAGAACAGGTTTGACTGAGGCCTTTTTGTGCCTAACAATCTCCCCCTATTTGCAATAACCAGTCTAAGCTGGCCTTATCAAAAATCACTATATATTTTTACAGTACATTTGCTGAAATAAAATTACAACATCAAAGTAAAGTAAAAGATCAGTTTATACATACACTGATTCTTGATTACATAAAACAACACATGTTTTTACAAAAGTACAACTGATGAACTGATGTATATTACAACTGATGTAAAAGAAAAATTACAACTTATGTAATTAAAGTACAACTAATGTACAGCAGGTTTTGGACTGTTTGTGTTGGGAGTAGATAATGGTAAGCCTGTCCAACTAATGGACAGCTTCCATTCTTCACCTACCCAGATGGTAGATGGACTTTACTATAGTGGATGAGGACCTTCAAACATCTTTTCAAGTTCCTCTCTTGTATCCTCAAGTTCTTGAATTTCAGTTCTGATGATCATAAACTTGGGATCTTCAAGTTCACCCCTCTCATAAAAACCTCTGAGCTGATCCCAGACGGCTGCTCTCCACCTGCTTGACTGCCTAAAAGAAGCTGCAAGTCTGAAGGCTGCAAGCTGTCTCAGATCCACCTTGTATAGATCTGATGCTCTCTGAAAGCATTTCTTCTGAGTTAAGGGATCTACAAAAAATGCCCCCAGCTCAGGCTCTTCAATAATCTTGCCTTCTTCAAACTCTACTCCACTAGGCAGGCTGTAGTCAACTCCCTTCATCTCAACAGCATAGTCACCCTGTTCAATTAAGATGAGGAGTTGTTCAAGCTCAGTTTCTTTCCTTGTCCTCTTGGCCTTTATTTTGGGTTGTGTCACATAGACACCTTCACTAACTTCTTTTGAGATCAGGCCAAGATTCTTCACTCTCTCCATCAAGTTCTTGACATATGCCCTGATCGTCTTTGCCGTTTCTGACTTATATTCGCTCAGAGCAACTGCCAACTCAATCCATTCCCTGTACCCCATCTGTGCAACATCAGTGTAGTCATACGTTTCTAGTTCTGGGCCTGTTGCACCCATTCTGGTTATTTTCAACTTCCACTGACTGCCTTTTCTTGATATGCGAACAGCTTTGACAATTGCTTCCTTGGCAAGCCTTCTATCAGCAACATCCTGAAATTTTCTTCTTGCCAAGTTGTCAAAGTGGAACTGGGCTCTTGCAGAGGGTACTTGTGTATTGGTCACAGAGACCTGAGCACCCTTTTCTTTTTCTTCTTCCTTCTCTCCTGCTGATCCCTTAGCAGCTTCCATTAATTTCTTTTGCACTTCCAGAGAGGACATTTTAACTTTCCTTGCCTCTTGAAGTGCAAAAGACTTAGTAGCTTTGGCAGATTCTTCTTCTTTCCTTAGAGCTTCCATGGCTTGAAGCTGTTCTTCTCTGAACTCAAAGTATTTGTGCGTGGGAAGACCCATTTCTTTAGCCCTGGCTTTGTGAAATTTAATCTCTGCTGCTTTCTGCTATTGGGGATCAACTGCTGCTTTTTCTTTTCCTTTAGCTGATGTAGTGACAGCAGCTTCAGGACTTTCCTCTTCTTCTTCTTCTTCTTCTTCTTGTAGAATTAGATGCCTCCTTCTGCTGCTTGGCCTGTCCTCAGGAATGAATTCCTCCCCCTTAGACTGAGCAGGGTTTGGAGATTCAGCCTGAGTAGGCTGAGCAGCCTGGGAAGCACCTTCCATTGTACCTGTTTCAGATGCTCCTGCTGGTTGACCAGTGGGTATTCCAGGCACCGATTTCTCCTTAGGAGAAGAAGTTTTCTCCCCCTTAGAGTTAGTCTTCGAGGCAGATGACTTCTCCCCCTTTGAAGGAGATGTACCAGTACCTTCAACACCTGGTCTGCCTGAAGACACGAAGTCAGCAGGCTTGCCAGCAGTTTTGGCAGCAGGCTTGGGGCCAACAAGGCTATTCACTAAGAAGGCCAGGTTGTCCTTCACCTCTGCAAGCTGGGAAAGACAGGTATGAAGAGAAGAGGCCTGAGTGTCAGCACAATGTTTTCCCTATCAGAAGCTGTGAACAACAGGCTTTGAAGCTGTGCAAGATGTAGTTCAAGGGAATCTTGCACATCAGCAAGGTCTGATGACACAGAATTGGATAGGGAGCCAATGACAGTGTTCAAGCTGGCCAAGGTGGCAGGAAGGGTAGAATAGAGGAAAAGGAAGTAGAGACACTTTGCAGCTGTGCAGTGAGTGCAAGCAGCTGTGGAGAGTTGTCAGGTTGTGGAGTGGCTGGGAAGGAATCCTTGAACAGATTAAAGAATCCCTTAAGCTGTTCAGACACAGAGTCTGAAATGAGAGAAGGTTGAGAGGACATGGAAGATTCTAAAGAACTAACTTTTTTGGTCAGCAGTGTAAGCTGATCCTTCAAAGGCAGGTCTTTAGGAGATGGAGGTGTATGGGTGGACTATTTAGATTGTGTTGAGGGAGATGAAGAGGATGAGCAAGGTCATGTCATTAGAAACTAGGCAAGACTGGTTGCTCAGGGTTATAGACAGGAGGAAGGAATTGACTATGATGAGACATTTGCTCCTGTGGTCAGGCTAGAAGCAATTCGTTTGTATCTATCCTACGCTGCTCATAAGAGCATTAAGGTATTTCAAATGGATGTGAAGAGTGCATTTTTGAATGGGAAGCTGCAAGAAGAAGTTTATGTCAAGCAGCCTCCAGGTTTTGAAAATGAACAACATCCAGGTTTTGTCTATAAGTTGGACAAAGCTCTCTATGGTCTCAAACAAGCCCCTAGAGCCTGGTATGACACTCTTACTGAATTCCTTATGAGCAATGGGTATTCCAGAGGTAAAGTGGATAACACACTGTTCATAAAGAAGGTGAAGTCTGATATTATGCTTGTTCAAGATTATGTGGATGGCATAGTATTTGGTTCTACCAATGAGCAGTTATGCAAGAATTTTTCATTACTCATGAAATCCAAATATGAAATGAGTATGATGGGAGAACTTACTTTCTTTTTAGGATTACAGGTTAAACAAACCTCAACTGGAATTTTTATAAATCAAAGAAAGTATACCATAGATCTCTTGAAAAAGTTTAAATTTGATCAAAGTTCTCCTATTAAAACCCCAATGGCAACCAATGTGAAATTGGATGCTGATGCCAGTGGCAAAGCTGTCTCAGTAACAGCTTACAGAGGTATGATTGGGAGTTTGTTATATTTAACTATTAGTAGACCTGATATTATGTTTGCCACCTGTTTGTGTGCTAGGTTCCAAGCTGATCCAAAGGAATCTCATCTAGCTGCTGTTAAAAGAATCTTCAGATACCTGAAGGGCACATCAGGTTTGGGTCTTTGGTATCCCAAAGACTCAAGCCTAGAACTAACAGGTTATTCAGCGTCTGATTTTGCAGGCTGCAGGCTAGATAGGAAAAGCACAACAGGTGGATGTCAACTCCTTGGTGATAAGTTGATAAGTTGATGTAGCAAGAAGCAGAACTCAGTGTCTACTTCTACTGCTGAAGCTGAGTACATTGCTGCTGGAAGCTGCTGTGGGCAGATTCTGTGGATGCAGCATCAGCTTGAAAACTATGGGCTTGTGTATAGGAAAACTCCTATTCTGTGTGATAACACAAGTGCCATAGCCATTTCCAACAATCCAGTATTTCATTCAAGGACAAAGCATATTAAGGTCAGACATCACTTCATCAGGGATCACATTCAGAAAGGTAATGTGGAGGTAAGTTTTATTTCCACTAATGAACAGCTTGCAGACATTTTCACCAAACCTCTTGATGAAACCAGGTTTAATTACCTTGTCAGCAAGCTAAGCATGTTAAACAAAAGTGACTAAGTCTCCTCAAAGGTCTAAGACTTTGTATGTCTCACACTGCTCAAGTTTCTCAGAACAGCTTAGACAGAACAGGTTATGCATATTCTATACTTAGCCATTATTCTGAAATCCTTGAACAGCTTGAACATACAACAGGCTGAACAATAATAGTTTATACGTCCAGCCTGCTCTGATGGTTCATTCTCCACCCTGCTCACTCCTTCACACTGATCTACAAGACATTGTCTTGTACCATGTTCAACTAGTGAACACAACCTGATCCTACATTAGAGCACAGGTTGAAAGCACAGTGTGAAGAGTGAACAACTTGAAGAATGAACAGCTTGTAATGATCCTACTCATCACAGGTTTGACCAACAGCATAGAGCAACAGTTTTTAACTGCCTTTCTTCACAATTAAGCTACTTAATTTTTGTTGTTATTTATCTTAATTACTGCGGATAATGTGGGTTACGTGTATTAGTGATTAGAAAGGGCTCAAGTGGTCTGACAAACGGTCTGACATGGACAACCGTTCTGTTTTCCGTTAACGACTTTTTCAAATCAATCGCCCAAATGTTTCTCTCTCATACCCACTCACATTCAAATCCTATAAATACCCCCTACTGTTTCATCTTCGTCTTCTTCACTATTTCCAGAAATCCTCAAGAACCCTAAATCAACTAAGTGTCTTCTGCTTCTCAAAATCCCAAACCTTCACAAATGGCTCAAAGAAACAACCCCTTTCTTCCAGTGTTCGTTGGTGATGATGTTGTTAAACACTCATCCGTTACCACAATGCTGACCATCAAACCCACCAACTACATTGCTAATCTAACCATTCCCAAAAACTATGTGGGGAAGGGTTATGAACAGATGGTGGAGTTTCTCAAAGTTCATCCGTTGAACTATGCTATGACTGCCAATCCTGGTGTTCTTTACCAGGAGATGGTGTACGAGTTTTGGTACACTTGTGCCTACAACACGGACACTAAAGTTATTAAGGGCACTATTCTCAATGGGACTCAGACCATTGAGATAACGACTGATCTTCTCAGGGAGGTTCTTCATCTGCCAACTGCTGAATCATATGACAAGCCTCAACCTGAAGATGATCAAATGGGCAATCTGCTATGCTTCTGTGGTGTGGCAGAACCCAAAATCGGAGTAACATTGTTTAAGAAGGATCTGTCTCCGACCTACAGTTTCTATTTGCCTCGGTGGTGATGTGCTTCGGAAGTAAGGTTGGTTCATTTGACCAACTAAGCCGTGATGAAGTCCCCATTGTTCTACAGCTGGTTGATGGGACAACAATCGACATGGCCAAATGGATTTTTTCTGAATTTGAGAGGCCTGGTACAACAAGAAAACCGTCCAGCTGCTGTTTGGTATCCAAGGTTTCAGAGCCTCATCTTCAAGCATCATTATGGTGAGCATCTATATAATTCCCAGCCTTTACTTAAGACTGCTGCATTCCCTGTCATAGGGAATAGAGTTTTCTATACACCTGTTCTACCTAATGAGCCTCCTCTATCTACCCTAATGAGGAGGTTACTGGGGTTAGTGGAAGGACCTTCTGATGTGAGGGTTGCTCCCAAAGCTGCTCCCAAGGCAAAATCCAAAGCCAGGTCTAAGCTTGTTAAAAGGACTCTGGCAACCACTGAAGATGGGCCTGTCCACAAGATGGCAAAAACAGCTCAGTCTGAGTCTACTACCTTAGCCTCTGTGGCTGAGGGGCAGCAGGCTCCTCACCCTGGTTCATCTGTTGAACCTGAAGCCTTTGTGGCTGGTGCCTTTGTGGCACCTGAGACCATGGAACAGGCCCACCCAACTATTCCTGACCCAGTCTCACACCCTGTCCAAACAGAACCCATCACCTCTCCACAATCACCCACTTCATCCATCAAATCATACCAACACAAATCACTCGCCAAAAAGAAAACAGCCCAAACAACTAGCTCCTCTGTTCCCTCTCAACATGGTTCAGTTGTAAGAGAAGCCACCCCTGCTGCCTCTCCTATTTTGGGAGAAGGTTCAGCACAATTGGAGCCTGCTTCACTCCAACCTGTGTCTACCCAGAGTCAGCCTAGACCCTCTGGTTCCTCCCAACAGGAGCCAGTTGTACAAATGGAGACAGCCACCTCAACTATTCCAGCCTCCCAACAGGCTGAGAATATTGAAAGACAGGAGTCCTTACTACTCCATACTGCGTCCACACTGTCCCCACCTCATACTTCTCTACACTCTGAGTCTGCATGAGGTGTCCACATTGCTGGTATAGACCAATCAGCAGCTCAGCCTCAAATTTCTGCTCCCTATGATACAGCTGTTCAACACCAAACAGCTGCTGAGGGACCCACAACTCAAGCTGATGAACCTCAGGGAACATACCATCCCTTGGGTGAGGCTGCCCCTTCTATGCAAATTCCATCAGCAGAATTTACCACTGCTGATGTTGAAATGCATGTCCCCTCTCCCCATGATGAGGTGCTTTTACACCAAGGCACTGCAGAGGGAACACCCACTGGCCTTAATGAAGGTGTTGCAACACAAGCACCATCTGAAAGGCCCCCAACATCAACCCCTTCTCCTGATGATGCAGCTACTGCCACTGCTGAGGGACCCTTTGACCCCTCCAAGCTGGGCCACATTACTTTTGCCCAGGCTAGGGAGCTTCTTTCAAATGTTCCTCTTCCCTCTCCAAGCTGACCCCACTGGCATCAGCATCCAATTTCACATTGGTTGCCATTGGGGTTTTAATAGGAGAACTTTGATCAAATTTAAACTTTTTCAAGAGATTTATGGTATACTTCTTTGATTTATAAAAATTCCAGTAGAGGTTTGTTTAACCTGTAATCCTAAAAAGAAAGTAAGTTCTCCCATCATACTCATTTCATATTTGGATTTCATGAGTAATGAAAAATTCTTGCATAACGCTCATTGATAGAACCAAATATTATGTCATCCACATAAATTTGAACAAGCATAATATCAGACTTCACCTTCTTTATGAACAGTGTGGTATCCACTTTACCTCTGGAATACCCATTGCTCATTAGTAATTCAGTAAGAGTGTCATACCAGGCTCTAGGGGCTTGTTTGAGACCATAGAGAGTTTTGTCCAACTTATAGACAAAACCTGGATGTTGTTCATTTTCAAAACCTGGAGGCTGCTTGACATAAACTTCTTCTTGCAGCTTTCCATTCAAAAATGCACTCTTCACATCCATTTGAAATACCTTAATGCTCTTATGAGCAGCGTAGGCTAGATACAAACGAATTGCTTCTAGCCTGGCCACAGGAGCAAATGTCTCATCATAGTCAATTCCTTCCACCTGTCTATAACCCTAAGCAACCAGTCTTGAATTGTTTCTAATGACATGACCTTGCTCATCCATCTTATTCCTGAAAACCCATTTAGTGCCAATTATAGTTTTACCTTTAGGAGCATGGACCAGCTTCCACACCTTGTTTCTCTCAAACTGATTGAGTTCTTCTTGCATGGCAGTGATCCAGTTGGCATCTTTTAGTGCTTCATCCACCTTCTTTGGCTCCATTAGTGAAACAAAACTTGAGATTATACAGAAGTTCCCTTAGTTGTCCCACCTTTTTTGTACCCCTTTGTTGACGTCACCAATTATTTGATCATTGGGGTGACATCTGATCCACTTAGGATCATTCTTCAATGAGGGTTCTCCTGAGTTATCAGCATCTTCAGCAGGTCCTGTTGAACAACTCTCAAGATTTTCAGACACACTGTTGTCTTGAGCCTGTTCACTTGTTGAACATGACTGACCACTGTCGAAATATCAGCAGAGGAACCAGGAAAATCAGCATTGATAGGTTCAGGACATGCAGTTGTAATTAAGTCAGTACACTTATTCACACAGGGTGTATTGACATAATCATCATCATGCCCATCATGATTAACAGGTTCCACACTGGATGTAGTGGAAGCTTTTGAGTCCTCTTCACTGTTTGAATGCATGTGATCATCAAAGTTTAATTCTCCTGAAACTTATTCAGGAACAGCTTTGGTGGAAGCATTCTTGGACTCTTCAAAGGTGACATTGATAGATTCACCTATCACCTTTCTTTTGTTGTTGTACACTCTGTAGGCTTTGGAGATAGCAGAGTAGCCAACAAACACACCTTCATCAGCTTTTGGTTCAAACTTTGCCATTTGGTCCCTTTGATTCAGAATGAAGCTCGGACACCCAAACACATGGAAGTAACTGACATTTGGCTTCCTCCCTTTGAGCAGCTCATAGGGAGTCTTGTTGAACCTTTTCACGACTAAGGATCTGTTTTGAGTGAAGCAGACAGTGTTAACAGCTTCAGCCCAGAATGATGGAGGTAAACCAGATGCACACAGCTGGTTCTAGCAGCTTCAATGAGAGTTCGGTGTCTCCTTTCAGCAACTCCATTTTGTTGTGGAGTTCTTACAGCTGAAAAGTTTTGAGTGATTCCTTTCTCTTCACAGAAGTCTTCAAGAGTACGGTTTCTGAATTCAGTACCATGATCACTTCTAAGCTGCTACACTTGGGCAGAGTTCAACATTTCCATCTTTTTCACAAAACCAATAATTTCTCTTGCAGCCTCTTCTTTGCTCTTCAGGAAGATAACCTATGTGTACCTGGAGAACTTATCAACCATTACTAGAGTGTATCTTCTTCCTCCTAGACTTGGGACATTGACAGGTCCAAACAAGTACATCTGGATTAAGAAGAGATGAGTATCAATAGAAAAATTATGTTTGGATTTAAAAGATGATATCCTCTGCTTACCTTTCTCACAAGCTGTGCAGAGTCTATCCTTAGCAAAAGTCATAGAAGGCAAACCTGTCACTAACTCTTTCTTACAGAGTTTGTTGATGTTCTTGAAGTTCAAATGTGACAGCCTTCTGTGCCATAGCCAATTTAGATCTGCATTTGTCCTTGTGAGAAAACAGGTTTCAGTTGTGGGATCAGCAGATTGCATGTCCACAACATTTACACCTTTCTTTTGTTGAGCACACAGCACAACTTTGCCTTGGGGATCCAATATGTAACCCAGGTGCTCATAAAAGTTAACCTTGTAGCCAGCATCACACAGTTGACTTATGCTAACAAGGTTATGTTTCAGCCCAACTACATACGCTACTCTTTTGAACACTGCAGCACCAGCTTTAAGAGTTCCATAACCCTCAGTGGATCCCTGTACATTGTCACCAAATGTGACTTTTGGCCCTTTTTCAGGCCTGAGATCACTCAGCAGATCCTTACAACCTGTCATGTGCCCTGAGCAGCCACTGTCCAAGTACCAAACCTGGGATGGTTGTTTTTCCTTCTACATCATTGTAGGGTTCCAGTTCTCCAAGCTGCTAAAAGCTTCAGCTTCATCCAGATCCTGTTTGAAGTTGCTTGTTGATGGGACATCAGTGTTGGCCATCAGACAGTGATTGTCTTCTTCAACAGATGATGAATCAGACTCCTCCCAGTCACAAGTCTCTGCCATGAGTCCCTTTTGCCGGTTGGAAACCACTGAGTTTTCCAACTTCCTCAGCTTAGCCATAGCCATAAGGTACTTAACACTATAGCCATCATCCCTGTTTGTCTTGTGTGGTTTGGATGACTGACCAACAGCTTTTGACACACAGTCAGCAGCTATATGCCCAGGTTTGCCACATTTGAAGCACTCAGCTTTGGTCTTATCAAATCCCTTCTTATTAACAGCACTTGAGCTTCCCTGCAGCATGTTTCTTCCAAACCTTTTCTTGTTGAACCTTTTGACAAGCATGGCTATCATTTGCGCATCATCCAGTTCAGCAAGATCTGCATTGTCTTCCTCATCAGACACTTCCTCCTTATCATCAGCCTGTTGATCAGGTTGAGTGAACACATCACCCACCTGACTTACACGTTGTCTCACACTGGCTACAAAGGCTGCACCTCTCTTAGACATTTCCAAGGCATTTCTCTTCTGTTGCCTTGACTGCTCATCATTCAGTAATGATTCATACAGGTTGACAAGATCCATACTTCTGATGGTACCTGAATTTCTTAAGATTGTAGAAAAATAATTCCATTCTTCAGGCAGGATGTCTAAGAATTTGTTCACCAGAGTCAGGCTGTCCTTGGTGATCCCAACAGCTTTGAGATCATTAACAAGAGTAGTAAACCTGGTGTAGGTTTCTGTGAGAGTCTCATTTGGTTTTGCAAAGAAGAGTTCATACTGTCTAACAAGATTATTAATCCTGTTATCCAGTGTGATTGTGGGTCCATCATAGATGGTACACAAAGTATCCCACATCTCCTTTGCAGTCTTCATCTTCTCAACCTGTTTGAACACATCATCAGGCAGAGAGATAACCAGGTTATTTCTGGCCTTTGCATCAAGAGCCACCAGTCTTTTGTCTTCATCAGACCATTGAGCTTTTGCTTTCTCAAATGTTCTGATTCAGGAGCAGCTCCTTCAACAGCAGGAGTTATAGTTGTAACAGAGGTTGGCACATAGGGACCCTCCATTACAATCTCTAGTAGTTGCACATCTAGATTCTCTAAGTAGAGCATCATTCTGCACTTCCAACCAGAGAAGTTCTGATGTTTGAACTTTGGAGGTTTTCCCATTGAGCCATTGTCAGAGTATGAGGAACTTGCAGCACTGTTGTCCATGGAAACTTTGGGAGAATGAGAGATCTAAAATGACACACACTCTAAACTGCTCTGATACCAGTTGTAGGTCCCGAAAGGTTTCCCAAGTATATAGCCTTAAGCTGTAGAGGGGGCGTGAATACAGCAATTTAAAAACTACACACTCTTTTCTTAATGTTTGTATGTATTATCAACAGAAGTTAATTACAAACAAGCTTGAATGCGGAAAGGTTCAAGCTGAGATGACAGATACAACAGTATGTTAACTAATCTAAGACAGACTTAAACTAGTTACAATGAATACACTCACTAAGAATTATTCATTGTGTTTACAAGACTTAGAGAAACAGCTTGAATAAGAACAGCTTAGACACCAAGCACGGTTTTATTCAAGCAGACTTGCATGCATGAAAGACACACTTGAATGCACGTTCACTCTTGGCTTCAGCACTTAGCTTTTTAGCTTATATTTTCAATCCCTGGAAGTTTTTCTTTTATACTCACTCAGAGGATCTAAGAGAAGCTTCTTTATTAGACGAAAGGAAAAGTGGAAAGTGTTGTTGAAAAGGCAACATAAACTTTTCTGCACATTCTGAAAAGCAGACTTGTCTTCATGTGGGCAGAACTTTTGTCTTTTCTTTTTTTTTTCCTACTGTTGCATTAGCTTTAACTAAATAAGGAATGTCAACTTTGCGTCTTTCTTCCTTTGTTAAGGCCTATTTTGATATAAGAAAAAGGTTTGTCACCCTTTTTTTCAAATATCCTTTGTCTTCATGTAACAGAACAGCGTGGGCAGGCTGAGCAGATCTGTTTGCCACTTTGTCTTCGACTTTATAAACTGATCTTTTAGTCAAAAACAATACATGAGGAATTGGAAACATATTCCGTAAAGTGTTTAGCCTGTTCACAAAGTACAGAACACTTGTAAACTGCCCAAGCTGCTCACCAGTGTAGAGCAGCGTAGACAGTTTATGTCCAGCCTGTTCAGCAGAATGAACAGCTTGGACAAACTGTCTTTGTTGCAACACATACAACATATAGAACGACTTTGGGCTGATATTGCAAATCATTTTCAGGTTTCAATAAGGTATATAACAGGCCATAAATTCAACCTTCAAATGCATCAACAGGTTTGATTAAGAATCTCCCCCTCAGATGCAGAACAGGTTTGACTGAGGCCTTTTTGTGCCTAACAGGTCTGCATACGCGATTCATGAGATCCATGAACGCCGCTGGTGCATTTGTTAGACCAAAAAGCATTACTTGAAATTCGTAATGACCATATCTCGTTCGGAAGGCTGTCTTTGGAATATCCTCTTCTTTGACTTTTAACTGATGATACCCAGGTTGGAGATCAATTTTGGAGAAATAACTTGCTCCTTGTAGCTGATCAAATAAATCATCGATTCTGGGCAAAGGATACTTGTTCTTGATAGTGACTTTGTTCAACTCACGATAGTCGATGCACACACGGAGAGTTATGTCTTTCTTCATAACGAATAAGACAGGTGCACCCCACGGAGATGAACTAGGTTTGATAAAACCTTTTTCTAACAAATCTTGCAATTGTTTTGACATTTCTTGCATTTCTGCAGGCGCAAGTCTGTAAGGAGCTTTGGCAATTGGAGCCGCATAAGGAACTAAGTCAATGCCGAATTCGACTTGACGTTCTGGTGGCACTCCAGAGATATCATCGGGAAATACGTCTGGGAACTCACAGACGATATAGTTTTCTTGTCGATCTCTGAGACGGATTCAGATGAGACAAAACACAGATATGATTCTAGACCCTTAGACAGATATTTATGCGCTTTATGCAACAGATATAAAGCAATGGGCACCTTTTCGTTTGTCGCCTTTGATTTCCAACACACGGCCATCTGAAGATTTGATTCTGATGATTCGG